>NQII01004864.1:122971-177094 GCA_002778355.1 Clitarchus hookeri
TTTTTTCATGAAGCTAACAGCATCTCGTAAATATGGGAAATTTATGCGAAATTCGTAGTCGTTTTATTTAGTAACATACTTTTTTGGTTATTTGGTTTACAGTTTGCAATATTCACGTACAAAATATCACAAAAAATTATGTGTCGGTTTTAATATTTTCGAAGTATTGTATAAAAAGGAAAGCTTTACGGATAATTTGACAACATAAATTCGTTTTCAAATGTATGTAAATAATTTAAAATAAAACAATTTTTTTTGCCATGTGAGGCTAGTTTCTCTACGATATCGATGTGAATGCACTCATATGTACCCCACCCCCCTAAAAACGCTGCTGACACAATAAAGAAACAGCAAAACTAATTTTTCAAATTTAATGTATACTTCTAATTAAAATATTATATACATTGTTTCACAATTGGCGTTTGATACTTTAAGAAAATTAATAAAAGTTAATACATTAGTCTAAAATAAAAGGAAGTTTAGTGATAGTATTCGTAAAAATAGATACATGTCTGTGATACTTACGATCGTTAACCCTGATCAAATAAAAATATTTAATTTATGGATACGAAAATTTCTTCCGCTTTCTGTACACAGCCTAACAGAATAAAGAGGCCAAATATAATTATGTGGAAATCATTGTTTCACGAAATGTAATTCTCAAGCCAATTGTAATATTTTATACAATCACATTTGATGTGCTTTACTCTCACTTGATATTTCTGAGTGTCAAACATCGGGCTAGCAGACGTATAAAGACCGCGACTCAAAAAAGGTTTTGCGTTCGCCCACGACGCAAAACACCATACTTTGCGGTATATGTGGCAATCATACTTTGCAAGTACACCGCTGGCCATTAAAATTACAACTCCTAGAAAGACGATACGTCGAGCTGGGTAGGACACTGGGATTAGATGTTCAGCCGAGTGGCGCAGCACGTGAGTCAATTGCGACACTGATAAGCGGTGTATAAGTGGAGGTAGAGGAGCCGCTGAGAGTTTATGTCACTGTGTTTCCCCGCCATTCATGTGCACAGGCGTAGTGAGCATAGTAGTGATTGCAGTGAACATTCCCCGTAGAAAAACACGACATCCATACGGACAGGTTTCCGCTTTTAACCGCAGGAGAATCGTGACCTATCGGGAGTGTGAATTACCCTACCGCGAAATTGGTTCTCTCGTTGGAAGAGATGCTACCNCAGGAGAATCGTGACCTATCGGGAGTGTGAATTACCCTACCGCGAAATTGGTTCTCTCGTTGGAAGAGATGCTACCACAGTGAAAAGGATATGTAATCAGTGGGTCTAAGAGAGACGGGCTGAGCGACGCGCTGGAAGTCAGTGGCACCCTCCCCCCAATGAGTGCGAGGAAGGAAATCCTGTGCGCGTGCCGATACAACCACATAAAACACTCCCTCGGGAGCTCAGGCGTTTCGCACATCAATCTGCAAACGTATGCTCGGTTCGTCGCCATATACAGTATTACGGCGTCTTGTCCAGGCGCCAATTTATACGACTGCCACTGATGGCTCGCCACAGGTGCCTGCGGCTACAACATGTGCGTGGAACGTCGGGCCTTCAGGAACTAAATTGCATGCCAACGTCTCCTCCCAAGAATCCCTATTCTGCTACCTGCACCACGGCACCGTGGCGCACGCCTGTCAGAGTCCTGCATTATGCACCATCACACACTGGCCCAGTACCTGGAGTTATGATATGTGGGACCAACGGATTCCAGCCCTGCTCGCGTCTAGTTCGCATTTCTAGTACGCTGACCAACAACAGTCACATCGCGGAGTGGTTGGAGCCCTTCGTTTCCTCCTACCTTCAGAGTCAGCCTTGGGGCATGTACCAACAGGATAATGCACGACTGCATGTGGCGTACATCGTCCGACGGTTCCTGGATGTCTGCTATGTCACATTGCTTTCTTGGCCTGCGTGATCACTGGATCTCTCGCCCAATGAAATCGTGTGTGACCCATGGTCGTACTGGTATGCCACAGGACACCCGTGAATACAACGGATGAGCTTTGGGCACGCATCGAGGTAGCATGGGCGAAGATGCTCCAGACGGACATCAAAAGTCTCTCCGCCTGAATGCCACGTATTGTAGGAGCGGTTATTACCACCCGTGGTGGGGCCACATAGTACTGACCTTCCCATGTTCTGTACGTAATGCCCAGCTGCAAGAATAATGTCACCTGTGTATGATGTATATACTGACCAATAATTATGGTTGTGATAGCTCGTGTCCTTGATGTTACAATTTTAATGACCAGCAGTGTATGTAATACTGTGGCGGCTGCCAATAATTCTCTGAATTAAAAGAAGCATTGAGAATGCTAGTAGATATTTACTAATTTATCATGAATAGTTATTCTATTTTATTTGTATTAGCTTCTTCGCATGTGTATGTTTTGAAACAGTTCGGTAGGCGGGGCAGATCATCTGGCCGACAGCAAAACCATTAAAGACGATGCAAGTTGCCCAGAGAAGAAGGAGCGGGGTAGAAAATGGCCATGACCCGCAATAACAAACCATCCCAGCATTCGCCTGGAGCGATTTCGGAAACCTTTAAAAAAAAAAAAAAAAAAACTATAATGGCAGGAACGGGATTCTAACCCAGATTCTCCTGGATGCGAGTTCAAATATTTACCACTGCGTTGCCTAGCTCGGTACAGGATGAATAAAGACTCTCCGCGTCACAGTCATCGTGACGTATTCGCCCGAGATGTTTCCTTTCTCTTTCATTTTGAAGCAGTTCATTTATCGAGTAACCTTTGTTGAGGGTTTTTAGCTTCGCATTGTCCCTTCTTTATCTTGTCAATTTGTTGTTTATGTTTGATGTGGCTGCTGTAGAGCGGAAACACAAAGCAAGAACACACAAACACACACACACACATATATATATATATATATATTTTTTCGAGTGTACAGTTATTGTCCCTGTGCTGGCAGAATGGCATATCACGAGATAACGTTGAAATGACCCTCAGTCCGTGCAGTTCTATCTAAGATGCTTTTACTCCTCCTTAGTTTCAATTAAAATCCTTCGCTTGTGACTTTAGATACGCCGTGGCTGAAAATATTCGTATTCNTTTACTCCTCCTTAGTTTCAATTAAAATCCTTCGCTTGTGACTTTAGATACGCCGTGGCTGAAAATATTCGTATTGTACTATTTAAGGTGTTTAAACCTTGGTATGCAATTATGAATTAGTTGTCTCTGTTGTAATAGAATTTTGTAAATATNTACTATTTAAGGTGTTTAAACCTTGGTATGCAATTATGAATTAGTTGTCTCTGTTGTAATAGAATTTTGTAAATATGTAAAAACATTTCTTTGAGCCTCCGACAAAATAAGTATATTTTCTTCACAGTTTAGACAAATTAACTGTATCGATAAAATTTTGATAAATTTGTAAAGTAGTATCTATTTTTATAATATTATTATAATACCATCACAGAGAGATACCATATCTCAACTCAAATCAAAGACATATATATATTGAAAGTTCTACAATCAATATGTTTAAAACAAGGCTCGGTTTCTTATTAAAATAATTCTAGCTAACCGCTTTTGTAAATAAAAAATGTACATTAGCATATTTGCTATGTTTATTTCCTCAAAGGTGATTTTACATTCCCTTATTAAATGTCGTGGTAGTCTAGAAACGGAGTGCGTTATAAAACAAACTCGCCTTGCAAACCAATAATATTAAACATAACTGGACGTGAGTTTTGAATACTCGCACCAGTTTGAATATCTTTGTATAGTTAGTAAACTTCATTCCCTCTTATGCATAAAGGATTTTGACATATGAGAGCAAGTGTTTGGGGATTCTTATATTGGGGCCGCCAAATAATTTAACTCAAAACCTCATTTCGTATACTCCGCCGGGACTGAACCCACGACATTCTGAATAAGAACCGTGAGTGATGCGTGTGAATTAACACGATCAGTTTTCGTAGCCATTCAAGTCAGTCATACAGCATTATTTCTGTAGTACAATATGCATTCCTTTGGGTTATTTTCTGCATACATTTCGTAGCCTTTCGAGTAAATTATTTTACGAATTTGACCATAAATGCATCGAAGTCAGTATATTTCCTTGAAACGAATTATAAAACATTTTTTATAGAGTTACTTTTGCACGTCACTTTAAATAATAATTATACGTATTAAGATTTTCACCCAGTGATTGATATAAACCGGTGTGGACAAAGCAAATATACCAAGAAAATAAACCACTGGTAAAAGGCAACGCCTAACGAAGTTTTTATATGCAAAATAAAGATTTAATTTAATCGGTAATTTAAGTTTTATCATAGTTGTGGGGGCCAAAAAAAAACCTGGCCACCGAGCAACTTACAGAGAGCAATATAATGGCTATCTTAAAAATCGATTAATTGTTAATAATAAAATCTTCGCAGTTTTTTATCAGCAGTACATTATATAAGCACTTGAAAGATACCACAAAATCAGATATTTCTTAAGTTGAACTACGAGTGCAGCAAAATGGTAGAACGGTATCTCCAATGGTAAATCCATAGCCAGGCCATATGGCCAGCTCCGGGACCCGTTAATACAATTGCCAACCCAGTCAGAACGACGTCTCTCTACTGTCCATACGTTAAAACAATTTAACGATCACGAGGCCTCCTTGACATTTTGAAATACCGAACCGAGGACACGACCCCATTAATCTCTTCGTCGTTTCGGTGCGCCGCGAAAAAAAAAAATTAGTTGGTGTCAGTTTTATTTTTTTCGAGGTAAGATTTTTTTTTACGTACGCCGCCCTAGGATAAAAGCAAGTACGGTGTCGCTACATATGTCGTACACTTTCGAGAGTTGAGAAACTCGCCGTAATTGATATCATATAGTGATTACACAGTTCCGAGTAGGGGGCCTGCCAGACACACCTAGCTATGCTGCGGCACGGCCGAAGTGAAAGTTAAAAACCTATCTTCATTTCCTAACAAACTTGGAACGAGGGAGAGGGGGAAGGTCCCATGCCGGGGCAGAGGATGCAGCTGCCGAGTATTTGGAAACAAGCTATACAACGGACGTGTATATATATATACAGGAGCACCGGGGGACGGCGACGCCAGTTCCGTTCACAGTGGCGCGTTACGAGTACAGGATCGCGATGAAGGTCGGGGTAGGTACATTGACATTTCAAACTGCCCCCACGATGCACGCAACAAACACGTTGGTAGGTAAACTAATAAGTTTATACGAAAATCGCGTAGTGCTGAATTAAAAAAAAAAAAAAAAGAGCGCTTTAACTTCCATGCAAATTGTGTTGTATAACAGTCGTCTTGTATTGGAAGGTCTTCATGGGAGGAACAATTGTATATGGAATTAACGTTATAGTGATGCGTGTTAGCCATGACTCTCGTACTATCAACAACTGATATACAAGCTGTAGCACCCAAGAGTGTCTGTTGTCCGGTTAAAGATTGATCTACCTTTTCGACCACAAGCTTAAATTTGAACGTTCCGTAAAGTATATTCTTAAATTGTCCCTCGAATCGAATGTAGCGAGTTTGTATGTTAAGATGCGACAAAATTCACAAATGTGCTTTAATTTTACTGGTTTTTAAATTTCAAGTAATGTCCATAAAAACTTGTTTACAGAAGGTGTATTTTCAGTTTATGTTTCAGTGTATTTTTTTTGTGATTCAGGAGCAACAAAAAATGTTCTGGCAGTTTTTTTTAACATTAATTGAATGGCTGCGTTAATATTTACCCGCATATTATTTTAAAACTCTTCATCAGTCCGAAATTATTTTTTATGTTTATAGAATTATTCATAGTTTTGTTATACATGTCAAGTAGCGACAAAGTAAAAATTATGTAAGTGGGAAATTAATTTTAAAAACTAAAAGTTACGTAATTATGATTATTTTAATTTTATAAATTGCGTCAGATAAATTTTGAAGTAATGCCCAAGTATAATACTAGGGTACAGTTAATAAAAAACAGATGTCAACAGAAACTCAGAAATAAATTTCTTGGAAATTCATAGTGTAATCCATCTATAAATTAATTTAAAGTTTTAAATAAACCTTTCAATCTTAAAAAGTAATAAGTGCAGCCCTGATCGTAGGCAAACCAAGAGTCTCATTTCAAAGAAATTGCTTTTTGACATTCTTACGATTCAAGCAAACATTTTGCCAGAGTCCAAAATCTGTGATTCAGTATATTTAAAAAATTTGTTTGGCGCAAAAATTGAAATCAAAATCTTTATTACTACGTCAAAAATGTGTTATAAGTTAGTTTTGCTGTTTTGGAATTTTAATTAATTTACTTCTGTTTTATTTCGTTTTTTTTTATAAATTTCTAAAACATAAATTATAATTGGCACTTTAATGCTTTTAAGTCACTTACAGGGTTACTATAAAGGTTGTTTGGATAAACATTTTTATTATCCGGCTAAGAACGATAATTACAAAAAGATAATTGAAGTTATGCAATGCCTTATGTTAGTTTTCTAAGTTTAATTAATTGTTAGTGAGAAGAAACTTTTACGAATGCTATACTCCTGCGGTGAAAATTAAAATCGAACTCTGTGTGCATGCTTAAGTTACAAATCAAGTAAATTAACATGAAAAGTTCATCTTTATTAAATAGTGTAACATATGTAAATAAGTCATAAAAGATTTTAAAATCATATTAATAAATTATAAAGTGTGGGGTGAAATCGTCGACAGTTAACTGTGGTTGTGACACTACTTCTTAATATCCTATATTTGCCCCTTGAAGCAACTCACACGTAAAATTTCAATTTGGTAACATTACTCGACCACTGAAACTTCGAAAACCCATGGTTTATTCTGCTTCGTTTCCGAAACCTTTTGCATATAAGCTCTAAAGTTAAGGTTGATGGACTGCAAATAAAAATCATTAATTTATATTTGTACATAACAGTGTACAACTTGAGGAAATGAAATGCTATGATGTTTCAAGAAAGTAAACTTATTTTTTCAGTAGTTTTTTCATAAAACTGTTGTTGATCGCAACAATGAGTAAACCAAACAATTAAATGAGTGAAGCAATAGAGACTGGGTGTTATTTAATAAATTATTTCTGAGATGAGCGTTACAAAAATTTAAGGACAACTAACCAGAATCTGTGCGAAACGTTGCTGACATTAAACAATTTTGGAAATATGATGTTTCTTTACGCGGTTACGTTGATAACCGTAAAGTCGATGATAGATTTTTTAGTACAATATTATTTATTTCGGGAAGCTAACACTAAGCAGAAGTAGGCTTGCATGCCTGAGGATAAATATATTGTTTTATAATTGATTGGTAATCTATGTTACTTCGGAGAAATGGGATGGAACGTTTACTGTGTATGTCTGAACTTCGAAAATCACGCAGCTTTCAGTATAGGTCACAAAACAATTTTAATCGTCCGCTTATGAAAGCTGTGAAATAAAATAATTCCCTTACTTCTTTTCATGGTAGTATACTAGACTAACTGTGTCACCTAAAGTAACCAAAAATGGTATGTACATGATTTGTGTGTTTTTACGGTAAAAACTAACATTCATTATTAACATTTAATACTTCACGGATAAGAATTTTTAAACTTCAAACTAACCTTCGAAAAGTAGTATTTTTATTTAAGTCTAAATTTAGATAAACCTACCAAATCGTTTAACAATCTCAGAAGTAAATAGAATGAACAATGTTATGCTTTTCGGGCATAGCAGTATATGTGAAGATTCGTTTTTGGTTTTTTTCTACTAGCGAACTAGCTTTTATTGTACGAGTGTTCTGAACACTGTAAAGTTTTGTTCCAATAGTATTGCTACAAAATTATATATTCCATTTTACATTTGTTGTATATTAATGGAATGTAACGTTTGCAATTTGAAAATAGTTTGGCGCGAATAATAATTAATTCATTTGGTGCCATGCAAGGAATTATAATAAGTTTAATACGAGATTTGGTTAATATAATTATAGTGATTGTTTCATGCCATGCTGCATATTATAAATTATACACAATATGTGTTTGGATATCGTATATGCAACGGATTGATAGGCTGAGGCTGGAAATAAGCAGAGTTACCACTAACATGTAATATGCTTAAAATGCGACAGACTACTGTAAAGTTCTGTTGATACTTTACTTAACACCTTACAGGTTATGCGCACGTGTATAACCGCTAATAAATGTGTAACAATGCCAATAATCACAAAATGCATCATTACCACATGACGATCTAGCAACATGCTCGTCTTAATACTCAAGGAAATTGGCAGTATCAAAAAATGGTATAATTTTTTTATTAATTTTATGTTACGTACTGTAAGTTTGTGACACGCTATTTTCATAATTGACTATGGCACTTTAAACTAAAAAGAAGATTTAGATAATTCCGCATTAAATGGTAAAATGGAGTGGCTTGGACGACAGTTAATAGCGAGTTAAGAGCCAGCGAGGGTAAAGCGAGGTGATTATGGAGCACCGCCGGAGTGAAAGGGCAGAAAAACAGGAGATCCACGAGAAAACCCGCCCACCAGTGGCTT
Source organism: Clitarchus hookeri (assembly GCA_002778355.1). Classification (NCBI taxonomy): domain Eukaryota; kingdom Metazoa; phylum Arthropoda; class Insecta; order Phasmatodea; family Phasmatidae; genus Clitarchus; species Clitarchus hookeri. The sequence continues at coordinate 131,518 of NQII01004864.1, forward strand.
CGCCCGGCACGATTACCATATGAGAAAATCCGTGAGCGACCTCGCGGGGAATTTAACCTGGTTTGTCTTGGTGGCAGGCGAGTAGTGTGATCACTACTATACCACCGCGGCCACTTTTAGAAGTTGGAATCAGATCTTCAAAATTACACATTATATGTTAAGCTTAAGGCTCTTGCCTGGTTTGAAAGAAGTGAGAAATTGGTATAGGAAAATACATGTCAATAAAATTAGTATTTTTTTTTGGCGTTCCTGTTAAAGATATAAATAAACCACGATGGACTTTTTTGAGCAAAAAAATACGTGCTTCTTTGCTATCGAAGCCTTTTTTAACATTAATGTATAGCCTGTTTCCTGGAAAAATCAGAAAACTTAATAGATAAATAACAATTACCGAAACACAAATGCTTATATTTACGTCAATAAAGAGCTTGAGAGTGTCATTTCTCACGCACTTAGATTTTTGTTTCAAGTTTATATCTTCAAAATTGGCTTAAAAAAAACAAATTTCATTATCATGTATTTACATATGCCAAATTATCTCTGCTTTCAAACCAGGTAACAGCCTTAACACATTTGGGTTTAAACCGGAGTGATAACGGAAGAAATTATACGAAAGCAAAAATATAATCATTTACATATGTGTGCCTATCACGATTTTTTGGAGTTAAATATAGGAACGTAGAGGAAATTATACGAAACAGCTTTGAAACTTGGATAGTAGTGTGAAGCGTGTTCAAACATTTTCTCTAACTGCACGTTACAGTATTCTTTATTTCGTTATCTTTCCATCATTGAATAATTCATTATATACAATCTACCCTAGATTTCCCTGTAGTATAACCTTCAGACAATATTTAAGTGCTCATACACACATTTTGGAAGGATTAGTGTCTTATTAACGTGTCTTACTTTCAGTATCTGGGAATCTAAAACAAAGAATTTTAGTAACCTACTTGTCCTTGAACGCCATAGTATCAGAGCGAAGAGGCCGGAATGCTGACATATCGAGTTTATTCTCAACTAGGCTCAAAAATTCCTGATCAAAACTTCGGCAACCCATTGGCTAATAATCCACACTTCAACCTTTTCGGCTTTCAGTTACGACGTCACACCTACCTCGACACCGACTAGCTATTGAATGCCAAGTTATCTTGTCAGTTTGTACTGGAAGAATTAAAACATATGAAAATGGTTTTCCAATTTCAGATATTCGTTAGATATCATACGTTATTCTATAGAGATTTCAATTTAATAAAGTTCAGCCTTTTGACTATCAGTATTTCCATAATCTACATATTTTAGGTATTATAAAATTTGTTTCTGCGCTTGGTTTCATTTTATTCCTATGCATTCAATAGTCCTTGAGTCTCTAAGTAAAAAATAATTAACAAAAAAGTATCTCTCTTTGGCTAACAAGCCTGCAACACTGTTAGGTCCGAACGGTTATGAATTTTAAAAGCATATAGCAGAAAGCGGGCCCCATGTTTGAACACACAGAAATACGTGCACTTAGTGAACGGTCTGACAATAAGTTATATATATATATGACGAAATATCTGGCGATTCAAATGTGTAGACAACGGTTTTAGGAAGAAAGAGACCAAGGAAGAAACACTGCAGTTAATGAAAACGAATGGGTCCTCTTCAGTGAGCGTGAATTCAGCCGTGGAGAAGTTACTATCTTGGTCTCCCCCAAAAGAGCGTCCATTTTTTTTGGTTTATTCCTAATTTTCGCTTTTTATTAAGCATTGCAGATAAAGTAACTGAAATATTTACGTAAAACTGAAATAACGTTTAAAATAATATTTTTTTAATGCTATTACAATTACAAAATAACACTAAAAATTGATTAAAATCACGTGTAATATCTCATTTATTAGTGCCTTCGATTTACTAATAAGTTGTTAACGACCTACCCCAAATGGTAGTTCCATGATACAAAAAAAATAGTAATAAACTACACGTGCCCTAATCATATGCAAATTCGTGCTCGTATGTACGTAAAACAAGCTTCGGGAGTCATAAATTTTAATATTTCAATTTTAGTTCAACGTAAACTTGTAGAACTATATTTCTTAATTCGTTGCCAACTTAAATTGGACCATGCATACCAATGTGTTCTATAGCGTATAGGAGGTTACTGGCAGTGATATTTTTCAAAGGTTGATTTTTAAAAGTGCTGACTTTACCGCGAAAAACCTTTGAAAATTGATGACCTTAAAAATAGCTTGACAGAAATTCATCATGCTGGAGAAGTTCCTTCTCACGTAGTTGGTCATTTTTTGTATGAACTTCCAAAAAATAGTATTCGTAGAGGTAATCAATGTCCAAGAGGCTCTAAATGTTAAATTAGAGTGGCTTCTAATGGATCAGTGCACTAGAATGCACACCGAACAGAATAATCAATGAAAAGTAGTAGACAATACGGAAACGGTCAGAAATGCACGATTTCTGTTGCACGTTACAGAATAATGTGTATATTTTGTTACACTATAAATATTTTGCTAGAATTTACTTATTTAAATGTTTAATAAACCATTTAAAGATACCATTTTTAATTAAAATGTAAGTAAGCGTATGTCCATTTCTGATGCTTTAGATAGCACACTTTGAAATAAAACCTTCCGCAATACAGGAAGTTGTAAAATTATGGCTGAATGCTATAACATATTGGAGCTAATGATTTTGAATAATTGATGTCTATGTGCAATTATTTATATTATAAAAATGATAACTTTTGTTCCTGTAATGACCAAGCGTTACTATTGAAAATATTTGTAAATATTATTACTAATATTTTATTACATGCAACCAGAGTATTTAGTATAACAGGCTTGCTTGACGACGCTTTTTTCAAAATGTGTTTTCTGAGGAATCAGAACAGGATAAACGTCTAAATTATGATTAATAATAGACTTTAATTAATTTCTTAACCTTTAAGTAAGTAAATTCTATGAAAATATTATACAGTGCTACAGCATACATGTTTTCGTCTTTCACACACAACATAAATCGTACCTTTCTGACCTTATTAAAAGTGTGTGTACAAATTTTTTAAAAATGACTTCTGCATGTTGTACGGTTCGGTGCATTGTTTCATAGGGAGACACTCCACTTCTACGTTAAGAGGGTGTGGGACATAATATTAACTCCTAATACGTCAGTTGGATTCCACAATATTTAGGAAGCCAACACAGAGAAGCTAAGAAAGGTTAATCATAGATTTTGTTTTTCGGAAAATTTGTGAGAAAATATTTTGCCATGTTGATGCACGAATATATATTTTTTTTGCATAGTATTTTTCCCCTCAATGACATGTAAAAATTTCCGACGAGAACAAATAGCTTGGCATAAATACAAAATTATGGTTAAATATTTGCGTAGCAAATTAGTAAAAGCAACTACGCAGGATTCTCCTTTCATCGTTTTTCTATGTTGATTTCTTTTAAACTGTAAAATTTAATTAAATCCTAAAGCGCTAATTGATGTTCGACATTCTCTTACCAGATGATGTGACTGTGTGCGGTGGTGTTTGTTGCAGGTGTTCGTCGCTCTCCTGGCTGCGGTGTGTCTGGTCGCGGCTGAGAAGAAGAGCGACAAGAAGCAGGACAAGAGGAGCTTGCTCGGCCTGGGCTACGGCTACGGCTACGACTCGCTCGGTAGCTACGACGGGCTGGGCTACGCCTCCGACCTCGGCCACACCGGCTACGTCAAGGCGGTGACGATACACAAGGATGTACCCATCGGCGTGCCGCACCCGGTGCCGTACCTGGTGGAGAACCCCGTGCCGTACCCCGTCAAGGTACCCGTGCACGTGCCGNGCCGCACCCGGTGCCGTACCTGGTGGAGAACCCCGTGCCGTACCCCGTCAAGGTACCCGTGCACGTGCCGGTCGACACGCCGTACCCCGTCCACGTGCCCAAGCCGGTGCTCGTACCCGTGGAGAAGCCGGTACCCTACCCCGTCGAGAAGTCCGTCCCGTACCCGGTCAGCGTACCCGTGAAGGTGCACGTGCCGCAGCCGTACCCCGTCCACGTACCCGAGCCGGTGGCCGTGCCCGTACCCGACCCAGTCGCCGTGCCGGTACCTCACCCNCCGTACCCCGTCCACGTACCCGAGCCGGTGGCCGTGCCCGTACCCGACCCAGTCGCCGTGCCGGTACCTCACCCTGTCGTCGTGGAGAACCACGTACCCGTCGTGCTCAAGAGCCACGACATTTATGGCTTCGGAAGCATTATCGGGAGCGACGACGGCCATTTCTATGAAGGAAGTTTCTATTACCACTGATCATGGATAAAAATGCTTCGCACTGAATTCCCTTTTTTGTGTAACATAATCAATGGTAATATTTAAATTATCTTGGATATCCAAGTTAACTTATGTGAGGAAAATAACTTATTATTTTTACACCCCGAGTTTGTGTATTGTATGTTCAAGTTTGTCCCCATAGAGGGGGTAGGGAGTATTTTTGTATCTGCATAACCCAAGGAGCTCCATTTGATAACTAGTATTGCTGCTTTCGGTGTAACGATGTTTGTAAGTAATTAAATGTTTTCATGCTTTCATGGTTGTTTCATTGTATAATGTCTCCCTTGTTAAAGTATTACATACCTTGTAAAGTTTTGTAGTTAACAAAAAAAATTATCTACGAGGACAAATAATTTTTTATTAATATCAGATCGGAATTTTGTCAAACATTATTCACACATCATGTATTAGTTATAGTATATTCCTAAAAGTTTGTATATTTTTGAATACACCATAGTTTTTAATGAAATAACGGCATTCTTAACGAACTTAAAAGCTATGTTCGACTATCTCATATTTTAATTCACAGGTTAGTATATACATGGTACACAAAAATTAACTTAATTGTTTAGTTAACACTTTTGAAAATTCATTACAATATAATACTACCTGCATGAACTTGACGGTTTTGAATAGTAGTTTTGAGTCTTGGAGACTACTCAGTCAAAATAACCTTATAATACTTCCGAAACTGGAAATATTAAATATTGCTTGAAGTGTAATTAAGAATAGGTAGATCTTAATTTATCGTCGGCAGCGAGGTCGTTGGTGACGGATGAGTAACTGAAAATTTTGGACTGTCTGAGGACAGAATTTTCACATTATATTTACATTTATTAGATCTAGATTTAGTAACGTAATGGAACTGTATAATGCTGGGAACGAAATTCTTTAGGGTTAAAAATTGTTTAATGAATTTAGGGTTCAAGAGCTTGCAGCTGCGTGATGTAGTTTGTAAGGCCTGCAGACCACACATATCGATTATTGTGATTCGTTCACTAAATTTTTTGACAGCCACACTATAAGGAACGATAAAATCTTGTGTTACCAATGGATACCTTGATACGAATGTTCAGTAAACATAATTAGAGATGGGAAGATTCCCGCTGCTGTAAACGTGCAAGTAATTCTTCTGTGAAGCCTAGACTTCGAAAAAAATCCTGGAATAGATATTGCGACATAAGTATTCCTGATTTTGGGGTTAAATATAAATAAGAATTTTTGCACAGTTAAGAGAATAGTACATGTATTAATCCAAAAATTAAAAACCTATTCGGATATTTCTATGTTAACTTCCAAAGTGTATAAATAAGAAAATAGTACTCACGATTCATAGTTTATGGCTTGGAAGTATTTCGTGTCAAAAATACAAAAGAGGTTTTCTCCATAAGAGAGCAACATAATTACTGAAGTGAAACTTTTAAGCTTCGTCACCGAATAAAATAANAAAAGAGGTTTTCTCCATAAGAGAGCAACATAATTACTGAAGTGAAACTTTTAAGCTTCGTCACCGAATAAAATAATTTTTAAATTGTTCATGTCAAAACATGCTTTGAAACACTGCCTCGCCCAAGGAAGGACGTATGAGTTGACAAAAATGCGGAAACACATAAGCTCAGTTTAGGTATCAACATATAACGTTAATATGTACTAAAATAGAACTTCTGATGTTTTGTATTATCTTCATTTTAACTATAAAATAGCAGTTGTGTCAGAAAATATTCGGTGGCTGATATATGCTCTGAATGACAGTGTCAAGTTTACCGGTATTATATGTTTCAATTAAACTGATGTGTGTATGCTGTTTGGAAGAAGAATGGCTATGTTACTATCTTATGCATCACCAGACAGAAACCTATGTAGTTTAATGTTCTACGCACGGGTGGTACCGGGAATTGGTTTAAAGAATCGTAAATAATGGGAGTCAAATACACGGAGTCTGTCACTTTTAGAAGATACAAGTAAATATAATATGTTAATATATTGTAATCAGATTTACTGCGAGTCAAAACCAAATGTTATCGGTAGCTAATGATAACTTTTTTTTTAATTCCACGAAATTTACGATTTAAATGTTTAAACACAGTATGTGTAATTCTACGATTGTACTAATATGCTACTATCAGGTTGAATGTGTAGGAGGTTTGACATACTATTACTATGAAAAGAGGTTGTTTTGTGATAGGTGTTACGTGATTGGACGAACTACAAAAGAGTACCATTAAGTTAATATTCCCTGATCATATTACATATATTGGAAAACCACGGAAGAACTTGGACATAAGCAAGCCATGGCCGGGACAATCATGAAATAATCGGAGAGAGTCTGATGCAAGACAACCATGAAGAAAACTGGATTCGTAAAAATTGTCATCGCCAGGATGATGAACGGACTTGACCCGAAAAAAGGGGTGAACGAATAGGAATGGGTTTATTTCCTCTCGGAAATGGGAGCGGCAAATATAGTGGTATACCTGCCACATATAAAGTCTTCATTTTAAACTATTCAGGAATGCCAAATAGGTATGAAAAATGTAGTGGCAGAAAAGGGAACACGTTAAAGTCATAATGGTTATGGATGTAGTCAAGCAGGTTGTGATACATGTTAAAAAAGAAAACCGTAACTAAATGGTTTGGACATGGCAAAAGAGCATGTAAAATATATTGTAATAAGGATCGATAAAGTCATGGAATGGAAGGGGAGAGTATAGCTGGCATGGAAATTTAAGTGCCAAAGAAGAGTAGGGCAAGTGTAATAATTAAGTATCTACCTGAAATTGTTTCAAAATGACAGTTGAGTAATTTAGGTTGCGTAAGAAGTCTATAAATTGTACTGTGTTTCACCTGAGGCACAGGTAAAAGTACTCCTTCCGTTATGCTATCTCCTATGGTTTTATATAGGAAGCGGCCCAAATGTCAAAGAGGGGCTGGGATGGGCGATGATGAGAAAGAATGGAAAAAGTAATCAAACTGAGTTTAATGTTGCTAACCTCCACAAATTTTTAATATTTATAAAATGGGTATTTTTCAGAAAAGAAATTTCGTACAACGAAAAGGCCTCCAAACTTCGAATGGTCTCCTTGTGCTCTGCATCACGATCTGCATTGTATTTACAGGTTGACTTTATCACATGACAGTCTATTTGCCAATTAATTGTGTGTAAAATTTAGCATATCGTAGTTTTAGTACAGTTGTTTTATCAGACTTATAAAGTCAACACTCCAGAAACACTGAACGATAAAAAAATTATTTTATTTTCAGGAAATGGGTTTATAACTAAAAATTAGAGAACCGAAAATTTCGCGGATTCATTCGGCAACCAGCTAGACGCCAAAATCCTTAGTGTGTTAGAAGCATCAACTAGTTGCTCATTGGCCCAAGTTTTGCCTCAGAATAGATAGCATGGGATTTGGTGCTCTTTTTGTTGCAGTTCAGTAGTTGTATCGAATTAATCCTTAGCATGGCTACAAACTGCGGCCCAATTGGAAAAGGAATTCAAATGTACACGTGTTAGAAGTGTAGCTTATCCTCAAATTAATTGGCGAAATTTCCGGGTTCATACTAATAATTTATCAGGCTGCGTCCATATAATATATTTATTTTTACTCATAGTTATATATACACGTGCGTCTACAAAGGCCTAACATGTATATTAATACACACATACAGAGAGCGAGATATATAAATACGATAATAAATGTTTCTATTACAGAAGTATTAGTTTTCAGTAGTTAAACCATTTCTGCACTGCAGTAACAAGCTTTTAACACAAATTTTATTTCAGGGTCCAACTGGCAACCACAGTACACTTAGTTTAATATCAGGGCTTTTAATTGTTTCCTGTGTAGACGTCTTCTCAGTTACATTATGCAAATCTCAGTTGCAGCTGAGATACACCTGTAACCTGCACAGACTGCTTAAGGAGAACTTCAGTTTAAAACTCTTTTAGACTGCAATATTTCTTAACATTTTACATTTTAATATAATAATACAAGTGCATGGATAATCATGGGAAACAAGTATCCAAATATTTAAGTGTCCTTTTTCCCCAATGCCATAAATGAAATAATGGTACATTTTAAAATCTAACGAATCAATTTTAGACACTTTTATTTTTTATGGATATTTAAATTCTATTACATGTTCCCTATTTTCTCACAATTTTCAGTAATATATCCAAAACCCTTCTAATGGACAAGTATCGTTTCACGGTTACAAAAAATTACTCACAGGAGCTCCTTAGGAGCAAATAATGACTTGTGTTGATCTCACCAACGTAAAATTACGTTAGCTCGGTGTCATTAGCTTTGTAAATAAAATTTTGAAATTAAAAAACATATTAATTCCACAACTTGCGAGTATATTTACTGAATTTACATTATGATCCGCATTAAAATCCCCACTGCAGTATTAATCGCTATGGACTTAGCCCCCTTCGGAAATCACTAGAATAGAAAAATGAGCTGCACAGAAAAATTTGTAATCACTGCAGGGTGATTATTTTTTCAGTATGTTCTGCAGCAGAATTATTCGGAATTTCGGTGACCACAGAGTGTAAATCACCTCTTCCACAAAATATGAAACATCTCAAAATTATTGGACAGTAATCATAACGTTTACCTTCGTATGCTTGGCGAGATCTTTGCCAATTAAATTTAGCATCACAGCCATTATAATATTTGGATGATTCATGCCTTTTAAAGTCTTCCATGGCGTTTCATATTAAATCGTATGTTCTTCAACAAATATCCACGTTCCTGTGAATGAATTTCAACAACATATATCCCAAGCAAGATAAAAAAATATCTAAAATATCACATTTTCTTTTCTTGCTTAAAATAATATAAAATACTTTTTTCTGTTTTCTGTTATCCTCTCAANATCTAAAATATCACATTTTCTTTTCTTGCTTAAAATAATATAAAATACTTTTTTCTGTTTTCTGTTATCCTCTCAGAAGAAGGAGGTGAACCGGGTTCAATTCCCTGTGGGGTCGCTGTCGGACTTTCGCATGTGGGAATCGGGCCGGATGACGGCAGGTTTTCTCGGGGATCTCCCGTTTCCCCCACCCTTTCATTACGGTGCTGCGCCATATTCATTCCACCTCAACTTCATTGGCTCTCAAGACCTCGCTGTTAATAAAAACCCAAATCTCTCTCACTTCACTCACTTGTAACTCAGTGAATATTCCTTAAAACACTTTTATAACACAGTTTATATTGTACGAATTCATTATGTTCACTAAAAATATATATATATATATGAAGGAATAATTGTATCTTAAGAGTCCACTACCATGTGACACACTCCATTTTAGATAAGTATTACAAAATCCTACATTCAAGCTTAAGTACCTCTTTATCAATATAAGTTCTGAAGAAATTTCGTCTTGGGGACAAATTTAAGGAAATTAAAACTTTTGAAAATATTGAAGTTTAGTTATATGTAAGGTTTTGAAACGTGAGTATTGTAAAGTCAACACAAAATTAAGAGTGTTAATTTTTATACCCAAAGCCGAATCTCCATCTAGTTTTGCCCTTACGTAACTAATTTGGTTAACTACAAATCAGATCTGGGATGAAAATACCAACCACGATTTTCTTGAGAACAGTTTGATGTTGTACTGAAGCAAGGCTGCATTCATTTTCATTCGGTACGAAAACGATTTATGCACGCTTTCATTTGTACTTCACATGATCACAATACATGCACGCGTGCTGCAGGTAGGACCGCCTGTATTTCAATCACACCAGCTTACATTGCACCAAAACTTGAACACAAAAGTGGTAATTTGTTTCATCGACTTCTTAAATATTTTTAATTTTTCTTTCATTTGACCCAAAATTGTGCTTACCGGTTTATCTTTCTTTGTTAATCTGCGAACACAAAGTTATTTGGATTTTCAACTGTGCTCAGTTAACCATGAAATTTCCTTATCAATTCCTCTTTCATTGCGTGATTGCATTTTGACTATCACTTGTAACGCTGGTTGGAATAAATGAGTGCAATTTGAAAGGCTATGAGCTTTCTTCAAATTCTATTATATGTACCGTAACCGGAAGGCGAATTACGCATTACCTTTGTAACTAATGTTCAAACCACAGTTCTCTGCAACGATTCTAGATATCAATTCTAATTCGAGCAATTGTCTTTTGAAAAATAGTATTTATTTACCGACAGACGCAGAGTATTTAAGAGTGTTCTTAGATTCAAAACAATGCAAGGTAAAAAAAAACAGTATCGAATATCTTTCGCTTTCACAAAATTTAATCATCACTTGTGTATCTCCGTAAAGACACTAATAACCACCTATGACAGAAAAGAAAATCTTAGAAGAGTTATTGCTATCCTCTAAAATAAATACAAGTTTTGTTTCGCTTAATTTTTTGCATTTTAATCTGACATGCAGTTGTGAGTGTTACGAGTTGCAGCAGTTGTTTTTCAGCCTTAAACATGAACACGATTAGTCAGGTGTCATGCCCTACGACTATGATGAATGAATTCGTTAACTAACAACCTCTAATTATATATTTAATTGTGCATATCGTTAATCCCGAAGAATTAGTGGACTACAATGCAGTTACAATTTTGTTTTTCATTCTCAGCCGCACTTATAAATAATATTTATGGAAGGTAGACGATTATTATTATTGGTGCTCATAAAATTTATGTTTATAAAATACTAAATTTTGTTCTTCAAAACTGAGTACTCAGAGAAATATTATTATTGTAATGTGTGGAAGGTGTGTGACAAATTTTATGATGCTAGGGAAATATCGAAGGTTCAACCGTGTCCTCGCATTACGTTAGCAACTGGAATATTACATAATTTTTATAGGCTATTCACGGTAAAGTGAGCAATTTTGAAAACCCTCTCATTTCGAATAATACTAAATAAACATATTTTATTTTAGCCGAAGACGTTAACTTTCTAGTACGGTGGAATATACAAATTGTGTTTATTACTTACATGGAAAGATTTATTTTAAATTGTGGTAAAATTATGAAAAATACCTGAAAGATGAAAGTAACTAGGGCCTCAAAAGTGCTCACTTCACGGTGAACAGCCTATATAATCTGAAACACCCTCGTAACTAGCTTAAATAAATAAGTAACGCAACCATTATCCAGAGCCCACAAAATACCTTGAAAATTACGACCGAAGAAAAATATAATTTCATACAAAATGTTTGCGGAAAGTAGACATGTGTGTTTACAACGTAGGAATGTTGCCGGCTCGTGTGTATCTCCCGTGGTTGCGTAAGGCGTACAAACACGTCCGCTCACACACACACTTTGGTCACTTTCTACGCTAATCATTTCACTGGAATCTGGGTTAGGGACGTCGTTAAATAAAGAGTCCCATATGACGTCATCGCGTCACGGACCCGCGCTCACCTCGTATGCGATCTGCCAGAACGGAGCAAGTTTTACCAATGGGTGCCAGCTCGAGATCGCCACGTCTCACTCTCTCTCCCTCCTTCTAGCTATATCTCGCTCTCTCCTCCTCCGTCAACCCTCCGCAGTCGCGGAGCCGCTCTGAACTTGCAGTTCGCGTCTCTGTCACGCGAGAATTCAGTCTGGCGTGTAACTGTGGACGGCACCGCTGTGATTTGTCCGTCACCATGTGCGTGCTTGAATGGGGAGCATTTGACCGTTGTGGTTGAAATTCAACTTTCAAACCTGTGCATTGAAGCTTACTTGGCAGCAATCGCCATTCTCTTGAAAAATCTACTGAGAATATGGGATGAGTGTACGCATATCAGCTGCGCAGTAACTACCATGTAAAATATATATTTTTTTAAAGAACTTCCTTGCCTGTATGGAAACAGCACTACACATCGCGACGGAAGTGTAGGAATGTCGGGAGTCAGTACTATAGAAAGTTGGTAACTCCCACATTCCCACATGCATTTGACGCTCTACTGAGCTAATGTTGGAACGCTACCATGGATGAATGTGAAAAAAAAAAAAAAAAAACATTACCATTTACGTTTTCTCATTATTATTATACACTGATGTGATAAATTAGCGAATAATTTCTTAAAATGTGTATCTGTGTTCCAACAGTGAATTGCTTTTCTTCCCACACAACTTTCAAACCCGTGTAGCTTGGAATAATGCCAGCACACCGTTTACTAAAGTAAGTGCTTTCATAAGGTAGTATGCTTATTTTGACTAAGTTGTAACGCAAACACAACGTAATCCATTTACGCAAAATATTTTTCTTTCGTAAATATATATTTTTTTGTATAGGCTGTTAACGGTAAATTAAGTAATTTTGGAAGCCCTCCATAAGATCTACTTGTACACACATTGTGTATTCTTCCACAAAATGTAAAATTAACATTGCAACGAGCCTGGTCACTTTATTCATGCATCGGTCAGGTGAAACTGTGAAATAATTTTAAAAAGTTGATATTTTACCAATTTCGTAATTATTACATTTGTATGCATTCAAAAAATGCAAGCAGAAAAAAATATTCCAGTATTCACAAATATTTAGGTTACACTTTTAATTCAACGTTAAAAAATGGAATTACTTCACCTTTGTCGATACCAACTTTACAAAGAGCATGTCACTCAGTGCGCCCGTTAAAAAACGTGTTGGTAGGGGCAGTGACACTTTTCATAGGTTTATTAGAAAAGTGCTCAATTAACCATGAACAGCCAATAAAATCATTTGTACATTAACGTTATAACATTGTCGAAATACGTGAAATTGAGGGTTATTTCGGCAATATTTGAGCAGATGTTGAAGACACGAGTAGAAGACGGCAGTCAGTTTACGTTATCTCTAGTCTACTTGGAAAACAATGGAGGACTAATAAATATTATTTTTTATACAAGAATCGATCAACAGAGAAATTTTTAAGAAGCTTATTAGGCCAGGAGAAGGTGACATTTCTTGGAATCTAAACATCACCAGAATTTGAACTGAGTTGTCATAACCGAGAGATTTTCTACCCGTGGGACTCAAGTGAAAATCCGGGTGTAACTCTGCCCCAAAATCGAAAACTCACAGCTGTGATGGAAGACGTGAATAATATAGGTGTCGCCAAATTTCATACAACGACTTGTCCGATTGCAAGAACACTGGCCTACATGAAAGCACGGGGGAAATAATTTAACATTTATCACTTAAACTAAAATGTACGGGATTTTCAGCCAATACAAAGAAACAAAGGATGTCAGATAGTCGGTTTTGGTAACTTTATGTCTACCTGTTTTCCCAGACTGATGCATTTCTTTCGAGCCATTTCTTACATTTTGTATTTGTAGATTAATTTGCGGGCAAAGGCGTTGTTCTAAATAAATGTGTAAAAGCAAAGACAGCGGTAAAAAATTTAATTCAGTACATTAAAAATATTTCAAACAATCCGTTTGTGCCAATGACGGTATTTTGAAAATTATTTTTCATTTCAAAACATTTAATTTTTTTAAATTTGAACTAATATGCACTTAATGATGAGGCTGCGCATGGTTATTATTATAGNGAAGCAAAGACAGCGGTAAAAAATTTAATTCAGTACATTAAAAATATTTCAAACAATCCGTTTGTGCCAATGACGGTATTTTGAAAATTATTTTTAATTTCAAAACATTTAATTTTTTTAAATTTGAACTAATATGCACTTAATGATGAGGCTGCGCATGGTTATTATTATAGGCGAGTTTCCTTTAGACATCGCAACACACGACTAGAATCACTCAAGTGAACACAAGCGCCGCATGGATTGGCCCACATGGTTCCCGGACGTAAATCCAACCGAACAAGTGTCGGACGTTGTCGGGAGACGACTGTGGGCTGAACACTAACTCTCCGACAGCAGTCGTAATGATTCGGAGATATAGCGAAACACATAGCAAATGTAGTGAATACGAACTGCATTGCGGTACGCGTTTCATTAAGCCTCAAAGCATATTCAAATTTCTGTGACGGCACAGATCAAATGGATACACTAAAGTCGTAATATAAATTAAACTTAGTAATTACGTCCAAGCAGTCATAAAAATCTGCTGAAAGTATTGGATTAAATTGGAAAAATACACTTTAAATAACATGTGCGACAATGCCGTTAGCTATTTATATTTGGGGTTTACTGTCCTACAGCTCACGAAGCGCGACATCAGTCGGCGGAAAAGTAAATACCAACGCGACATCTGTCGAGTGGAAAAATAAACTCGTGCTGCCGCAGTAACCACCCAAAAATAACCTACACAGACGGCTGCAACTATATAAATATATATCTCGCGAGTAATTCAAAATGTTTTACATCTTATTAGAGTGTATTGTGTTTCTTTGTTGGTCAATTAGCTTGAAGTAAATTACGTGAAACGTCTAATTTCAGTTCTCCACGGACAAATATCCTCGTGGAGAATAGCGCATGACAGTTGCGATGTTGGCCGCACGAAACGTAGGTTCGGACTCACATCTTGCGATTTTCGCCGCTGCGACGTCATCAAACTCCATTTGCGGTACAACAACGAACGCGAGGTATTCATACTCAGCTCTCTTCGAAGTGCGCTGCTCAACCGACAAGACCGCTTCTCAACGCACCGAGTCATGCGATGTGAGACGTTCGTGATCAACCCGCTGGCAGCACGTTGCCAACCGCCAGCAACGACAACGAATCCAAAGTAGCTATCTGCGATACAACAGGTACGGGCCATGTTGACTCAAGAGCTCGTCGACGACCTCTGACTGATGCACGACCTCATGGTGCAAACCCTGCATCGCACTCAGGGGTGATCACGCCTCCTACTGAGGACTGCATTTCCCTTGCCTGCCGTATGTCGCATTGACGTTTCTGTATTCTCTCCTGCTGTGCTCGGAACATTTTTTGGAATTAAGTTCCTTTTTATTCTTTGGATTCTTTTCTTGGTCAAAGTTCAACTTTCTCGTACTTTTACATCTTGACGTTACGTGTGAAGATCTATCATGTCCTTCATTTTTCCACACCAGTGCATTTAAACATTAATTATGTTATGTTCCAGTAACAAATGGAAAACGTGACGGAAATATTTTAAGAATAATAAATTTCGATTCTCATTTTCAGTGATGGATATGAAATGAAAACAACTCTCACTTTAGATAGTTGCTAGTAAAGCTGAAGTGTTCATACCACTGCGTTTAAATGGAAACCATTGCCGAGGAAAAGTATCACAAATAACGTGAGTTGTATAGAAACAAATGGAGCAGATGCTGTAAGTACTGTACTTCACTGTATCTACGAGTGGAGGCCGCAGTGATGTAGAATATTGAGTTGAGAGATTTGGATGGCCCTTTACGAGGTCTTGGGAGCCAATGAAGGTAAAATGAGGTGAGAATGGAGCAGCGCTGGAATGCAATGGTGGGGAAAATGGTAGATCCCCGAGGAAACCCGCTGACCAGGGGCGTCGTCCACCACGATTCCCACTTGCAAAAATCCGGGAGTGATCCGGGCGGGGATTGAACGCGGTTCGCCTTTGTGGGAGGCGAGTAGACTAACCGTTCAGCCACCGCGGCCCCGGTAGTGTAGAAGTCATGATATTAAGCTCGCCCCCTCTAGGCGAACTGGGTTTCGAACGCCGACGGCGTCATCCGGATTTCCGTTAATGGTAAATGTAGCATACGTCACTGGCCGGCAAGTTTTCTCGGGGCACTCCAATTTCCCTCCGCCCTTGCATTCCGCCGCTACTTAATCCTCGCCTCATTTTGCCTTGACCTATGTTCGAAACCACGCTGTTAAGGGTATTAGCAATGAAAAAATGTATTATTTTTATTTGTACCACATACTGTTCAACTTTTAGACATTATCAGTAACTACTCTATCCTCGCAAAAAAAAGAGCACATAGTTTTTTCATATAATTATTTCAAAATCCCAATTTTACTGTTATAATAATTTGCAAATATTGAAAACCAACTTACGTACAGAAATGGGATAATTTACGCTGAAAGAAGATGCCAAGAGTTATATCAAGAGATGTATAAAATTGCACAAGGAAATGTTTTTGCACTTTTAAAAGATAGCTGAAAATAGAAAAGCTATTGCATGTATTTTATTTGTGGCTATCCCTAAATTTATAGAAAGTAATTTCTGCTAAACGTACCTTAAAATTAATTAAGGCAAGGTCTTTCAGTTCCCCTTTTTTTTAATTTTATGCCAATGTTTTTGTTTATTTTATTTGCACATTACATAAACAGTAAACTTTTGACTCTGGCGTGTAAGTTTTCAGTAATCATGGGATCTAAAATAAATATTATCTGAGGAAAGGGTATTTACATATTAATGTCTACAAGTTTAACAATATATAGTACAAATATAAAATTATAAATTTTTCAGTGGCCAACGACCTTAAACGCCGACCAAATTCTCTCAACTCAACCAACGAGTAGGGATCAACTTTTTTTTTTGCCAAATGGAAAATTGAGTGTTCGAATCAAAAACTGATGGTGATAACCTGTGTTAAAATCAGTTTGTCGAAAGCTGATGACAAATTTTGGTTCTCTACCATGAGTGAGAGAAATACCACGTATATGTAAATCATTTGACTAGCAAATTTGTGTTATAAAATTTGTTTACCATATTCAAAGGGCAGATCGCCAGTCTTTTGGAGATATTGCGAAAACAATCGACTATGTTATTTCTCATTGCGGATACACACTTTGGAACCGTTTAACCAATACAGTAGGATGGAAGAATATTGACACAGAATTAGAGGGGAGAGGGCATGCCAAAAGTTATAAATTATTCAGATGAGAAGTATTGCTTAGATATACGACAAATTGACTCTCCTTAAATTAGTATTCTGCAAACCAAAATGACATTACTCTTTACACACATTTTTCGTTAACAGTCACATATTTAGAGTGTTACGTACAAAATTAGTTTTTGTAAATGTTCAACCCAAACAGCAGCAAGCGGGAAACATTTTGTTCAAGTAGAATCTCAAATATTGATATTTGTTTCGTAGTGAAGATATTCGGAGAAATAAAACATTTTATTTGTGCTCAATCCTTGCAAAAATTTAAAAGTATATTATGCTAACTCCGCACGTAAATGTCATAACATAAAATTATTAAACGCCTTACAGGTGTTTATTGTACCATAAATATACCTAATTAAGTTTCATTGTGATGTGGACATGTCTGGGCCGTTATTAAATATTTTTTAATTAGTCTCTTAAACGTGTGTAGTGAGCAATGGTGCTTGTCGGCATCAGTGGCGTGTTTCTATTGGGCAGTTAATTAGGTTTCGTTTTGTGTTCGCATAACACCGAATACTATTTATGCATATTTTCATTACAAATTTTAAAAACTTCTCAAATATACCTTGTTATGTGCGTATATATAAGTGTTTTAAATTACAAAATTAAATTTAGTATTTTTGTCAATTTCATATAATCACTAAGCTGATAATTTAGCACTTAATAAGGTCGTATACGTTAAGTTTAGTAACAAATTGTATGTTATATGCATCCATTAAAAAAAATAAAACACAACTCCATATAAAAACATTATATATTTATTCAGTACCACATGAACCAACCTCGCCGTCTCAGTAATTTACACACCTGGGCACAATGTTTTATTCACTAACTGCGCAAAGAGAAAAATCGAGAAAGAATCGCGATTGTTCTCCTTTATTAATATTGGTTTAGAGCAATCGAGGGCATATCAAAATATCTGTAATCCTATCAGAAAAACAACCCTGAATCATAAGTGCTTGAATCCTGTTATGCCGACTAACGATTTCGATAAATTCATGGACGTTTACTTAAAAAGTGATTTTAAGAAGTCGCTGCACACGAACATCGAAATTATCTTGCACAATGAGAAACAGTAATGAGAAAAAATCTGTATAATACTGATAAAGATAAGATATAGGTTGTTCACTGTTATTTGAACACTTTTGAAATCGACATTTGAAAAATATCACTGCCCTATACTGCATATATTTTAAGGTGCACACTGACTGACAAACGCCCTGTAAGATTGGCAATGACGGAGGGAAAATAGTCCCATGTCATAACGTTGAATTGAAAGTTTTAGGTAAATATTTGTGAATACTGAAAGGATTTCTTTTGCTGTCTGTTTTTTTATGCGCATAGGTATATGAATCAGCAAATTTGAAAAAAATATTTACTTTCCTAATCATTTCAGAATTTTACGTGATTGAGGTATGAATAAAGTGAGGAGGGCCATGGCAAAGTTAATATTTTATATGGTGGAAGAACTACCAAGGTGTATACAAGTAGATATTAATCAGGGCTTTCAAAAGTGCTCATTTTACGTTGAACAGCCTTTACATTACTTCTTACGTAAACATTCTCGACGTTATTTGTCAAGATACACAAGTTTATTAAATCGTTCAACTTCTGAGGTGCAAGGTATTCTAAACATATATTATTAGTCGTACCTTGGTGAAACTTGAATATTTCTTTAATGACGAAAGTCAAACATCAAATTTTCAATTAAGAATTTTCATTTTTCATAAACTCTTTAGAGTGCGTCTGAAAATGTAACTTTGTAACCATGTTACATGTACAAAACGAAAGTGTGAAACTTATGAAATTTACAAACTACTTCTTTGCAGAAATAATCAATTTACAGGTCTTATTAAAGTAAGATAAATTAGAGAAGTAGTTTGAATAAAAGTTGAGTCAATATACATTATAATGCTCCGAAGCACGGATTTTGTTAGATCGTTCTTAAAACACGTCAACTTTACCATTACATGTTGGAAATCTATAGACTCTTAATGCCAAGCTCTTCATTTTCTATTGACTAGAATGATTAAGGACTTTCCTACGTTTCAGTTCACAGTTATCAGCAGCAACATGTAAAACATACTTAATGCAGTTTGCAACATATAGTACATGTAATAATTAAAAGCCTTCCATCACCCAGCATTCAGGGTTCATAGGACTCTAGATTGCAATTTAAACAGTTCGTTTCATACAAAGTCGGTTTTCATTGCATAATTTTCGAATGTAATCTATCTCCATAATATACCATTACTTTAGCATCATCTTTGCGTGATAGTCGTTCAGTTGTGACGATAGTTCCCGACGTGTTACAGTTGGGGCTGCGTTTAGTTTTGCCATTAGATTTTGAACACACGATACCCTTTTTAGGTTGAAAAAAAGATTTAAAAAATCCACGTGCATTAACATTGTTTACCATGAATTTGCTCGGTTGTGTTTGAAGTGGGGAATTTCGTGTTTGAGGAATCTCACTGAAAAGTATTTGATGGTTAGACGGCGACTGTTCGCGAAATAAGTCCAATTTTTCGTACTCTGAATTGTTTAGAGAGGCGTTCAGGATATCCTTCTCTCGCGATAAGTTTACTGCCGATAGTTTTAAGAAAGGTTGATTGCTATCGTCACTTAAATTTTGTGAAAACCTTTTCTCCACTGTAATGTTTCTGTTTGGAATCGGCGAACCTTGATTTTTCTTCGGCTCTGAATTTTCTTTATTTATAAAATTATTTGAATCATTTTTAAACGTTGTGCTGTGATCTACTCTAAATACGTCTACAGGCAAATTGCTGTATAACAATACAAGATTGTTTAAATTGTTAGGGATACTTCCTCTGTGGTGTTGTGTTGTCAATCTGCCTTGGTTGGAAACATGAACAGGCTGCTGATTTATCTGGTCATAAACGAACTGCCCTTGGTTGATAACAGGTGATCTCCCAGGGTCACTGTAAGAAAACGGAGGGAATATTATAGGGTGGTTGTTGTATATTCCATTCACACCGACAGCAGGATGTCGAAGCGCGGGAACATGCACGTTTCCAAAGGAGTTCACGTTTTGGTTTACTCCCCTTTGGTCTCCAAAGGCGAAAGTTCCTGGTATAACTCCTTGGAAGTTACCGACGTTGCTCACGTGATTGCCGAATCCTGTGAAAGAGCCGAGGTTTGTACTGGGATGAAAACTTCCACCAAAGTTGTTCGTATGCTGTGAGCCGATACTCTTATTATTTCCCGCGTTTACTAAAACAGCGGTCTGCACACGATACCCGTGGTTTGAGTCGGCAGAACTTCCAGTTACAATCAGCACGGGAGGCACTTTGACCTGAGGACGCACCGGGTTCCCATTTACGTTACTGGCGAAATGAAACCGATTTGTTGGGAACGAGAATGGCGGAACAGCTTGTGGCTGGTATACGTTGTTAGGAACGATGCCACGGAAGCCGTTGTCCGTAAACACCGCACCATCTACCGGGCCGCCAGGTGAATAGTCTATGTTGGCGTTTGTCCCCTGCACTGCGTTGGCTGGAACCAGCGTACCCGTTGGGAAAGCAGTTCCCCTCCCTTTGTGTAAGCCATTGTCCACGAAGACTACTTTCGGTGGGACACCAACAAGAGGACCTCCTAGGTTACTGTACTTGAGGGAACCTTCTTTGTTGTATGCTGGAACAAGCTGCACGGCCAGGTTGCCATTCAGAAGAGCTGCTGCGGTGTTGTAGTTTTGATTGAAGCCTCCGGTGTTCGCTACCGGTTGGCTTTCGAACGGACGAACATGTTCGCTGTATTCAGGAGTGTAACCTACGCTGGGCGCTGGTATCAAACGTGTCTGCTGATTTGCAGGCTGCCCAGGTTGCTTAGGACTGTTAGTCTGCACCACCTGCTGGGGTACGACGAAAACTATAGGTGCATTGCCGTTCGGTGGGACTTGGTTTGGGTTTACTCTACTGGGAGCACTACCTCTTAAAAGGAACACGTTCTCAGGGCTGATACCGCGTGTATTTTCTAACTGGTTGTACCTGTTCGTGAACCTTTCGGGTGCTACTGGAAAATTATGGAATAGTGATGGATCATGATTAGAGATAGAGCTGTAGCTCGCAGCATTTCCCAGGTGTTGGTTAGGAGCTGTGATGCCCAGATTGGCAAATAAAGGTCTTCCTATATTGTTATCTAGATTATACGAATTTGGTGTTCCTTTAGTAGGATATAGAACTGTGTTCCCAAATAAATTCTCGGGTATAGGTAAACTGAATTTACCATATGTAGTGGCATAGGGATTTGGAGCATTTTGATAGTGGCTTTGCCTTACAACACCTTGCTCGTGATTATGGCCATTAAAATCAATCAATGGTCGAGGGTGTGCTTCCCGCTCTATAAATATGTCTCTATAAGTATTGCTGTATGGCGAGCCTTCGTTCTGTTTAGGTGCGTTGAGGTTTAAAACGGCATCTTGAAAATTGAAACGCTGGTAATTAATTTCGTTCCCCCTGATTGGCACGTAACCATTTTCGTAGCCGAATGCTTGAAGCTGCCGCTTCTCTTGTTTGCTGTTGATATCCCCGCCTTCTTCCTTTGGGCCCCCGTTGTCCTCAAGGTTCTGAACTGAATTTGTGTTGCTCGGGTCGTACTCGGCTCTTCGTTTTGTTACAGGAACTGCGGCAACAGCGACGGTCAGGAAGGTAACAACGCATAACTGGAACAGAAATTAATAATAAGTAATATGCCCTGAATACATTTACAACTGTGACAGTGACATGTGTTGAATACAAAAAAGAAAAAGGTGTAATTTCAAAATCTGCACTTCACTGAAGAAAAATATTTCATTTATCATTTCGATACAGATTTACTTCACAATAAACAAAATATTAATTAAATCTGCATTAGTCACCAGTAATCATTGAAATACAATTTTTATGACTTTTCTGAGTTTTATAAAGCATTCTTCTCCAAATTCTCAGACAAAATAACACAAAAAGCTATCTTAAATGTTACGATTAAAGCAGCTTAAGTGGCTATATGACAGTTGTTGTTAACTTTTACTAAAAGAGAACATTATAGAATATTTCAACAACAGGCAATGTTGAAGAACATTTCTATACATAATTTTTATCTGAACAGGTTTTTATATTACACACCCCATTACCATATGTTCTTACGTAATAAAATGTAATAATCTGCACTGTAAAGCAGACATGTATAATTCTGGTAAAAACATTTGCCTACGGAGCTGGCAGAAACCACTTACTAACATCGCCTTTTCCTCGTTTTTATACATGGCATCCAGAAACCTATGTTCTAGACTTAGCGTCAATTTAATTCTACAACGCAATAGTGCTGCCAGAAAAAATTAAGAAAAAAAATATTAATGCTTATACCTATTATACTTTCGAAAGTTCAAGAATTTAAGTAATACATTCTCGTTTCTCCGAATTACTTTTTAAGAAAAGTGGCATAAAGTTTGTAGTTTATTTACGACCAATATATGTAAGTGTCATGAAATCTTTCGAGTTCTTTGGAAACGAGAATTTCAATTCATATCTGCAATTTAAGCGTGATTTTACCGTACTATACGAGACCTACAAACTGATATGTTACTCACTTCAGATCATTGAATATCCGTGCTGCTAGTGTCTACCTTTCATTTACGTATTCTTGCTTGGCGTGTCGGAAACAGCGGACATTTCAAATGTTTCTATTTTCCACTGTAAATTACATTTTTGTTATTTATGTGTTCATAGGTAGTAGAGGAGAAATGGCGAATTTGGAGCAAGGGGCTGGGGTCTCGGAGCGTCGGAGATGTTCATGTTCTGTCATTCCAATCGCAAAGCGGCCATCTTGTCCGCAATTTTGAATTCATGTGACCTTGAACTTTAAACTTTGAGCCCGGTAACCTTTACCACAAAAAAAATTTAAAATATTAAAAAAATCTAAATAATTAAAAAATAATTATTTAAAAATATTACCAAAAATATAAAAAATTATTTTAAAATTATAATAAATTTATTTTAGAAAAACTTAAATATCCGGATGTCCCTCACACTCCCCCTCCCCTCAATTTTCAATCAACCTTCTTGGTAGATACAGTACACCATCTTGGTAGGCATCACAACCACCGTCCACAATTTTGGTCAGTGGAGTCCACAATATTAAAAGGAGCAGTCCGCCATCTTGGTAGGTGACAAAGCCACCATCCACCATCGCGGTGTGTAACACAGTCCGCCATTTTGTTCGGTACAGTCCGCCGTATTGGTAGGTGAAGCAGACCGCCATATTGGTTGGTGCAGTCCACCATCTTGATCGGTGCAGTCCGCCATCTTGATCAGTATGGTCCACCGTTTCCATAGGCGTAACAGCCACCTTTCACCATTATGATTTTTTAAAATTTTTTATTCGTTTATAAATTGCTGGAGTTTATCTATCTAATTCGTTCGACCGCCATATTAGATTTCTTATGTTTTCATGACCTGGGTGGTGCTAGTGTATTAATTTACCCACCATGCGAGTTGTCGATTTAGCCCCCAGGCGGCAGCAATATATTGTTAATTTTTTTTAATGTGGGTTGTGCTGTCGGCGCCCTCCGTATTGGATTCTATTTTCAACACCTAGGTAGCGCAATTTTCTCGATTTCGTCACCAGACGAGCTGCCTATTTAGCCACCAGGTGGCAGCCATGTTTGATAATGGTTTTAAAGTATAGGTGGTGCTGACAGCACCCTCCATGTTGGATTCTATTTTCAACAAATAAATTGAGTTAATTTATTGATTTCACTGCCAGGCGAGCTGCCGGTACCCGCTCATTCTGACGATTTGGCCGCAAAGTGAGCTGTCGGCATTCATATTTAAAGTCATAAAAAAAATCTGTAATTTTTTATTCCTACTTATAAAAAAATTTCCTTTCAGAAATATACCTACAAGCATAAATTATTAAATCAATAATTTTTTATATTATAATATTTAATCGCGACCGACCAAAAACATTTTTCGTTTTAATGCTAATTAAATTACTATTAAAATTGGGTATTTATTCTGTTATATAACCCCACCACTTTAGTTCGACCAGTTATTCACCCCCGCTTAATCCCTTATCACTACCGCTCTTGTTTTCGGCATTCTACGCCAGAGGATGTTAGTGTGGGGAATTATTTAATGGGAACAATGTCGACCCTCGGCACAGTTTCTCGTATGATGCCAGGTGTGACAGATCGCTCTCTTGACAATCGTTTTTTAGCATTCTGACTGGTAAGTTCAGATATTTAATCCCATCAGGTAACAGGATATTATCATGCGTGTATGTAATACAAACATATATTCCCGGGAAATTAAAAATCTGCTCAAATTTGGAGTATCGTTTCGGGACAGCTAGTCTCTGGAGGAATATGTAACCTCATAAAATAAGGGACTAGAAATCAGTTTTTTTAAATTTTTATATTTACCATGTATCTTATTTCCAATGACGTTAACTCAGTACCCGTGTCGCAACTATAACACTACGTTTGCATTCAACAAATGTGCTCTAAGACACGAAAAGTATGAATGTTCGAATAATGTAGATAGAGTGGCATATAAGTGTGGAGACTGTGGCATGGCATTTCCTAGGTGCGATAACTTGCACAGGCATGCAAAAACCTGCGTAGCTGTAGGACCTTCACCTGCCCAAATCGTCGTGTACAGTCTCCTTCACCACAGCTTACGAGTGTAATTCCCACAAAACCTAGGGTCAGGATGAGTATCCACTATCGTGCCGGCGACCAACACGTCCAAGAATTCTTGCAGGGTCTGGGTTGGGTAATGACAGCGGTTTCGTGGAGGTCCATACTTGTATTTCAACACAGCCTAAATACCTATGCCTCCACAACGAGAGTGGATATTCAAAGGATGTTTGCACATTTTTAGTTCGAATACTTTCGATAGATGGCTTACTTACTCCCGTGTACTTTGCAGGTCTCTCTGGGGCTTTGTTAGTAGGAACCAACAAATATTTATTCCTTGCCTCTTCATCACAAGTTTCTACAACACTCCTGATGACTTCTCTTTCCTTCCTGTGTATAACTTGTTCCTACCTCTTTGGCCGCGTGCTACACGCCATTGTCCACAGTCCTTCACTAATGAGAGGAGGGTGGGGTATGTGTTTTATAAGGCACGTAGCACGGCGTGGAGGCGTGACCGTTGTCTTCCTAAACCCTTAACCCGCCTTGCTGCAGGCCACCCTCTTCTCCGCGCTACTAGCCATTACGAGTCATGATGACAACAGTAGCATTATTTTGGTCTGCCATAGTTTATAATGTTTTACTTATAAAGTTATTGCGTGATATCTTTCAACACAAAAGTGCTATCATTACTAGTTCACGTCGTAGAGTATGTGTTTTTTTTAATACCGATTACGCATTAACGGTTCCTAGAATGATTTTTAGTCATAACACTTTATGAAAAGAGTGAATAAACTAAATCATCTGTATTTTTACACTGAATGTTTCATGCAATTGTTTTTCTGCTGATTATCTGAAATAGTCACATTCTCTCGTACACGTATCTTTTATTGTGCACCACTAAACAATTTGAAAAGTCCACGCAGGCTTTTATGCATGATGTTTGTTATATATATATGTGTGTGTATACACACACACATATATGTGGAACTTGGATGGATTGGTAATGTACAAAATATATCTATAAAGTTTATTGCTAATGATTCTTTACTAAAAAATAAGTTTGGGTTATTAATTAAAAATTTTTTTACTCAGCTCATACGTAGCATTCTATTTTCAGTTTCAAAAGCAAAATTTGGTGACATAATGCAAAATCATACTGACCTACGCAGACAAATTGTACAATAAACCAAGAATGCTGACAAACGGAAATACATCGAGTAATCATTTTAAGACTATACATCACAGATAATTAAATAAATTACTTAACACACAGAGTTAAGCGAAAGCTGATAAAATCACGTCATATAACACTAGACATGCAAATCACTATATAACTTTCCAACATGGATCTGAGCGAAATACATGTTCTCCCATAACTCATTCGCAATATCCTTAACATGAAGTTTTCGCATCTTAACTTGATGTCAAAACAATTAAATTTATTCCTGCACGTCAAAAGTGTTGCGACTTAGAAAATGGCCCTACCTTAAGTTAAGTTTTACAGTTCACCTACCCGTACCGTTTCCGAGATTTTAACTCAAGTCTTTGAGCCGACGTGTAAGAGACAATTTCACAGACGTCTTCAGTGAAGGGTTAGTTGCAAGGTATATCAAGCGTTATTATTTCGATTAGTAAATTTGCTCTTGGATAAAAAAGCAGACTTTTGACACTGAATTAACCAAATTTCTTCGTATGGAAATTTCTTGAACGTCGTGACGACAGAGTGAGGTACCTTTTTACTTAAACTGCCGTACCAAACTTACTTAAATGTACTGAGAAGACCGGTTGGCTGCCACTAGTAGTCAAACATTACTCCCGTATTCCAAACCACGAAGTTATCTAAAAATGCAATAGTACAAATCCTGAAACACGTCATCGGTCTATAGTGTATTTATAAAGGAGCCGGTAATTAAACACTCGGTTTAACCAATGACATGGTTTCCTAACTGTTAAATATTACTTTTTTGCAATTTTAATGGACGCTTTTCTTGTAATAAATTTTTTGCGCAATTAATAATCATTATGAGCCACTGGTGACAGAGATAAATGAAAGAAAGTAGACGCTTCAAGAGAAAAACAGATAAGTTCTGATCTCCACGTTATATTGCATAGACGATGAGGAGTATGCAATATGAAATACGACTTCTATAAACGTCTCTAACAAATTGGTTGACTGACCACCAATATGTTTTCAGTTTTAGTTCGCAATGGTGACAACACCTGAATACACGATTTCCTCGCACCTTGATTGTCGACCGGTTTAGAAGCGCTTCGTGTCAGATGAAGTATGTTAGGAAATAATTAATAAGTCGACCATGTAACGCCTTCAAATTCCCATATAATCTCATCCCATTAAAGACGAACCTCTCTAAATGGTGGTTCAGTTGATCGTACCTCGGTTACCTCATCTCTCAGTGAGTTGAGAACCGACCTCTGAAGCTGTTCAGAGAAAGAGTACGTTAAGGCTTCTGCCTACCAGGAGCTTTTTTACGCGTTTGAGACCGAGAGGCGCAGGAGCAATAAGGGCCACACTGCCTCGCGCATCAAGTACGCCATCGCCTCTAAGCGCGAGGCTCTCAACTTGCGTGCAGTGTTCTCGTCACACTGCGTGTGCCTATGGGACTTTCAGCAATGACAATATTATTTTATTTGTGGAAAGTCTGTAGGAAGGTTCAACGCAGGACCATTGAGTAATAGTTTTGTATGTATCTGAAGAGTGTATTTTGAGATACAGTGCTTTGAAAAAAAAAAAAAAAAAATTTTTTAGCCATTTCGGAGTGCTCTGAAATTATATTTATAATGTGCGTGACGTCTTGAAAGCACTCAACAGGCTCTTAGTTTAATGTGTGTGTAATTTTCTTAGATTAACACATTGGACACACGTTTAATAGTTTTGTGGAAACACTAGTTGGTATTTGAAACAAACTGCACCGCAATTCAAGTGCTAGGTAAGGTGGTCGCTTAACTGGCCGAAGTGGAAAAAACGTAACGTGGATTTATTCCAACACTGTGCGAAAATCACCTTAATAAAGTGAATACTTCTTCGTCAGTACCGAATATTTTTCAGCATGGATAGTAAATTAATTGGAAGGTAATGCTGACATTTTAATTTTAAGCTTCAGGTAGTTTTATACCGAATTTCGCGAGAGTATAATTGCAGCTAATTCCTTTTCACTATGAAGCAACGTACCTAATTACGGGTGACGCAATTATTTGAGTGATGGAGTGTTACCTGAAGAAGCATTGTTGAGTTACGACTCTGTATCGTCAAGAGAAATCTGCGCCACGCAGAAATGAAACCGTACATATGAATATCGTAGGATGTCCGTTTCCTTGATATCACCTATTGCATGATTTGGGTTCACATGTATATTGTTATTCATTACGTGTAAAGCCATAAACAAAACCAAATTAATTAATTTAAAATTTTTTTAACCGAAGGAATAAGTATAGCTAATTTTAAGATTTCGGAGAATTAAACAATAATAAATTGTTTCATATGTCATACCATTCAAAATATATATTTAAAAAAAATTTTTAATTAAAATTATTGACATTTAAATAATAAGCCTGTTTACAAATTTGGTCATTAAATTGAAACAATTCTTTATAGCGTAAATAAATATGTAAGACAAGCATCGTCCACGTCATAATTGCATACTCCAGCTGAATATGACATAAAAAAATTATTACTGTACCATCCATACTGAAGAAAGGTTTTTGCAATATCGTTTACCGCTGACATTATATGAAAAATAAAATTGGGTTATAGGTATGAAATAATTCTGCGTAGATGGTTTTGTTATTGAAGAATGTTTTTAAAATACTTCTAATTACATTTTTTGTTTAAATATTATTTTATGAAATTAACACCAATAATACAGTAAACGTTTACATTATTTGAATGAAATCATTGCTCTTATTTATTAAAAAAACTTTGATTTAAGAATGGACTACAGAAATTGAGGATATAGCGATACTAGCAATCAAAAAGTGTTTGTAACTTTCACAAATTAATATTTTAATATAAATTATTGCAAAGGGTGCATTTAGAAAAATGCAAAATTTTAATACGATCACATTTTGAATAAAAATAGACTCTTATGAATGAATTTATCAAAAACATTTAAATCAGAAAATTAAAAACACTCATTATACAGTGTTACAATATATATGCTGACTTATTTCGTATGCAAAATAAATCGTCGTTTTCTGACAATTTTGCCAGCGTACTACTTTTAATTGAATTTGCATGTATTACAGTTCAGTGTAGTGCTCTATTGAAGCCACCCTCCTTCTTACTTCAACTTTAAAATTTAAATACGACGTTAAACCATGGAACCACTTTTTCTACATCGCTACCAATTTTACTGGGAACATGCTATCCTGTAAATAGGAGTGACATTTTTCAAAGGTTGGCATAAAACTGCTCAGTTACTCTGCGAACCACTAATATCAGCTAATTAATAGAGCACATTTCAAACATCGGCCACATCAAAAACAGTTCTGTAATATAAACGTGTAAATTTCTTTAATTCAAAATGTAAACAAACACGTCTCAGAATTACTCCACACAAACTGTTTTCACAAGTTCCTTCTTGCAGTTTACAAAAATTGATATTTTATGTCCACTGTTGTAAGGTAATNTTTCAGAATTACTCCACACAAACTGTTTTCATAAGTTCCTTCTTGCAGTTTACAAAAATTGATATTTTATGTCCACTGTTGTAAGGTAATGATTTCCCGCTTTACCACCAGTCTCGTCACAGAATTTTTTGAGAAAAACGATTACTACGAAGAAGCTACACACTTCATTGAACGAAGGGGACCACGGTGGTATCGTGGTCATACTACTCGCCTCCCNCATTGAACGAAGGGGACCACGGTGGTATCGTGGTCATACTACTCGCCTCCCACCGAGTCCAAACGGGTTTCGATTCCTGACAGGTCATCTGGAGACGGGGCCACCCGGATTTTTGCATGTCGGAAACGCGGAGGACTTTGCCGTTGGCCGGCGAGTTTTCTCAGAACCCTCCCTTGAATTTCGTAGATGCGCCATATTTCACCTCATCTTACCCTCAAGACGCGCCTCTTGGTACGGCATTAACGAGGTGCAAGGAATTGCGCAAGTTACCACGCATTTAAAAGTATTACACGCCCGAAAGTGTCTATAGACCATTCACGGTTACTTCACACTTTTCTGAAGCCCTGCTGAAGTCATTCCCCCAGGATATTCCTCCATCTCTTGGAATCAAAGCTTAACCGTGTCTCGAAAATTGCACCAAAAGGACAAAGCACCATCATTCGCGCACACACACTTTAATTATATTTCTTGCTAAGCATTACCACTAAACCTATTTTATCTCTGTTTTAATTTATATTTATTTATAATGAATTATAATTTATACACCAAATATAAGTAAAAATTCAATTTAACCACAAATAAGTTTATTTTATGTCAACACAAGTGTATAAAACACTTGTGGTGCTTGGCATATTTAGGAAACCACCAATCGCTTCATAGATCGTGTAGTTTTTTTTTTAAAGTTTTTATTCAAAAAGTGCAAATAAATCACGAAAAAGCCACACACGAGATTATGAAAGTGTATGCTCGGCTCGTTTTCTCATGTCTAAGTTACTGTCAGTCCTGGTGTCAGTGTTTTCCTTTCTTCGTGAAATTAGTAAATCATGTTGTAGTTATCGTCGTTCAGTTGTTAGGTTATGAGATACAGAAAAATAACAAACGGGCATTAAAACTGACCAGCGATCGCAGTGAGTAAGGAGCGTCAAAGAGTTTATACAGGAAGCTGCAAATGGACGATCCTTCTGTGTCCCGGAGGACCTGATCACATTCACAACACTTCACAAATGTCACCACAGTCTCATCGTTTCACCGTCAAGTCATATACTAATAAGTCCCACAAGACCACTCTCCCCAAACAGCGCTTCTTGCGAGGAGCACAAAACTTCAAAAACTGTCAGATTCTGGATACCCGTGCAAGACGCACGTTCTGCATCGAACACTAGGCACAAGCCGCGCTTACACATATGCTAATGAGTATGCTAGGCCATGCATGCTCGGCCACATTCACACTTTCTTCCATTGTGTAAACGCCACCTCAAGCGCCTACCAGTATCCTCTCCGCTCAACCTTGTTGGACGAACAATAGAACACGCCTTCGATGCGGGAGTAACATCGTGCAGTCTAGGGAAGAAAGGAAGAGAGGGAGAAGACATTTGCGTTTATGATGGTTTCCTTGAAAATGACGTACGCAGCATGGAGGTAAGACGTTCACGGTACACCTCCGAGAATTAAGAATTTTTGGTCGGTGCTTCGAGCGCCGGCGAGGGTGAAATTAGATGAGGATGAAGCAGTGACAGAATCCAAAGGCGGGGAAAACGGGAGCGTCCCGAGAAAACCCCGCCGACTAACGGCAGCGTCCGCCACGTTTTTCACATGCGAATATCCGGGCGGCCCTACCAGGAATCTAACGCGGTTCACCTTGGTGGGAGGCAAGTAATCTAACCGATACTGCACCGCGGCCCCTTACATCTTCCAAGACAAAGCATAAACTTCACGAATGTTGTGGATCTATATTAAGGGACCCGTCTACCTGGCGCTGGAACTGTGCTGCAGTGTGTTTGCAATACGTTTGAAATACTGTTAAACGTGGGTCTGATGTGCCGATCTAGAAAAACGGAACACACACTTCAGACGAGGCGTGTTGAGTGATTTCAAGACGTCACGCACACTAAAAACACCATTTCAGAGCACTCCAAAGTAGTTAAAATGGGCCTTTTCAAAGCATTTCATCTCAAAATAGACGTGTCAGATAAAAATACCCAAACGCCCTGAATTGAACATTGTCACAGACTTCCCGCGAACAAAATTATAAGTGTCACCGCTTGAAGTCCCGTAGATACACGTACGCCAGTCCGGAGCCTCACGCTCAGCTGTGATGGCGTGTGCTCTTAATGCGCTTATCGGAACCAAACGCGGAAAAGAGCTGAAGGGAAAGGAGGGCGCCCTTAAGTGCATCGCCAAGTTGTTGCGCTTACCGTGCTCTTCATATCGGAGGCGCGTGGGAGTTGGACACCTGTCGTCGAGGAACTGAAGCGGTCTGCACGCGACGCCCAAACTTATATATACGAGGATGTAACAACAAAAAAAAACGAGAGGCGAGTGAGACGCGTTGTTCCGCTAGGGTTGCTTGGACGGGGCGACACCTTCGCTCGCTCCTCGGGCATAATGTAGAAAGTCGAGGAGTCCCCGTCCCGTTCCGTCGCCAAGGCGGCTTTTGTAGCCCCCGCGATCATTGTCTCTTCTCTCCCTGAGAGTACTTGGGCGGCTTCCGTCGCAACGCTTGGCGACTCCGCAGGCACGCAGCGGGCCGACGTCGTTCGAGACGTCGCGACGGGGCGATTGTCCTGCTAGCACCACGTCCTCGGCTTCTTGGCACGCGCTGCGGTGTTTTAACACTTCCGACACGACGGCCCTACACCACGCGCGCAAAGGTTTCTTAATAATCCCAAGTTTCTTCAAGTCATGGACCTACTTCCTAAAGCTCGGCTGCACCTCTTTCGCAGAAATTTTTTCGTTTTCATGTCATTATTTCGGATTCATATTAATTACCGACAATGTATGATAAAATAAATTTTACATTTTGCTTGTTTATCTACTCTTAAAAATGTAAATTATGACGTGAAAACGAAGAATTTCTGAGAAACAGGTGAAGCGCCGAGCCTTAAAGCTCGTTCTTTACTCTGGTGAAAAAATGCGATAAAGTAAAATATCTGCCATTAGAAAAAAAATACCTTTCCGTAGAATAAAACCACTCATTTATAGAACGTGTCCTTGTACACGAACTTATAATAAACACTAGTTACAANACCTTTCCGTAGAATAAAACCACTCATTTATAGAACGTGTCCTTGTACACGAACTTATAATAAACACTAGTTACAAGTACAATTAGTGTCACGTGTGCACGTGAAGCCGGTCACACCCTCCAACACAGCGGACCAATAACAGACATTCGTCGGAACAGGTGGTGAGCTCTGAGTGGCCTAGAAACATTGGAGAGGTGGGGTAAGCAAAGAGCAACAGCCAATGAAGAGTTAATATCTTCACAGCCACATACATACATACGATTTTCACCAAGCCCGCTGGAAATGATTGCTTCAGTACATAATTCGGCTCAGTGACCAAAGTGTTAAAGACGTTGCCCACGAAAATAAACATTTCTATTTTATATTTGTACAACTTACTGTCCAACTTTTAGACGTTGGAAGTAATTACTGGAGACATGCAAAATTATATTATTCGGCATCAGGCTAAACTTTACAATACTGTCCGTACCAGAGACGGCAGCGATTATCCTTTGGTTGCTGCACAGATGTGAAGCAACGCCCTTTCTGATTGAACTGCACGTGATTGGGGTACACAATTGTGAATTGTTCATTTATTGGCGTCGAGTTAACAAGGGCGTGTCAGATAATGTATGGTCCAATGATAAACGTATTACAATATTGCGTGTGTTTTAACGTGACCTCAAATAAAATNCGTGTCAGATAATGTATGGTCCAATGATAAACGTATTACAATATTGCGTGTGTTTTAACGTGACCTCAAATAAAAAGAGAAATTTGCAGGTATCTAGTAATTACTCTTACCTCGCAAAACATGTTTAATGGACGCATAGTTTACGCACGAATAAATGTTTAAAATCTATTTTANAGACGGCAGCGATTATCCTTTGGTTGCTGCACAGATGTGAAGCCACGCCCTTTCTGATTGAACTGCACGTGATTGGGGTACACAATTGTGAATTGTTCATTTATTGGCGTCGAGTTAACAAGGGCGTGTCAGATAATGTATGGTCCAATGATAAACGTATTACAATATTGCGTGTGTTTTAACGTGACCTCAAATAAAATGAGAAATTTGCAGGTATCTAGTAATTACTCTTACCTCGCAAAACATGTTTAATGGACGCATAGTTTACGCACGAATAAATGTTTAAAATCTATTTCACTGTTTTGGAAATGAGCAAATAATGAAAACTAACTTACGTACACAAATTTAGATAATTAGCGCCGTAATAAGATTTCAAGAACTACTTCAAGACGCCTATAAAATCGTAACAGGAAATGTTTTTGCAATTTAAAAACTCGCTGAAAATTAAGAATTGCTTGCATAATTTTAATATGTGGCTGCCTTTGAGTTTTTGAAAAATAACTTTTGCTAAGCATACTTTGTCATATTTTTTGAAAATAGTTTTGTTTTTATGTTATTTGTACACTACAAAAACAGCAAAATTTTGATTTTGACATGTTATTTTGCAAAAACCATGCAACCTTAAAAAAATATATATCTGAGGATAAATTACTCTCAAATAATGTCTAAACGTTGAATAGTATAAGAAAAAAAATAAAACAAACTTTTTCGTGTCCAACGCCCTTAAACCAGTCCGCCTTCTTTGGTTCGGTCTTCTCTTTTGACATCTATTTTATTTCATAGCACCTGACTACCAGGAAGTGTGGAAATGTGTGTTACACTGTGCTTTGACATGCACGTTTTAAATGTGTTCAAAGTGTTTAATTCAAAAACGCTAAATTTGTCCAGAATACAAACTTCAAGGTACCTCGCATATTGCAAACATTATTTTAGACCATTTTAACATAGAATAAAATTTAAAACAAATTAATCGTTTTCACATTGGTGTATGATTAAATAAGTGAATGTCTGTCTTTCATTGTACTTCGTATGTAAACTCTCAATGTGTGTAATGAGAGTGCCACCATTTTAAAAGGCATGGCTGCACTGCACGCATCACTGTGAATATATTTCACGTTGCTTCAGCGTCTTAGGCCTGAAGGCGACGAGGTTCTACATGCGCGCTCCTATATCGGCCGATCCGTTATACCTGTCTCTCTCACATTAAAAATAATTTGAGGTAGGCGGGCGCCTTAATTTTTACGCTGTTCTTCCACTCTTATTTTGCCATAAGTCTAATTGGGAGGCGGAAATTTAATTTTAAGGCAATTACCTAATTGGCGTTTGAACTGCGTTGCAGCATGTTCCAATTACGGTATTTTGACGTAACTGTAAAAATGTACCCCCCCCCCCATGTTTACCCACAAAGAAAAAACGTACCCTAGACGAGGACGTAGTGATAATTTTAAGACATCACACATGCCATCGATGTTATTTTGAATCCCTTCAGTGTTGCAGTCTTGTTACAAACGCCTTTTTCATACCACTGTAACTTAACATATTTCCCCGACACGAGCGGGACTGTGATTGGCGCTTGCACAGAGCCCTACTACACACTTTCCATTAGAAACATTATAGGACAACCGTTTAAATTCCGATACCATGCAACGCAACGAAAACACTGCACGCCAGTTCAGACCCTTGCGCCCTAGATTCGCGTGGCACTCTCTTCCGTAAATAGACTGTACACGGTAAACTGAGCACTTTTGAAAGACCGGCTTAAGGTATACTTGCAGGCATATTATGTATTCTTCCACAATATGTAAAAAAAACGTTGCCATGAGCCTGATCACTTTATTCATACGTCGGTCAAATGAAACTATAATTATTAGAATGGTAAACCTTTTACAAATTTGCTATTTTTCAAATTACGTGTGTTAAAAAAAACAGATAACAAAATAAATAATTTAAATATTGTTAAATATTATCTGAGACTTTTAATTCAACGATAATACATGGAACTATTTTTCCTCAGTCGTCACCAACACTTTATTGGGTGCAAGCCGGTTAACGTGCCCGTTAGCATGTCTACAGGTAGGTGACTGCCCCAGTGATATTTTTCAAAAGTTTATCTCAAATATGTGTGAGTAACTGTGAACAGCCTTTAGCTTTCTTTCTTCTGAGCCTATGAAAAAATTGCTCCACGTATACGACCACCTTGGAGACTTTACACAATAAATTCTTAATAAGAAGTACGCGTTGTCTCAGACCTTGTCCTAAACCACGGAATTGGTACTTCTTAATGCAGAATAAAGGTTTAAGAAGACCTAATTTTGGCCAATCACCGACAAGCATATATTTTTAATGAACACGTACAAAATTATTATTTAAAATTATGTACTACATTAATAATTTCGTCAAAACAACCGGCCTAAACAAGAATGCGTATAAATAAACAACTCTTTCTATTTATATAGAACATATCTAACGCTAAGATGCGTTTCTGTATGTCTAAATTCAGCATTAACATCGCTATTGTGTCAGTTGAATTTTGGACTCATTCTGCTTACTGCTCAATGCCTACTGCTTAAGTTTTTTTACTGTCTAACCCTCTTCAAAGTTAAAACGTAGCATTCCTCTCTGCCATATCTGAAATTGGACTCCAGAAACTTAAGCTGGCGTTCCAGTCAAAACTACACCGTAAAGGTCAGCTCCAAAATCTCTCACTTTTGTCGGTCTGAACAATGGATGTAACGAATACAACGAGAAGTACGAAATCATAACAGAATCATTTTTTTTTTTTCTAATTTAGTAGTCCGAAACACGGTAGAGCAGGCACAAGTGACCATCGAAAGCCATAACTTTTTCTGTAAGCGAGTCAGACGTTGACCCCACGTGAAGTGAATACGTGGTAGGGTGCGCGTCCCAGCTCCGCATAAGCACCTCAATTTTCCAAAAGTGAACTTCTATTCTTTCTACAGATTTTATCATAAAACCACGTGGCTTCTGCTGAAGTTAGCACGCTGTATTCCTACTTTAAATGCTCTGATATTGATATTTTATTAATTTTTGCAAAGTTTTTACGCAAATGCGATATAATAGGACTACAAAAAAATTATTTTTCTTACTTAAATAAAAGCGAGAGTTTGTTAAAAAAAAAATTNTATTCCTACTTTAAATGCTCTGATATTGATATTTTATTAATTTTTGCAAAGTTTTTACGCAAATGCGATATAATAGTGCTACAAAAAAATTATTTTTCTTACTTAAATAAAAGCGAGAGTTTGTTAAAAAAAAAATTTGTAAGAACATGGAGCATCATTGTTCTAACACGCAATTTTGACACTGGTTTCGGCAGTTCTTGAGTCAGTGTCTGGGACATACGTACGGTACGCAAAAGACGAAAATTTCTCGTACTCCAATTTAGTTTATGAATCCCCATTCCACCCTTGGCCGACACTAAAGGCGTTTATATCCAACTCCATTAGGCGTGTTCTACATATCATAGGTGCGGGGTAAAAAGGACGCGGAACTCGTAAACGGAACGAGCTGAAGTAGGGAATGAATCTAAGCTACCCTTCTATACAAAGAAACGCGAACTTTGCAACTGTAATCTACGAAATAAAAATAATAAACCGCACCACATAAAATACATATGAATAGTACTACCACGCCACGAACGCGCGTTCAATTAAACAAAAATGATAGGAAACAAGTCAAAACCATACCCTTGTTTTCTTGTAAACTACCGTGGCCACAAAATCGAAGATAATCGAACCGAGTGCTTGACTCCCTTTGGCTACACGGATTCACAGAAACGTCAAGTGTTGCGAGCTGATCCGTAGACTAAACGATGGAGTAGACTAATTTTTTGTCTGCTGTCCATGTAGCCCAACATTGACCTACCACACGCCAATACAACACAACCAAGTCACACGGCCAACAATGATGAACGTGTTTGTTTACAACNTGCTGTCCATGTAGCCCAACATTGACCTACCACACGCCAATACAACACAACCAAGTCACACGGCCAACAATGATGAGCGTGTTTGTTTGCGCCTTAATTTTCAAAACAAGCATTTTTATATGAACCAAAATACTTTCACAAAATTACTTTTAATTGAACTGCGTTGCAAACTACTCAAAGGAAGGTATTCATACATTTCAAAACACTTGTTTACTGAAAATGCTATAACCTTGAATACTATCCACGTCTTTATGATGGTCGTATTGGTAGAAAGAACAGTTCAGGGTTGGAACACGGAGCCTGGTTTTGCGCAGTTGGCGTCATCACTCTAACCCATATTCACACTACTAGTTGATCAAGTATCGTACGTTTCCGCGTGCAGTGCGCGCGTTCGCACGCGTTCTATTGTAGGCGGAACTGCTATAGGTGGTTCGCGTTTCACTTAGCACTTTTGAAAACCCTGCCAAAGATCTATTTCTCTGTCCATTTTGTTCCATTCCCCCATTTGTATAATCAACATGGCCACTGACCTTCTCAATTTGGTCATGCGCCAATCAAGTTACATCTGTGAAATCGTTAATAATGTAAATATGTACATAAAGAACAAACTTATTATTACCTTAATCTGTGTTTAACAGACAAAATACTTCAAATACATCCAGTGGCCACAAATGTAAAACTCACGCTTTGAATACGACGTTGATGTATAGGTCACCTTTCGGTGTTTCTTTCCAACTTAACTGGGAGACTGCCAGTAAGCGTGTCCGTTAAAGTGCATGGTTTTAGTAGCAGCGATATGTGATATCGATATCACTGCTATCGATATCACATATCGATAGATATCGATTTCAAAAGGGCCCACTTCACCGTGAACCGTTTATAGTGCGATACGCATTCGTATCCGCGTCATTGCAGAACGAGCCTTTGAAGAAGAAAAAGCTGTTGCTCGTGATATTTACTTCTCCAGCCACACGATGGTGCCACGAGCACAATGAAGCACTAGCATAATTACGTTGAGGTAGGCGAGGAATAAAGTGCCAGAATAAAGGAGAGTTATGGCAATGACTTCGTTCCTTTTGTGTTGTTAATATTTAAGAGTTTTAACACCAAGTGCAGCCTAAGTTCCAAACTTATGTACATATACTCTAAAGCTAAATGGATCATTCTAATTTGGTCAAACTCTACAAAAAATCTATTTCGTAGTTAGTATAGTTGTATNATGGCCACTGACCTTCTCAATTTGGTCATGCGCCAATCAAGTTACATCTGTGAAATCGTTAATAATGTAAATATGTGCATAAATAACAAACTTATTATTACCTTAATCTGTGTTTAACAGACAAAATGCTTCAAATACATCCAGTGGTCACAAATGTCAAATTCACGCTTTGAATACGACGTTGATGTATAGGTATCCTTTCCGTGTTTCTTTCCAACTTAACTGGGAGTGCCAGTAAGCGTGTCCGTTAAAATGCATGGTGTTAGTAGCAGCGATATCGATATCACTGCTATCGATATCACATATCGATAGATATCGATTTCAAAAGGGCCCACTTTACCGTGAACCATCTATAGTGCGATACTTATTCGTATCCATGTCATTGTGGAAAGGGCCTTTGAAGAAGAAAAAGCTGTGGCTCGTGATATTTACTTCTCCGGCCACACGATGGTGCCACGAGCACAATGAAGCACTAGCATAATTACGTTGAGGTAGGCGAGGAATAAAGTGCCAGAATAAAAGGAGAGTTA
This sequence comes from Clitarchus hookeri, assembly GCA_002778355.1. Lineage (NCBI taxonomy): Eukaryota > Metazoa > Arthropoda > Insecta > Phasmatodea > Phasmatidae > Clitarchus > Clitarchus hookeri. Next base: position 170,645 of record NQII01004864.1, read on the forward strand.
TGGCAATGACTTCGTTCCTTTTGTGTTGTTAATATTTAAGAGTTTTAACACCAAGTGTAGCCTAAGTTCCAAACTTATGTACATATACTCTACAGCTAAATGGATTATTCTAATTTGGTCAAACTCTACTCTAGTTAGTATAGTTGTTTTCAGAACTAGCCTGCAAAATAATTTTCCTTATTTAGCCGTCTGTATTTCGGCGTAGACAATGCGTGACACAAATACAGTAGTATCGGTAGCGAATCGGGAAAATTTTTGAAACGCTAAGAAAATGTTTTATTATAAACCCTTTCTTCTTAATTTTTTGATTGAACCAGTTTAAAAGGCAATGCAGTAATAATTCTAACGAAACATATACACTTCGATTGTGTGCAACCCGAAAACTTCAAGAATTGCCTTTTTTTTTTCTCCTCGGCACTGCTAAATCTGTGATTTTATTACGATGTGCTAAGATCGCGGAAGTCTGAACTCTTTTATGAGTTATTATTTACTTATAGTATTCGATAGTATTACATNCAGTTTAAAAGGCAATGCAGTAATAATTCTAACGAAACATATACACTTCGATTGTGTGCAACCCGAAAACTTCAAGGATTGCCTTTTTTTTTCCTCCTCGGCACTGCTAAATCTGTGACTTTATTACGATGTGCTAAGATCGCGGAAGTCTGAACTCTTTTATGAGTTATTATTTACTTATAGTATTCGATAGTATTACATTTTTTTAGTAGGTTTCAAAGAGTCACACAATAAATTCAACTGTAGCACAGTGATTTACACAATTTCATCTCAGTTAACTGTAAAAGCAACAAAACTGTGAAGAGAATGAAAGGATATTAGGTGGAAAATTCAGCTTCGAATTGAACTACCGCCACAACATACAATCAGCAAATAAATTAAGACAGGAAGTAGCTATTGCGTCGAAAAAAGGAACGAAATTATCAGAACCTGGCAAGCAGTGAAAATCATTGAAAAGGAAGATCGTTTTTNTATTGCGTCGAAAAAAGGAACGAAATTATCAGAACCTGGCAAGCAGTGAAAATCATTGAAAAGGAAGATCGTTTTTACCTAATTTATCGACGGGTAACGAAAATAAATGTGTTATAATTTTAAAATGGGAAAATAACAATACATACAACAGAGAAGTTGATATATATATACATANGGGTAACGAAAATAAATGTGTTATAATTTTAAAATGGGAAAATAACAATACATACAACAGAGAAGTTGATATATATGTATATATACATATATATATACATATATATGGAAAAGTTACACTTTTGTAGCAGAAAAGAAATACTGAAGAAAATTCTAAATCAGACTGGGTTCCGGTTCAAAAAATGTGAAGAAAGGAAACGTAACGTAATGGAATGAAAGGAATAAGACCGTAGCGTGACACACACGCTTCTTGAGAAAGAAAAGTGTAAATGATAAACCTGGTGACAAAAAGTTTCTTGTAGTGTATCTTGATGAAAGATGCTTTCATTGTAACTACTCTCTAAGGAAATGACAACATGAAAGGTTACTAGTTTACACAGAAAAAAACCCGGTCTGGTTAAAGGTGGATTATACCAAATACTAGAAATGAGAACGGTTTAAAGATATAAATTCATTATTTATCTCGTATGATACAAATATAGCAAATACCAGAATGAAACGACCGGTGAACATTTCGCAAAGTGCTGTGTACGGGTTTGGCAATCCAAATGTAAATGCAAAATTTACGATGGCCTTTCACAATGCTTCTCATCATCCTGTTCAATGAAACAACTGACGTTGTCTTCGAGGGTGCAAACTATACGAGACTAGCTATAAAAAATACCACAGAACAGTGAATTTTCTGAAAATGAGATAAAATTAAGTTTCTAGAGCCAGTGATGTCTCATATTGTTTTTGTGTTGCTCATTACATTGGCATTTCTCGCAGATGTTTCACAAAACTAAAGACTGCCCCAGTGTCAACGCAATATTAATCCCGTTGTACTGATTCAGTGTTTGATAAAATTATGTATGGGGGTTCTTAATAATACTAACATCAGTCAATAAGTTCGTTGTCCCCACGGTGCGTGGCTTCCTACACTCAAGGCGATAGTCCACGAGCTTATTGAACGTCGTCGTAATGCGCGGCTGCCTACACTCGGGGCGGCAGGCAGTCCACGAACTTATTGACTGTAGTAGCAGAACTCAGTTGCTAAATGATATTCTTGTTGTATAAAAATTCTGCAGTAGAACTTCACCAATGGCAACTGGCAAGAAATAGTGAAACATTTTTAAAACATTAAAAACAATGTTTTGGGAAAATGATGGTCTTATGCGCATCCTTTTTCCTAGTGTCAATGATAATAGTAATAATAGTAGCACGGACAATGAAACAATACCGAGCATATAAAAAAAACAACAGTGGAATCGGAAGAATCTGTATGGGGCGAGGAAAAGTGTTGTTACTTTTATCTTATGATTGATGGTGGCTGAATTATATGTATGTTTTGTAGTTTAAGACTAATCGGGTCACCTTTTCATCATGCATATTCGTATCCGGCCTTGATGTGGCACTGTAAAGGTGACAACAAATGTTTAGTTCTGTAGGCAGTTAGTGGCAGTAGGACATACATTATCTCAGATAATATATTCTTCGTCGCTGACCAACATTAGTTGAGTTGAGAGATTTGGGCGGCTCATAACAACGAGGTATTGAGAGCTAATGAGAGAGAAATATATTGAGAATGGGGCAGCGCCGGAATGCAAGGGCGAGGGAAGCGGCAGATTTCCGTTAAAACCCGCCGACCAGCGTCATAGTCCGGCAAGATTCCCACTTGCAAAAATTCGGGAGTGATCCGGCCGGGGACTGAACCCGTTTCGCCTTGGTGGGAGGCGAGCAGTCTAATAACGCAGCCACCGCAGCCACCACAAACTTAGTGACACAGCTCACGCGGTTCACATTTTGAAATATGAATGGTAATCGACTCGAAAATATTCTATTTTGAATAAAATATCTTAGAAGTATAACTCTAAAAGCTTACGATAGATAGTATTACTAGTTTCTTTCAATTAGGAATGAGAGGGTACTGTTTTGGAGAATACAGTGACTTCTTTGTGGTGAGTTCTGTTCATATCAGGCTAGTAAAAATTAATATTTGAGTTGAACTAAATTCTTATAATAAAATTAAAATCATATATTCATACATANTATCTCGTATGATACAAATATAGCAAATACCAGAATGAAACGACCGGTGAACATTTCGCAAAGTGCTGTGTACGGTTTGGCAATCCAAATGTAAATGCAAAATTTACGATGGCCTTTCACAATGCTTCTCATCATCCTGTTCAATGAAACAACTGACGTTGTCTTCGATGGTGCAAACTATATGAGACTAGCTATAAAAATACCACAGAACAGTGAATTTTCTGAAAATGAGATAAAATTAAGTTTCTAGAGCCAGTGATGTCTCATATTGTTTTTGTGTTGCTCATTACATTGGCATTTCTCGCAGATGTTTCACAAAACTGAAAGACTGCCCCAGTGTCAACGCAATATTAATCCCGTTGTACTGATTCAGTGTTTGATAAAATTATGTATGCGGATTCTTAATAATACTAACATCAGTCAATAAGTTCGTTGTCCCCACGGTGCGTGGCTGCCTACACTCAAGGCGATAGTCCACGAGCTTATTGAACGTCGTCGTAATGCGCGGCTGCCTACACTCGGGGCGGCAGGCAGTCCACGAACTTATTGACTGTAGTAGCAGAACTCAGTTGCTATATGATATTCTTGTTGTATAAAAATTCTGCAGTAGAACTTCACCAATGGCAACTGGCAAGAAATAGTGAAACATTTTTAAAACATTAAAAACAATGTTTTGGGAAAATGATGGTCTTATGCGCATCCTTTTTCCTAGTGTCAATGATAATAGTNACATTCCGTTTCCTAGCATCAATGATAATAGTAATAATAGTAGCACGGACACTATTCGTAATTATTGTCATCTGAATATTCATTAGTTCAATATCATTGATGACCTACAGCTTTAGAAATTATTATAGGGCTATTAATTTCATCTATTAAATATAATAAATATAAGGATGGAGTTGCAATAAAAAAAAATTATTGTAGGTGTAACCGTTCTAATTAATTCAATTATTTGTCCTTCTAATAAATTTCTGTCTCTATAATTATAAAAAAAAAAAAAAAAAAAAAAAAAAAAAAAAAANTATAATGTGTTTTACTGTAGTAACAATTATTATTAAAATAAATATAATATGATCGTGAAATAAGTTTAATTGTTCTATTAATGGTGGTGCTCTATCTTGTAAATAAATATTAGGTCAGGTAGTTATTTCTAATAAAAGTTTTATATTTATTTATAGGTCTTAAATCTATTGCAGTAATCTGCCATATTATAATTTAATTAAAATTGGTAATTCATTGTATGTATGTTCTGTTGGTGGTAAATTATGTCTTAATTCTAGTGATCTTGTTATATGTGATCTATAGATAGTTTTTCGTATTGATGAAATTCTTTCCCATAAGATTATAATAAATATTATTATCCTTATTAATAATGGTTCCTATGGATGATACAATATTTCATGTTTTAAATATATCTGGATAATCTCAGTATCGTCGTGGCATACCTGTTAATAAAAAAATGTTGAGGAAAGAATGTTAAGTTTACTCCAACATATATAGTGAAGTAACATACCACTGTACATCACCCTCGCCAAACTATACACAATTATATCGAGCATTTAAAAAAAAACAGTGGAATTGGAAGAAACTGTACGGGGCGAGGAAAAGTGTTGTTCCATTTTTGTCATGTTTGATGGTGGCTGAATTATATGTATGCTTTGTAGTTTAAAGACTAATCGGGTCACCTTTTCATCGTGCATACTCGTCTCCGGCCTTGATGTGACACTGTAAAGTTGACTGCAAAATGTTTACTTCTGTAGGTAGTGAGTGGCAGTAGGACATACATTTTCTCAGATTATATATTCTTCGTCGCTGACCAACATTAGTTGAGTTGAGAGATTTGGGTGACTCTTAACAACGAGGTATTGAGAGCTAATGAGGGAGAAATATATTGAGAATGGAGCAGCGCCGGAATGCAAGGACGAGGGAAGCGGGAGATCTCCGTTAAAACCCGCCGACCAGCGTCATAGTCCGGCAAGATTCCCACTTGCAAAAATCCGGGAGTGATCCGGCCGGGGACTGAACCCGTTTCGCCTTGGTGGGAGGCGAGCAGTCTAACAACTCGGCCACTGCAACCACCACAACCTTAGTGACGCAGCTCATGAGGTTCAGATTTTGAAACATTAATAGTAATCGACTCGAAAAATATTCCATTTTGAATATAATACCTTAGAAGTATAACTCTAAATGCTTACGGTAGATAGTATTACTAGTCTATTTTCCATGAAGGAATGAGTGGGTACTGTTTTGGAGAATTTAGTGACTTCTTTGTGGTGAGTTCTGTTCATTTCAGGCTAGCAAACATTAAAATTGTTGTTGTATTAAATACCTATAATATATTTAAAATTTTATATATATATGAATATATGATTTTAATTATATTATAAGTATCTATAAGTGTATATATAGTTTAATTATAAGTGTGTGTATATATATATATACATATACATATACATATACATACATTCACACGTCAAACTGACTTGACATATCAACGCCCAGCTACATGAACTAGAAACATGAGATTTGGAGTAAACGTTCATTATTTAATTTATGCAGCAAATAGGGAAGGATTCTTTAAAATCTAACCCCTAAAGGCGTGAAATGGAGGCTCAAAGTTTCCATGGAAAAAAAATTTTAGATGGTCCTATTAACCCTAAACTTTGTGAAAGTATTATAAAAATAAATAATAAAACACATGGTTAACAGTTCCTTATAAATAAAACAATAGTTAAAGAGTTATGTTAATTAAAAACTTCGTGAAAGTATTTTAAGTAATAAATAATTACATTTTGAAAACTATAACCTATAATTCGAGTGACTGCAGTTTCTCCACAGAGTGTGGTTCGCGATTACGATAAATACGTCACAGGAGCAAACTCTCAAATTCGCAGGTGGTGACTTGAGGCAAGACTATTTCTCCCATTGTCAGTTTTACGTGGCATGCTTGAGTTTAAGCTCACCCCTCAGCCTGGTTGTTTTGGTGCCACCTTTTAAAATGCCAAGAACATTGTTTAAAAATAAGTATTGTTAATAGCCTAACTTACATGTTGCCACGACTGATTACTAGTATCAATTACAAACGGAACTGTCCCAAATTCTCTTATTTTTTGTACTTGCAATTCATTCCAATTCCTGTTGCAAATTATGGATTCTATTTTAAAGACATACCTACTATTAAAAAAAATGTTGTAACGAAAACACGAGTTATTCCATGTGAACAAGGTCGCTGGAAAAACCAAGTGAGTATAAATGTAT
>NQII01004865.1:0-49922 GCA_002778355.1 Clitarchus hookeri
TCGTCCATCCATATCAGGGCCATCTTATTAATACATTCTGAAAACAATTCGTGTTTGTGTGTTCGTATAGTGCGGACATTAACTCGCATCGTAAGGTGCTGCTCCAGAACAGATATGAAATAGTTAAAATTAATGAAATTTTTTACTATGAAATGTTGAATTCCCTTGGTACATTTTGTGACTTTGCCATCACATTGTACTAATAAAAATTTTCTCTGACGCCTACAAATTCGGCCATGATTGACCCATCACACTAATCCTTCAATTTCTGAACCACTTTCCTGTTTGCAGACTCGAAGCACTCGTGAGCCGTTAGGTAGCTGCTGGTGTCAAAGAACCTTGCATCTGTGACCATTTCGTTGTAGAGTACCTGGGTTCTGATCTCGAACAGGAACGAGTCGGTATTCATATACAGGAGCTCGATGTCGTCTCCATACCTAGTCTTTATCACGTTGTAATGGAATCTATAAATGGGTGTTTTCGGCAAGTCGAGTACCGCTTAACCTGCATATATGGGTTTGTCAAAAAGTATGAATTCGTACTGCAGATGGAGGAGGGCAAGATTTCGTTCGTAAATTGTTCGATCTAAGAATGTTAGTTTTGCCATTAGTTTCTTTAGTCGCTTGTCACAGCAAACGAGCTTAATTTATTAATGTTTGCTCTTATTTCCATCAATTTTCCGAAAGTTGCGTTTTTCACTAATTTAAAAAATTCTTTCACGAAATCATTTTGAGCAGCTTGAAGTTTTGCAGTGTTGAGTTCTACGTTAGTTCTCTGAGTCATGTATAGCAGTACACACACTTAATATTTTTTTATTTCACCATGGGTTCCTCATTTTCCTTTTTTTAATGTACATACCATGGGTTATCATAACTCCACAATATTAGAGCTTCAGCATTGCACGGATCACAGCAAAAGCTTTAATTTTTCGCTTTTGAAGTCTTGCGACGTACGTCATTGACGAGCTTTCGAAACGGGAGGCAGGGCACATGCATGTGAAGATCTATACAGTTCGTTCCGTTGGGGACGCATTGCGAATCGCTGACACTTCGCGTCTTCGAAACACATACACAGGGTAAAAGGGAATTCCTCGTATGGATTATTTCCCTCGTCCCATCTTAGTCAATGTGTTTCGTATGCCTGTAGGCGACATGCCTGTTACATGGTGCCGTCAAAGTGCTTCCATGGGCATGGCGGTAAAAAAGTGAAAACTTTGGTTTGCTAGTCTTCGAGATGGCAAACAGCTTGATGGTTTACGAGTCCAAAGAGCGAAAACATTGGATGTTGCAAAACGGTTCATACTATTTTTGTTATATGAAAAAATTAAGTTCCCATGCACACACAGAATTTAAGGCATTTTCTACAATTTCATTTAAAACTTCATTGAAGTCCATACATATAATGGACCTCTTTTCTTCGTTGTTTTCCTCGCCTTTTAGTGCTTGCCAGTACATTTCTTGAAAGGTTGCATCTTCCACGAGTACAGCTTGCAAGAAGATATCTTGCATAGGGACGTCGTCTTCTACAGGGAAGGCGTCATCTACGGGAACGTCGTCTTCCACAGGCACTGACAATGCGAGGGCTGCCCGGTGGGCTTTGCACCAATCCCTGCGATGCTACATGTTGCGAATCGTTGTGATGCAGCCCTAGAAACACTCCTTTGCACGGGAGGCAGTCATATATGTCTTCGTCCTGCTGTAAGTGGGCCAGCATAGCCTTGAATACAGCCAAAATTTCGTATTTAGCGTAGAACAGCAGAAATTCGTTCGGCATGGTAACTCGCCGCATTTATTCAAGACAGGTAGCAACTGCACCATTCCAAATGCCAAAATTGCCGAAAGGATTTAATGGCCGCTCAGACATAACACGCACATTTCTAAGAGCGAGAAAAATGACAGCTTTCACGAGGGAGCTCAATGGGTCTCTTAAAAAGAGTTTTTAAGGGAAAAATTTGTCTGCGCTCGCGTTTAAAGTAGGTTGCCGATTGGCCGGAGCGAAGGTTTCCGAAAACCCTCTAGTAACAAGAGAATAAAAAAAAATGGGGGTGGCAATTGGTCAATAAAAGATATTGGTAGGGGTGAGTGGTGAAGGTAAGTCGTGAGATGGGTGTGGTACTGAGGACAGCACAAGCACTGCAAAACAAATGACAAAAAAAAAAACAACCTGTTGTTCGAACGAAGGTGAGAAAAATTACAGTCATTTATAAAAAAATTACAAANTGACTGTGATACCTATCAAGACGGCTGACTTCACCTATCAAGATGGTAGACTGCATCGACCAAAATGGCAGACAACGGCTGTGACACCTGCCAATATGGTGGACTGAACCTACAATGATAGCAGAATTAATATTTCGAGAGGGGGTGTCGGGGACCCCCCGAAATGTAACTTTTTGTAAATAAATGTTATAATAAATTTTTTAATAATTTTTTTTGTCTTTTTGCAATGCTTTTTTATATAATTTTTTGATAAATTTTTTGAAATTATGTGAATTTTTTAGATTTGGTTTTATTTTAGGATTAAAGGCCAATGTCACATCCAAGATGGCAACCAGCTGGCGCCTAGAACATACGCCAAATGCTGATGCCCCAGACTCATCATTATCATTCTACTAATATGCATAGTTAAACTCTTACCATGGAAGGAACGTGGTTAATAACACTGAAGAGCCAAAACAACTGGTACACCTGCCTAATATCGTGTAGCCCCCTCCCCCTCCCGAGCCCGTAGAAGTGCCGCAAGACGACGTGGCATGGACTCGACTAATGTCTGAAGTTACGCAGGAGGCAATTCACACCATGAATCCTGCAGGTCAGTCCACAAATGCAATCTATGCCAATTTGAGAAAGGGTTGTAAGTCTGTCACGTTTAATGATTAACATCAGTCATAGTTTGTCCCGTTCTTTCACGATCTTTTTCCGGCCACAGTGATGTCAGAGATGTGATGTTTCACCGGATTCCCGATATTCACGGTACACTCGTGAAATGGTCGTACGCGAACATCCAAATGTTATCGCTACCTATGAGATGCTATGTCCCATCTCACGTGCGCCGACTATAACACCACGTTCAAACTCACTTACATCTTGATAGCCTGCCATTGTAGCAGCAGTAACCGATCTAGCTACCGACCGTATCGTGTTACTCTGATTGGTTTCATACCTCTCTTATTTGCATACGCACGCCTATACCATTTGTTTGACTATTCAGTGTATTTTGACATTGAGTTTAATGTATAAGTTAACATTTGTGAATATTATAAAAATTTGTTTTATTTCTGTTTTAACGTAAAGTATAATATTATCGATTGGTCAGGCAATTTTTGATATAATGGCACACAAATTTGAAGGAGTCCGTGAGAATACCTACTAATTTGCCATCACATATAACACACGCATTCTGCAACATGTGTGTACTTAATGGTCGTCATAGTACATCCCTTTGTACTTCGGCACTTGTTATATCGTTGATGACGAGAGTACCTTATCAAATTACCAATTCTAAAAACAATTTCAGACATGTTTATTGATAAATGTTCTTCTACAACAGATTGACCAAATGCAATCAATGAAAATACAACGGACAATGTTTGAATTTCCTCGGACCCTACCATACACAGTATAAGCTGAAAAGTGCACCACTGACTTCGAAAGAGTGCGCCAGCATGCCAGTGATTGACGCACATGGGGAAGTATTCCGTTCTTGGCTGCGATGTGCCCAAAGGGGACGGAGATTTGAGTCACTATATCTTCCATGCTCTTCATCAGGATATGAAAGTAGGCGCATGTCAGCAGTCCAGAACTGAGAGATGAGGTGAGCATGGCAGCCACCAACTGACTGCTGTGTCATATTCAAGAGTCTGCGAACCTGGCGTTCAGATAGTCGCGCACAGCTACGCCGAAATAGGAGGTCGCAGAATCATGTTGAATGCACATGGCATCCCCTACGGTCTTTATTGCAACCTCCAGTATTTCTGGCAATGCCGTCACGAGGAAAATGCCGTGAATTTTTGCATTTAATTGTCTTGGTTTAAATGTGTTACGGAATCAAGCGTTTCTGGATAATATACGCTCATACGTGCACCTGATTTTTCTTGATGCCCAGGTCGAAATGTGCCATGTAAATTCGTGTCGTTCCCCAAATACTTATAACGTGACTCACATGAGCATGCTTCGTGGGTAAAAAAAGACTATTTCCCGNATTCGTGTCGTTCCCCAAATACTTATAACGTGACTCACATGAGCATGCTTCGTGGGTAAAAAAAGACTATTTCCCGTACTTAGTTTAAGCTTTAATATGCCTGAGGTACCAATGAACCAATTGTGAGCATTGCGGGTATTCAAGAGATATCATTACTCAAACCTGTTGCCGACGCTGAAGGAAGAGTAACTGCTCGTGATGCACGNTTGCGGGTATTCAAGAGATATCATTACTCAAACCTGTTGCCGACGCTGAAGGAAGAGTAACTGCTCGTGATGCACGTGCAACACATTTACTCGACTCGATCGCATTGTGTGCGCAATAGCAGATCTGCTGATTGCTCTATTCCGCTACACTCGCCGTATGACCACTTCCACTAAGGCAGATGTCATCACATTAAGAGCACGGCCGTGTAACGTCAGCTCTAGTAAGCGATCTCCTTTCCCGTAGACGCCGATTAACATCACAGATGTTGTATGGTGCGGAACACATTAGTTTTGGTGCCGCTCATGCTAAATTTGGCATGCGGCACAGCTATTTTCATGTGCTGCTCTAACATATGAACCATGTAGGTGAGTTCCGCCCATGTAAAGAACACTATTAGTAGTGATGTTGAATAACCCACACTGCACACGAGACTCCCTCATGCCTTAGCTTTGCAAATACTCATCACATCACCTTCCCTTGCGTTGGCCAAAACACAAAGTATTCGTACCAGTTGTTGGTGTTGAACCATGTTGCTGAACCAGCAAGCATTCTTACGCATCTCTTTAAATTTGTGGAATGTTATCTCAAAATTTGCCTAACCACGGGTGTGTTACAACCAAGGAAACATTTTTTGACCTTTGGTGTGTATAATTATCAACATACCTACAGTAATTCGTTACGAACACCTATTATACAATGGTAAAACCGGACGGTAACCCCCTCTTTTTTCTACGTATAACAGAGATTGTTTTCAGTAATAAATAGTCGCATACCTGCATAACCCTATACTATCACAAAAAATGCAGCATCACATCGTCCCAAATACAGTATATTTTTAATTATTGTAAATAAAAGTTTTCCACTGTAGCATTTCCATAGTAGTGAGCTGCCCTTGGGAATAGATTTAGGTCATAAATAGTATGTTTTCGACATATCTTATTGTGGTGAATAACAACCCAAATAATTTTCGGTATAACTGAGCATTACACTATATGATTATGGCTGTATAAGAGCGCTTAGTTGTTCTTATAGCGGGTCTGAGATTGATGGGAAAATTGAAAAATTGATGGAATGATTGTGAAAGATTGATGTAAAGATTGCAAAATATAAATGGAAAAATTGAAAGATTGATGGAAAGATTGAAAAATTAACGGAAATATTGAAAAATTGATGGAAAAATTGAAATATTGGGGAGTAATGGCGAAGATTGTGAAAGATTTATGCATTGATGCGATTAATAATGGATTGATCAAAACACCGATGGAATAATCGAATGATTGGTGGGTTGATGGTCAATAAGAACAGAAATGTTATGACTGTTTGTAATACTCATGCAATCCAAGTCTCCTGACCTGGAAGTATTGGCAGTTTAATTAATGCCAATCAAGCCTGCAAATGTGATGGTAGATGCTGCTCTATACCACGATTATAACATACTCATGCATGTGGTCACTATTAGTTTTATACATATATACATAAATAAACAAATTGTGAGTATTATCTTATGCTTACAAATTTGTCGAGGCAGTGAATAATTGGCAGATTCTGGCATCGTGTATTAGTTAGCCTTCAGGAGAGGGGGCTGGAAATGTAGTTATATGAATGAGAGACTTTTTCATGCTTCCCCAATAATTTATGTATAACTTCGGCAAAATACAAAATAAATAAATAACTTTATAATTACCAATAATTTAAAAATCTAATAATAATGACGTATTTACGATTTGACATACCCTATGCATATAAAACCAATATAACTATCAGAAACAAACATATGTTTGAAGAATTAGTGAGTGTGAGTACCAAGCAACTTGAGGTTCGTTCGACAATCCTAAGTGGACAGCTTCAGAGTACCTCCCGAGTCGAGCCAAAGTGTGCCAAGTGCGTCCGTGTTTAGACGAAAACCGCCAGCCACCCAGCCGCACATTTAAAATACATTGCAATATAACACCGATAATTATACTGATAGCCCATAATAGATAAATTTAGTTTGTTAAATACTAATTTTCATTTTCTCTTTATAAAAATATATTTAAAAATGCAAATGTTTGAAATTGTACATTATTTTGGATAGTATTCGTGCATGAACATCTTATGAAAGGGCTCCAATTTGTATTGATAACTATCAGATAAAGCAATTATAGATAATTTAGACCTGAAAACTGTAGTTTTAACTGCGAAACTTTTTTTAATGCGTGACTTTGTTTGCGTGGAGTAACATGTTAAGGTAATTTGGACATATTAGTACCACTAGGCTGTATTATATACATAAAATATATTCACAATTATTGTAAATTAAAAATCACACATTTCTGCAACAGGGCTCAAAATTTTTTGAAGGGTGTCTAATAAAATATCTTAAATTATTAATAAATATTTTATCATTTTATTAAAATACGCGTGTTAATATTTCAAAACCTTGTCTAGATCATATTCGGTTCACTTACCAAAGAGCTAAGAAGTTCTGCTCTGCTTGCCTTAACATTTATCATATAAAATAATGGTGAAGTGCTGCTCTAAAATGTGCAATTTGTGAAGGTAAATATGTATCAATAATTTGACACGAAATTCTTTACTGTTCAACTCTTAGTAAATTAGATTTATTTAAGACTCCCCCTGTCGAATTCTAACAGGAGGAACAAGTACGTTGTTTTATAGATCCTTGCTCGCAACACTAACATATAAAAAATATCACAGGCCGGTTCAGACATGATATATGAACACATTGGACGCAAAACATTAATACATGGACAGGTTGGGGGTAAATTAACATAACCAACACATCATCTTTATTATAGAAAAGGATAAAAGGCATTTGCGTGGAATATGCCTGTAATTTTGAAGCCCTAGATGAAATTCATGTTGGTAGAGACGTTGCAGTTATTCAGCCTGATCTATGGTTGACTGAAATTCTTGGTAAATGCATAAAAATTTATCAGTTACCAGACTAAGAAATTGAAGAATGAGTAAGATAAGATATTTATGGCAAATTCATGATGGGAAAACGATAAATTAAAAAAAATATACCTGTTACCACTGAGACAAAATTTGAATGGCTTTGACAGTAATATCAGAGACCGTCAAATGAGCTATTTCTATCCCAAGTATTTTTAGATTTGTTCACAGTGAATCAATAAGTAAACTTTATATGCTACATGTACTTGTTATTCCAGATCGAAGTAAAACGAAAGGAAAGAAGGAACAGAATTGACAAACATGATATTCGTAATTCATAAGGTTCAGGTAAATGAAGGGGGGTGTTATCATGTGAGTCTTCTGTGGGGTGATAGACATCCGCGTGTTCCAAGAAATTTTGACTCGGCAAACATAAGATTGGATAACATACACAAAAGCTAGGCATTAAGAAAAAACCAAGTTTTATGATTTTCTGATGGTGTGTACCAAGAAGTAACTTGAAAAAATACAAGTTTTTCAGTGAGACAACGGACATTATTTGCCTCTTCGGCCAGTCTCTAAAAGGAAGTCATACTTGGGAGCAGCAGCTAGAACGCTCGCCACCCACCAAAACAAATCGGGCTCGATTCTGGCTGGGCTGCTTTCCGATTTTCACACATGGGAATCGTGCCGGAAAATTGCAATGGTAGGTGGAATTTATAAGGGGGTTTCCCGCTTCCCACGTCCTTGTATTCCGATGCTGCTTCTTACCTCGCTTCAACCTCAATAGCTATGAAGACCCCATTGGTATGAACTGCCCGAACCTCTTCATTCCATGACATTCCAGTATTTTAAAGAAATAATTATACAAGTGACAGACCTATTTTTTATTAATCATCTAGATAGTGTGGCTGTCCTTCGCAAAATAAGTGTTTGGAGAAGGGTATCAGGTTGATAAAATCATACAAGATAAAGTTTACATTAACTTTGAGTGATAGGAAAAATAGGAAAAGAAATAATTTCATTTTAGCAGATTAGACTGTGTAATAAATGTCTCAGCATTGTGAGCAGGGAAAAAAAGGAAAACCAGATATAATATCACATCAACAATGTGTCTACAGTAATAATCATTCTTTTTTTGAAGATGTCTCTTGATATTTTGCAATTTTCAAGAATATATTTTATAAGGAAAAAATCATAATACATTTGCCACATATGAACGATATGCACATATTCCAGGAATAAACTACCATCATACACTACTAGCCATTAAAACTGTAACACCAAGAAGAATGTAAACTATCCCAACCCAATGTATTGGGCAAAATACCTATCGTATACAAGTGATATGAATACTCTTGAAGGTCAGTACTGTGTACCTTCACCACGGGAGGTAATGATCGCAGCTACACGATCAAGAATTGAGACGAAGAGACTTTGGTTGTTTGACTGGTGTATCTTTGCCTGCGTTGCTAAAATGCATCCCCAAATTTAATCCGTTATAATAGTGGGTGTCCAGTAGCAGGCCATGGTTGGATGACCTCTGGTCATCCAACCATGGCCTACAGTTTTTCGTTCGACGAGAGATCCATTGAACACACATGCAGAGGAAGCAGTGTGACATGGTGGTCAGTCAG
Organism: Clitarchus hookeri; assembly: GCA_002778355.1. NCBI lineage: Eukaryota > Metazoa > Arthropoda > Insecta > Phasmatodea > Phasmatidae > Clitarchus > Clitarchus hookeri. The sequence goes on from NQII01004865.1 coordinate 8,940, forward strand.
GAACCATCGGACTATGCTTGCCACATGTGGTCGCGCATTGTAGTGTTGATTAATAGCCCTACGCTGGCCATTGAGATACAGGGATAACAACAGTTTCCAATATCTCCGTAAAGACACGGGAAGAATATCGATACTTGTTGGTATCGAGTATTTTTCCTTTCGATACCGATACTTGAGTACTTTTCCTTTCGATACCGATAATTTTGTACTCGACACTTTTTAGTCAATACTTCTCTAGTATTAGTATTTTTGGCCAGAATAGTATCGTTTTGTTTAGAATAATTCCTCAAGTGACCTTAGGAATTTTTCCATATTGAAGATTATCATTTAAATGCAATTTCCTGCTTGCTCTATCCCAGATAAAAAAATATACACTTCCAAGACCCCAAAGCTTGTGATACAGCAATAGCTTCAATAAGACGTTTTTCAACAAGTNAAAAAAATATACACTTCCAAGACCCCAAAGCTTGTGATACAGCAATAGCTTCAATAAGACGTTTTTCAACAAGTGTTATCCTTGCCACTAGTAGTAGCAGTAGTTATCCTGATAGTGATTCTTCTGTGGAGCTAGTATACGATTTTAAGAGTCATTACAAGACCTTAGCACACACGAAAAAAAAAAAAAAAGGAAAAGTAAAAGCGGTTCGTATGTAAATAAGAATACGACACCTTCTTTAGCTAAAAAGGATTAAATGAGCCTTTATTTGGCCACACCAGTCACTCCATTGTCCACTAATCCTTTAGAGCAATGGGAAGATATGAAAGTTGTGTTCCCTCATTTATACAAATAAGCAATCGAGTATCTANCACTAATCCTTTAGAGCAATGGGAAGATATGAAAGTTGTGTTCCCTCATTTATACAAATAAGCAATCGAGTATCTAACTATTCCAGCGACGTCTGTTCCTTCAGAACGTTTGTTTTCGAAGGCAGGATTTACCATGCCGAAAATGAGGAACAGGCTGTCACCAAAACGTTTGGACAAATTACTGTTTTTGAGTGATTGTACAGAGGAAGAATGGGAGGTTTGATTTATGATAAGAAGTTGTTTCACTGTGCAATCACACAAAATAAAAAATTTGAATAATTAACGTACCTAATTTGTTATTAAAACGAATCATTTAATAAAAAGCGTTGATTAATTCATAAGTGTTTTATTCCGTCGATAACTTAGGGTATCAATACTAATGTTTCTATACTTTTATGAGTACGATACTTTCATGCTCATGAGTACAATATCGATACTTTTAATTCGATACCGTGTCATTATATCTCCGTAATATAACAGTTGCTGGTCAGTATACCAGTGATGTGAACTAGGTTTGACTGGGACTGGAATCTGATAGCTGCCCCTCCCATAACTCCATGGGGTGGTCTAGCATGACATTGCATAATGTAGAACTCGGTCCAGCATGCACCAAGATGCCACAAGTTATGGCTGCGACACCATGGTGTTTGCATTTTTCGGAGCATGTCTGGCTCTCTGCACCGCCACCCCTCATGTACCTGATCCTTAAGGTATTACAGGAGACAACTTTCAGAGCCTAACAACCATAACTTGGACATTTCTTCGTTCCAGTGCTGCCACCAAGGGCACCTAGGAAAGCATGTCCCTCCACCTAATTGCCCAAATATAATCAAAGTTCTGAGGCGTGAGTGTATTTAAACACTGAGCAGAAATACGATTATCCGTAGGGGAAGTTCCCTACTGGGGGTCTACTACCTCCAGAAAGGGAGATGCCGATCAGCCTTCGGCAAATTTGGACACGACGATATGACCAGCCCCTTGTTAAGGGTAGAGTTGAAACCGAACTGAGGGACGGAGCCATATGCATGTGGTCATGTGCTGTTACATGCTCAGCATAGCATGATCTAGTCAACTTTCAAGGTGATATTAGCAACATCTCAACTCGGACGCGCTCCACAACGTCAAGCTGGCGCATGACNTATTAAAACGAATCATTTAATAAAAAGCGTTGATTAATTCATAAGTGTTTTATTCCGTCGATAACTTAGGGTATCGATACAAATGTTTCTATACTTTTATGAGTACGATACTTTCATGCTCATGAGTACAATATCGATACTTTTGATTAGATACCGTGTCCTTATATCTCCGTAATATAACAGTTGCTGGTCAGTATACCAGTGATGTGAACTAGGTTTGACTGGGACTGGAATCTGATAGCTGCCCCTCCCATAACCCCATGGGGTGGTCTAGCATGACATTGCATAATGTAGAACTCGGTCCAGCATGCACCAAGATGCCACAAGATATGGCTGCGACACCATGGTGTTTGAAGTTTTCGGAGCATGTCTGGCTCTCTGCACCGCCACCCCTCATGTACCTGATCCTTAAGGTATTACAGGAGACAACTTTCAGAGCCTAACAACCATAACTTGGACATTTCTTCGTTCCAGTGCTGCCACCAAGGGCACCTAGGAAAGCATGTCCCTCCACCTAATTGCCCAAATAAAATCAAAGTTCTGAGGCGTGAGTGTATTTATACACTGAGCAGAAATACGATTATCCGTAGGGGAAGTTCCCTACTGGGGGTCTACTACCTCCAGAAAGGGAGATGCCGATCAGCCTTCGGCAAATTTGGACACGACGATATGACGAGCCCCTTGTTAAGGGTAGAGTTGAAACCGAACTGAGGGACGGAGCCATATGCATGTGGTCATGTGCCGTTACATGCTCAGCATAGCATTATCTAGTCAACTTTCAAGGTGATATTAGCAACATCTCAACTCGGACGCGCTCCACAACGTCAAGCTGGCGCATGACATTGTTGGAGAATTCCGACAGCATTGCTCCCACTGTGCTGTCGGCAGCTTTAATAGCAGCCAGAGCAAAATCGAGTGTTCGAAGAAAACACAACCATACGGTATATGTTCCATGGTGTGCAGCACCAGGCAATCATCGCNCTTCGAAGAAAACACAATCATACGGTATATGTTCCATGGTGTGCAGCACCAGGCAACCATCGCAAATTGGGTTACCAATAAGCCCTAGCTTATGGAGTTTCGCTTTCAAGTTGGCATGTCTTGAGAGGAATTGCATCCAAGAGTGGGACGGATCACATCCAGCAGACGAACCACATCTTGATCCCAATCCATACCTGTGAAGCCCAGCAACACATATGTTATTCAGTGGGCTTTCCACCCTCAGCTACCCGGATTCCACTTGGTAGACAATCCCCCAATGATTCTTGTTCTCTTTATTTTCAACAAAATGCTTCCACGACTCCAGCTTGGTATCTCGAAATTAGATTTATTACTCCTGCTGCATGAACTTGTACCAAGCCGCAGCTGCGAAACGGGTGTTACCTTGTAGACGCTGCCATCAGCAACGAGCCTGGAGCATGTTGGTACAGAGTACAACGAGTTCATCTGTCCACCAGTCGTTTTTGCCATGTCGTTTCCTTAGTAACTTCTCAGAGGGAGCCTGGATGACTCTTATAAAAGCCTCCACTCTCACCTTGACAGAGTTAGAGACGAGCAGCGGTGACTGGGTCTCCATGTTACGCAATAAGAACCGATCGTAGACTTGCTAGTCCGTGCTCTTATGGATATAACATGTTCTTGGGTTCATGGCCACGACCGTTCCACTCCACCCCAGTGGACTGAGGGAGAACAAATGAGCTGGTGGCCACTAGACGAATCATTAGCGACCACCCAATCATTTTGTCAACACAGCAGGTGTGTCTAGTTGAAATGCTAATGAGTATCCTGCATAAGTATAAAAACATCTACGTTTTGATACTGTCTCTTTTTAATAACCATCCTGTGAAATCAATACCACAGGTTTCGAAGAGTTCAGACGCATTTGATGTGCTTGAAAACTAGCATCAATATTAATTTATATTTTCTTCATTTATGAATGCAATATTTGAATCATATAATTCTTTATAGTCCTTTGACTCCAACATGTCTTTACCTGATGTTAGCACAGTGAACTAACTTCCCCAAGATTCAGTATTTGAAGGACAATAGGGCCGGAATCATTTATTTGTAGAAATCTCTAATGCTACTTTTTTAAATTTTCGATCTAATGTTACACGGCCTTAATCTATGAAAGGACACAAAAATTATGATATATTATTCCTGGTCCCATTGAATATCTCTAGTTTGCTACATGCAAAAGATATTTCTCTAGCACGCTTAAGTCCGTATGCCATATCTCAACTTTCAGTGTCTAGTTGATATTTATTCGGCAATCGTAGGCCAAACGCAGTATCCAGTCAAAAAATTCACAACATTCGCATAATTATTCGAAAAAAAAATGAAATAAATTGATATCTACAATCTTGAAAACTACATGATTAAGAAACACCATTTATTTTCTCTTGCATCACCATTGTTTATCTGCTTCAGTCTCTTCAGTAGGCAATTCTTCTGATGATAACTGTAATAATGATGATCCCTCCCATTTTCTTACGTTCGAGTTGCTGTTGTGAACATCATCAGCGATTAGGTAGACCAGCAAGAATTGTATGACTTGGCACACACATCAAATAGTAATTAACAGTTGATTGCATGACTTCTCGAACCATATTCCACACAGACTCCTCAAATATATTCTTTGTTTATCCAAACGATAACAGGCGTTAAGTCACACAAGACCGAAAAATTTATGTCTGTTTTTACTCATTATTCACGGAATCAGTTGTAGGAATCTCTAAATGTTGCAGCTAACAATTTTACCCTCGGTATAGTTATACATTTGAAAGGTTACACAATAGATATTTTATACCCGTTGGATATTCACCCCATGTATTGTATTAGACTCATAAGAGCAAAGCTTTGATATATGCCAATTTACTAACATCACAAATGCTGTAAATTTTAGCGTTTTGGATTTTAACTTCTCTAAGCAAAGCAATTACTTAAACCCATGACAGATACAAGTTTTTTTTCCTTCATCTGAAACGGTTTGATCTCAACCACACTTCTTAGTCCAACACTGGTGTCATAAAACAGGATGAGTGTAAAGAATACTCCACATTTGAAGGTCTATAATATTAAAACCAAACAACTTTCCACCTTGGTTGACAAATCCAATAAACCGTGGAACTATGAAGTTTGTCTACCATAATTTCTTAAATGTTCAATGTGACCACCACGAGCGGCCTGAAAGACATCTTTGCGATAATAAAACTCGTTCCACACTCTTATCAGCATGTCTGGTGTTACGTTTGGATGGCGTCCGTAATTCTGGTTTTGAGGTCGTCAATGTTAGCCGGTTATAGTAGACGAAGCACTTAATCCTTTATGTCCCCCATAAAAAAACCCCCCGGGGTATGATCTGGGCTTCTTGGGGGCCAGTGATAAATAGCCTGGGCAGCAGCTGCTCCTCGACCAATCCAGCGTTGCGGCAACGTCTCATTCAAGTGTGCGCGAACAGCTCGGTGCCAATGGGGTGGCGCACCATCCTGCTGGAAAATGAAGTCCCCGCCGCCTCTTATAAATGTGGAAACAACCACTCTGTTGGCATATTCAAAAAAGGGATTTTAGTAATAGTAGGCTCGTGAAAAAATAAAGCGCCAAAACGAGTGTCTTTGGATACAGCGCAAAACACTTTCACTTTGGGGGAAGCGCGCTCGTGTTCGGTTGGTTTCTTGTGGAGGCTCCGGACCCCATATCCGCATGTTGTGCTTGTTCACCTTACCATTTGTATGGAACGTTTCTTCATCGCTAAAAACCAGCTGAGACACGAAGGCATCGTCTTCCTCGTTCTGGGCAAGAACGAAAGTGCAGGAATCACGTCTTAGTACTTCATCCCTTTCGGTAAGAGTGTACAAGCTGTAACCTGTATGGTTTGTAAAGCAATCGCTTTCGCAACACTGTCCATACCATCGAATGAAGGATTTATATTTCCAGGCTTGCTTGTCGAGTTGATTTTCTCGGACAGCTAACAAACGGTTGTTGTATCCTTTGCACATTATCTTCAGACACACGCGGCCGCCAGGAAATTTTACTCTTGGAAAGGCACCCTATGTCACGGAACTGACGAACGAACGTACGATTCTCCAACTATCGGGAGGACGACGTCCGTATTTGCGACGGAATCCACGTTGCACAGTCGTAACTGACTTACATTTCACAAGCTGAATAACACAGAACGCCTTCTGTTATTCCTTCACTATCATGGTGAGGGCTAACACACAACACACGCTTATGTTGCGACGACAGTTTTGACGACTGATGTTTCCTTTATGTGCCGAGAGATAGACAGTATCATCTCTCGGCACATAAAGGAAACATCAGACCGACCACTTTACATTAATACGTCGAATGCCAGCTCGCTTCCCCCTCCCCATCACAAACCGAGCCTTACAAATGCCATACAAACCGTAACACCGGACATTCTGACAAGAGCATAGAAAAGAGTTTGATTATCGAGTAGATGTCATTCGGGCCACTCATGGTGGTCACATTGAACATTTATGAATGTATGTTAAACTAACTTCACCGTTCCACGTTTCATTTGATTGGTTAGTCAAGGTTGTAATTGGTTTGGTTTGGATATTATAGACTTTCAAAGTTGTGGTATTATTTTATACTTAACCTGTTTGTTTCGGCGTACATAAAGAAAATGTGAAGCAGATAAGTTAAAATAATTTTTAAGATGTGCATATGAAGTTTTTTCGTATTACTTTTGTCACTCCATTAGTTTACAGTCACTTACTGACAAAGTTTCAGTCTTTCCATTCTAATATTACTTCAGAAGAAGGCGAGGGGCTAGTAGCAAACTTGTGTGCAAAATTTATGTTAAACAGAGGTCTTCTCATATAATGTCATGCAGAAATGTTTCAGATAGGTAGAAAGCATGCCATAATACCATCGAGATGTAAAGTAATGGAAAATGTGAAAACACCAACCATGCAACAATTCCAAGGAAACAAAAGTTATTTATGCAAATTAAGTTTCGAAGCACACCAAGAATAATAATGAAGCCCTTAGTATGGAATATAATAACTCATTATTATAATTACGGATATACACCATCTGTTCATGTGTAACGTTTGCACTCTAAGAAAATCATTACATAATTATCTGAAAATACATCCATTTCTTTGAGACAGTTTTGCTTACAGAAACCCAATAAAATAGATGGTTACAACAACATAGGTTTGTTGTTCATAAATTTGTTATTTTTATTTTTATAGCAATATAACCTTCCTTTGTAGCAAAGAAATAATCTTCAGTTTATAGTATAAATTATTANTGCCATCAGCAACGAGCCTGGAGCATGTTGGTACAGAGTACAACGAGTTCATCTGTCCACCAGTCGTTTTTGCCAGGTCGTTTCCTTAGTAACTTCTCAGAGGGAGCCTGGATGACTCTTATAAAAGCCTCCACTCTCACCTTGACAGAGTTAGAGACGAGCAGCGGTGACTGGGTCTCCATGTTACGCAATAAGAACCGATCGTAGACTCGCTAGTCCGTGCTCTTATGGATATAACATGTTCTTGGGTTAATGGCCACGACCGTTCCATTCCACCCCAGTGGACTGAGGGAGAACAAATGAGCTGGTGGCCACTAGACGAATCATTAGCGACCACCCAATCATTTTGTCAACACAGCAGGTGTGTCTAGTTGAAATGCTAATGAGTATACTGCATAAGTATAAAAACATCTAAGTTTTGATACTGTCTCTTTTTTAATAACCGTCCTGTGAAATCAATACCACAGGTTTCGAAGAGTTCAGACGCATTTGATGTGCTGGAAAACTAGCATCAATATTAATTTATATTTTCTTCATTTATGAATGCATTATTTGAATCATATAATTCTTTATAGTCCTTTGACTCCAAAATGTCTTTACCTGATGTTAGCACAGTGAACCAACTTCCCCACGATTCAGTATTTGAAGGACAATAGGGCCGGTATCATTTATTTGTAGAAAGCTCTAATGCAACTTTTTTAAATTTTCGATCTAATGTTACACGGCCTTAATCTATGAAAGGACACAAAAATTATGATATATTATTCCTGGTCCCATTGAATATCTCTTGTTTGCTACATACAAAAGATATTTCTCTAGCACGCTTAAGTCCGTATGTCATATCTCAACTTTCAGTGTCTAGTTGATATTTATTCGGCAATCGTAGGCAAACCGCAGTATCCAGTCAAAAAATTCACAACATTCGCATAATTATAAAAAAAAAAAATGAAATAAATTGATTTCTACAATCTTGAAAACTACATGATTAAGAAACACCATTTATTTTCTCTTGCATCACCATTGTTTATCTGCTTCAGTCTCTTCAGTAGGCAATTCTTCTGATGATAACTGTAATAATGATGATCCCTCCCATTTTCTTACGTTCGAGTTGCTGTTGTGAACATCATCAGCGATTAGGTAGACCAGCAAGAATTGTATGACTTGGCACACACATCAAATAGTAATTAACAGTTGATTGCATGACTTCTCGAACCATATTCCACACAGACTCCTCAAATATATTCTTTGTTTATCCAAACGATAACAGGCGTTAAGTCACACAAGACCGAAAAATTTATGTCTGTTTTTACTCATTATTCACGGAATCAGTTGTAGGAACCTCTAAATGTTGCAGCTAACAATTTTACCCTCGGTATAGTTATACATTTGAAAGGTTACACAATAGATATTTTTTACCCGTTGGATATTTACCCCATGTATTGTATTAGACTCATAAGAGCAAAGCTTTGATATATGCCAATTTACTAACATCACAAATGCTGTAAATTTTAGCGTTTTGGGTTTTAACTTCTCTAAGCAAAGCAATTATTTAAACCCATGACAGATACAAGTTTTTTTTCCTTCATCTGAAATGGTTTGATCTCAACCACACTTCTTAGTCCAACACTGGTGTCATAAAACAGGATGAGTGTAAAGAATACTCCACATTTGAAGGTCTATAATATCAAAACCAAACAACTTTCCACCTTGGTTGACAAATGCAATAAACCGTGGAACTATGAAGTTTGTCTACCATAATTTCTTAAATGTTCAATGTGACCACCACGAGTGGCCTGAAAGACATCTTTGCGATAATAAAAATCGTTCCACACTCTTATCAGCATGTCTGGTGTTACGTTTGGATGGCGTCCGTAATTCTGGTTTTGAGGTCGTCAATNTCGTTCCACACTCTTATCAGCATGTCTGGTGTTACGTTTGGATGGCGTCCGTAATTCTGGTTTTGAGGTCGTCAATGTTAGCCGGTTATAGTAGACGAAGCACTTAATCCTTTATGTCCCCCATAAAAAAACCCCCCGGGGTATGATCTGGGCTTCTTGGGGGCCAGTGATAAATAGCCTGGTCAGCAGCTGCTCCTCGACCAATCCAGCGTTGCGGCAACGTCTCATTCAAGTGTGCGCGAACAGCTCGGTGCCAATGGGGTGGCGCACCATCCTGCTGGAAAATGAAGTCCCCGCCGCCTCTTATAAATGTGGAAACAACCACTCTGTTGGCATATTCAAAAAAGGGATTTCAGTAAGAGTAGGCTCGTGAAAAAATAAAGCGCCAAAACNAGGCTCCTGACCCCATATCCGCATGTTGTGCTTGTTCACCTTACCATTTGTATGGAACGTTTCTTCATCGCTAAAGACCAGCTGAAACACGAAGGCATCGTCTTCCTCGTTCTGGGCTAGAACGAAAGTGCAGGAATCACGTCTTAGTACTTCATCCCTTTCGGTAAGAGTGTACAAGCTGTAACCTGTATGGTTTGTAAAGCAATCGCTTTCGCAACACTGTCCATACCATCGAATGAGGGATTTATATTTCCCGGCTTGCTTGTCGAGTTGATTTTCTCGGACAGCTAACAAACGCTTGTTGTATCCTTTGCACATTCTCTTCAGACACACGCGGCCGCAAGGAAATTTTTCTCTTGGAAAGGCACCCTATGTCACGGAACTGACGAAACGAACGTACGATTCTCCAACTATTGGGAGGACGACGTCCGTATTTGCGACGGAATCCACGTTGCACAGTCGTAACTGACTTACATTTCGCAAGCTGAATAACACAGAACGCCTTCTGTTATTCCTTCACTATCATGATGAGGGCTAACACACAACACACGCTTATGTTGCGACGACAGTTTTGACGACTGATGTTTCCTTTATGTGCCGAGAGATAGACAGTATCATCTCTCGGCACATAAAGGAAACATCAGACTGACCACTTTACATTAATACGTCGAATGCCAGCTCGCTTCCCCCTCCCCATCACAAACCGAGCCTTACAAATGCCATACAAACCGTAACACCGGACATTCTAACAAGAGCATAGAAAAGAGTTTGATTATCGAGTAGATGTCATTCAGGCCACTCATGGTGGTCACATTGAACATTTATGAATGTAGGTTAAACTAACTTCACCGTTCCACGTTTCATTTGATTGGTTAGTCAAGGTTGTAATTGGTTTGGTTTGGATATTATAGACTTTCAAAGTTGGGGTATTATTTTATACTTAACCTGTACGTTTCGGCGTACATAAAGAAAATTTGAAGCAGATAAGATAAAATAATTTTTAAGATGTGCATATGAAATTTTTTCATATTACTTTTGTCACTCCATTAGTTTACAGTCACTTACTGACAAAGTTTCAGTATTTCCATTCTAATATGGCTTCAGAAGAAGGCGAGGGGCTAGCAGCAAACTTGTGTGCAAAATTTATGTTAAACAGAGGTCTTCTCATATTTTTTTCATGCAGAAATGTTTCAGATAGGTAGAAAGCATGCCATAATACCATCGAGATGTAAAGTAATGGAAAATGTGAAAACACTAACCATGCAACAATTCAAAGAAAACAAAAGTTATTTATGCAAATTAAGTTTCGAAGCACACCAAGAATAATAATGAAGCCTTAAGTACGGAATATAATAACTCAAGATTATAACTACGGATATACACCATCTGTTCATGTGTAACTTGTGCACTCTAAGAAAATCATTACATAATTATCTGAAAATACATCCACTTCTTTGAGGCAGTTTTGCTTACAGAAACCCAATAAAATAGATGGTTACAACAACATAGGTTTGTTGTTCATAAATTTATTATTTTTATTTTTATAGCAATATAACCTTCCTTTGTAGCAAAGAAATAATCTTCAGTTTATAGTATAAATTATTACTTCGTACAAAAGGTATATGAAAATATATACCATGTTTCTGTTATACATTTTGGTGTGCAGTACTTAAATAATGACCCAATGCAATGTTTAAAACTCAATAAATTCTACAATATCGAAACTTGAAATGAACAAATGTAAAGTCCTCTTGGAGTTGTATAACGTAACTATAAAATGCATTGATTCTCCAAATCACTAAACACTAATGTTTTTATATGTCCTGGCCGATGTTACATACTCTCTCACATATGATATTTATCAAAGGTAGTCTGAACCAAAAATGATAATGTGGTCGTGTGGTGAGCTGCATTAGGTTATCAACACGAGGGGCACTGGTTCAAGTCTCAATGCCATCCTAGTTACTTTCTTAGTGGATATAGCCGATCTCCTGTGGTGTATTCGGTTGATGCACTGCTGTTCTGGGGTGAGGGAGGTTCTGTGTTAGAATCCAAGGTATGGCATGGGTATTAATTTACGTTAGGTCATAAGTTAGTTTGTAAGCCGTCCCCTGAAAAAACTTCAGGCCTAACACCGGGGGATGTTAACACGGCCTTTCCAATCCAAACCAAACATTTTGAAACATATCTCGCTTTTGTGGTATTTACAAATCACGATGTTTTTCAGAGCACAAATATCCTTACAGTGCACCTGACTGTACCACAAAGACTTCTTCTGGACTAGTGTAATGGCAATGCAAGGTAATCATAGTCGTTAATATATCGTTGAAACAAATCTTAGGTTTGTTGTGAACATCTGTCTCAGTGGTTCTTATTTAAACACATTTTCTTTCCGGCATTAAATCATCAGTTGCATCAAAGGAACGATTTTTGATTGTCTATAATTTTTTGAGGCATCATAGCCCATTCCTATTTGTGCCAACCGCAGTGGCATAATCGTTTATGGCAGCTGGTGATGTGTTGCCAGGCATATCCCAACAATGTTCAACTCGCGTTCAATTGACTTTAGGTCAGGGAGTCTGTGGGATCAATCCATGCGGAGAACATCTTCACTCTCCAACAGCTGAGCGACATGTGCTGAGAGATCAAGTGCAGTCTTAACGTCAATGAAGAGGAACTCTTAGCTCGGTACAATAGTGGTCACTAGAGTCTGAAGGACTTTGTATAATTTAAAGCTCCAAATGGCCAGAGAGCAATTTAAATCTCCAAAGAGAACTCAGACACCCATAAATCAGTCCATTTCAACTATTTTGGAAGGTTAACTATGCATACCCTACTCTCTCAAGATGTACATATATCTGGAATCGCTAGCGAAACTAAATCAGCTCTTAGAAGTAATCACTCAATACAATTGCTGATATACCGTCTGTGTGTACCTGAAACCACAGTAAGTAACGTCCCGAATTGGAAGGTGTTAATGACACACACCATACTGATCTCCAAGCGAACGAACCACTCGAGTACATTTTCCAGGTCGTGGCATATTTCGATCGGGCATCCGGTTGTGCTTTTTATCTGTATTGCAATTTAACCCGTGGTCTGGCGTCGATATAATCTCGCCTGTAGGGCAATAAACTAATACTACAGTATATATATACTCACACACAGAGGATTTTTTTTATGTACGCAATGATGTCTTAAAATCTGTTTACCTAAGAGTGATCCGAGAAGACGAACTTTTTTGTTAATTTACACGTGCTGATTCTTACGATAGTTTATAAAGTTGCGTTCTTCTTAGGGCTGCAAAGTTTTACTAAATCGCAAATATGCCAATCCACATTTTCACTACGATGTGCAAAAATATTGTCAAATGATATTCCAGAGGTTTATATTCTCCAATAAACAAAACACTATTCACTGATTAGTTGCCCAGTCACATCTATTTTCTCATATTTTGAAAGAAAATAATTTCAAGTTTCGATATTTGGGGTTGCATGTCTCCCATAATAATATTTTAAGGGGAAAATTATACATGCATTTGTTTTCATAATGAATATCCTGCCGGTATTTACCGTCGTCCTACACAAATGTCCGGTATTTCATACATTATATATATACATTCTAAAAAAAAATTCCATTTTTTATGTTGTCTTACATTAAAACAATTATGACACAATATATAGAAAATGTCATAGCTTTTAGTTTTTACAAAAGTTTAAAGCGATGTTTTGTGCATTTGTTTTAAAACTAGTTGCTCTGAAAACATTTTTTTACAATAATGTGCTCTGATATTACTTAACCTTCCTCTAAAACAGAATATTAGTTTTAAAAATGTTTAAAAATAACAAGTTAATGTTGTTCAATTTATTCCTAATCTTTTATGACAAAATCAAACAATATCATATTTTGTACAAACCCATATCAGTAGATCTCGTTAACTATCAGAATAATACATAGAGACAAAAAAGTGTGCAATATATAGGCAAATTGGGCTATCGTCGGTAGTTTGTTTAATATCTGCTGACGACAGCGCAAATTGGCTTCTATAGTGTGCCTCTGTGTTGTTTCCTCGCCGTTTTACTCTGGTTTTCTACCAAACCCATTGCATTTGACTATGTCCAAGTAATGATACTTTGGATAGCTCAACATTCTGAATTTTTGGATCTGTTAATTTAGCTAGTCGTACTAAAAAGTAATAACTATTAATACAATTCCTACTTCTTTCCTAATATCTGAGAAAAAAATGAAGACTCTTACCACCAACACACACACACTTAACCATATGTGGACTATGAGTGCAAGAGAAACTAGTTATAATATGAATGCCAATAGCATCTCATTTATAATATGGGAGTCAGCCATTCGTGCGGATATTGTCTCGGAGTAGGATATACTGAATGTAAGTGCGTGAGGAATGGAAGCCTGAGTCAGCTGGTCGTACAGACAATCGCGAGTCTGGTCGGCTAACGAGCGTCGATTGTCTCGTGGGCGGTGCGCAGTCACCTCTGCACGCTGCTCTGCGAGGGAACTTGCCCTGCCAGTGCATCAACGCCACCTACAACCAGCGAACACATGANCACCTCTGCACGCTGCTCTGCGAGGGAACTTGCCCTGCCAGTGCATCAACGCCACCTACAACCAGCGAACACATGATGCTAGTTATCTGTTACGAAGGAAGTAGCTCAGGTATATTTGTAGGCTCGTGGAGCAGTTGGGTGAACAGACAAGTGATTCTTACAAAACCTCGTTCCTTCTCTTTTTAATATAGCCAAATATATGATCTGTCGGGGATTGGGAAATCTGTTTGTATTTGGGATAAAGAGAATGAAGTGAAGTGGTTTGTGCGTCTCTTAACATCGAGGTTTTGAGAGCAGATGAGGGAGAGGCGAGGTGAGTAGTATCGCCTTAATGAATGGGCGGGAGAAACGGGAGATCCCCGAGAAAACCCGCCGACCAGTAGCATCGTCCGGAACGATTCCCACATGTGAAAATCTGGCAGTGACCCTGCCGGGAATCAAACCCGGTTCACCTAGGTGGGTAACGAATAGTCTGACCAATATACCAATGCCATCCCAGAAAGATAATTTTAGATGTGAAATGTGCTTAGGAGCTGAGATAGTCAGCGCCGGTGAATTTGAAATTACTACGATAATGAAAAATTGCAAGATTCAATTGTAGGAGAAAGGGATCATATGAAGGAATTTTACCCCACAATCGGCGTCAGCCAAGTTTCCACATGCGATAGTTGGGAGTGACCCTGCCGGGAAGCGACACTGGTTAGCAACTTTCAGTGACTCGTGGTCTAACAGCTGCGCCACCGTCGTACTTACGTTAGTAAAAAGAGTCACGTTTTGTGTCACAGTTACTTGAACTAACGCCCCTCTGACTCTATGACCATACAAGGCTATTAGAAAGCCTAATTTTATCTGGCAGGTAAATTATCATCAAAAACGTGGAACTAGTTTTCAGTAGCCCCAGTAAGTCCTATTTTTTTTACATATTTAAAGTTTGTTATTTCATATAAGCCCGATATTTAATTAATTGCTAGTCTGCCTTGCCTGAGAAAGAAATCTATAGGTTTACTTACGAGTATATGGGAGTGTACCTGTCAAAAACTATTTTGTCTCCTTTAACAGTTAAAATATTGGGGGAGAATGACTAGATGGAAATATTAGGACATTTGCCATAGCGATGCAGATGTATGTCATGAGAATACAAGACTGAACACGAAAAGACAAAAATTGTAATGAATTATTAAAAAATTTAAAAATATTACTAATTTGTTATTTACATATCCAAATAACACGAATGTCCCAATAAAAGAAAATTAGTTTATTTTCTATTTATTTTATTTCTATCTTAAAACATTCTAAATACTATTTATACAATTTCACACCCACCAGCCACAACAATGATCTGGTTTCAGAAATTATAACCAGGATACATCTCGTTTTTATCCATGACCCAAGATTTTTAAGAAAATGTTATATTTCTATTATTTATTAATTATATATTGTTACAACATTTTTCCAAAAATTACTTCCTGGTAATATAATTTTATTTATCTTTTTTATAATTTGTGAATTATATTAGTAATATATTTTTTTAGTTTGACGAAAATAATACACACTAACTGAACGTAAATAAATGGTCGTGACTAGATGGAGATTCACCTCCATTACACCATTCGTTCAAAGATAGCAGAAATGGTCTTAAATGGATGTGATTTTGTACATATTCACGACATCGCTGACGTGCAAACGATTATAGTTGCACGTATCTGTGTCATTTTCAACGTCCACCGAAGTATATAAGTTATTCCACCACGAATACAGTGATAATGTGTCGAGCGTCAGACAGTTGGTCATAGTGGGGTCGGTACACACTTAAATATGTAACAATAAGGCATTTAACTATGGAAATAATTCTGTGGTATAAGTCATCTATAAGCAATAAAAAATTATATTAGAACGAGAGCCACAACATTTTTCCTTTAGGACAGAAACTATACAATAAGGTCCGTTTATTTTGAAAGGACATAACCTGATATAGGTGTGCGTATGCAAGTAACAGAGGTATGGAACCAATCAGAGTAACGCGATGTGGTCGGTAGCTAGATCGGTTACTTCTGCTACAATGGCCGGTTAATAAGATGTAAGTGAGTTTGAACGTGATGTTATAGTCAGCGCACGAGATATGGGACATAGCATCCCCGAGTTAGCGATAACGTGTGGATGTTCGCGTACGACCATTTCACGAGTGTACCGTGAATATCGGGTATCGGGTGGAATATAACATCTTCGACATCTCTGTGGCCGGAAAAAGATAGTTAAATAATGGTAAAAACGGCGACTGCCGAGAGTCATTTACCGTGACAGACGTGCAACCCTTTCTCAAATTGGCGCAGATTGGATTTGTGGACTGCCCTGCAGGTTTCATGGTGTGANACGTGCAACCCTTTCTCAAATTGGCGCAGATTGGATTTGTGGACTGCCCTGCAGGTTTCATGGTGTGAATTGCCTGCTGCATTCCTTCAGACATTAGTCGAGTCCATACCACGTCATCTTGCGGCACTTCTGCGTGCTCGAGGGCAGGTGTACCAGTTTTTTGGCTCTTCAGTGTATTTCTCAAATTTACAAATCATAAAAAATGTGTATTTATACTTCAAAAATTTTTTTTAAATATTGTAGACCTAATCGATTAACATTTTCCTTAACTAGCATATAAAATACATTTGTGAATCATATAACTAAATAGTTGTAATTAAAAACAAAACATGAACTGCAATTATACATTTATTTATTTTAAAAAAATTGGAATGAAATCCTTTGGTGTGCACAAAACAAAGGAGGACTTTTAAAACGCTTGGCTGTACATGGACTTGAAAACTTCACATATGCCGATGTCAGGTTGGACTTGACAATTGGCATTTACATAGAACAGGTATTCTTTACAAAAGTCAACCCAAATTCGTTTATGTATCTGCGGTCCTGTCAATACATCTCGGAATAATAAATTTGAAACAACGAAGCGTGAAAAAACAAAGCTTAACCTTCCTCTAAATTGAAACACATATTTTCAGGCTACTAAAAATTTTTTTTCAATAATTACACAATTTTATTTTTTTNCCTTCCTCTAAATTGAAACACATATTTTCAGGCTACTAAAAATTTTTTTTCAATAATTACACAATTTTATTTTTTTTTTATATTTTCGCCTTCAACTGCAACGTGTGGCATTGTGAAATTATATTATTTATCTAATACTAGCTGATGTTAAATATTTTTTTGGAATGGAAAATTATTTTTACTCTTCAGCAGAACAGATCACCTATATTGACGACATGTTAATCCAGGAAGGGATACATTACAAATCAAATAAATTTAATTGATCCCAAATTCATGCTTTGCTTGGTATCTTANGTTAATCCAGGAAGGGATACATTACAAATCAAATAAATTTAATTGATCCCAAATTCATGCTTTGCTTGGTATCTTACCATGTTCATTGTCTTCCGGGTCAAGGCATTTCCAATCGTATAAATTTTACACACCAAATTTTTTATTAGTAGCCAGAAAAGGCCGGTTCCACGTCACCTGGGGCTGGTGCAGGTAGCGGGGAGCCCGGGTGGCGCCTACCATGGGATACCGATGACGTCATCACGGATTTTTCCTGCTTTCGCATTCATCCCGATGTGGGCTCTGATTGGCTACGCGAGGCTCTCGAAACGCTCTCGTCTCTGGTAGGCTACGCAAGGCTCTCGAATTTTTTTTACTTACATAACATTTTTTTAAAATGAATTTTAATTTTTTTTTTTCCAAATTCGTTTTCTTAACATTTATTGTTTTTGAAATAAGTTTTGTTTAAATAGGTTTCAATCACTCCACTACCTCATGCTGTTGGATTCCATGATAGGGAGTTGTCTCACAGTCTTCCCAAATTAGATTATCTTTTAATAACTTCCTACTAGATCGTACACATCATGCTCTTGCATTCAAAGCTAGGAGGTATTCTCCGAGTATTCCCAAATACCTGCCACGAATCCCCGACAGCTCCATATATCATGCACTTAAATTTCAAGCAGTGAGGTTTTCTCCGAGTCATTTAAGCACTTTGCGAACTTAAAAGCATATTTTATCGTAATTTCCAACCCATTTAAGNTGAGGTTTTCTCCGAGTCATTTAAGCACTTTGCGAACTTAAAAGCATATTTTATCGTAATTTCCAACCCATTTAAGGTATAATCATCAAATTTGTAACATACACATCACAACCAACAAAGAGAATTTTCACGGTGTCATTTAAGCTCTATGCGAACATATAAGCATAGTTGGTCATAATTCCCGAACAGTTTAAGGTACAACCACCAAATTCACAACATAGATATCACCTCCGAAAACAAGGTTTTACAAAAAAATTTCAAAAGTTATTTTAAAAAAGAAAGTTTTTTCAAAATAATTCTTTTTTTGCTTGGAAGNTGAGGTTTTCTCCGAGTCATTTAAGCACTTTGCGAACTTAAAAGCATATTTTATCGTAATTTCCAACCCATTTAACGTATAATCATCAAATTTGTAACATACACATCACAACCAACAAAGAGAATTTTCACGGTGTCATTTAAGCTCTATGCGAACATATAAGCATAGTTGGTCATAATTCCCGAACAGTTTAAGGTACAACCACCAAATTCACAACATAGATATCACCTCCGAAAACGAGGTTTTACAAAAAAATTTCAAAAGTTATTTTAAAAAAGAAAGTTTTTTCAAAATAATTCTTTTTTTGCTTGGAAGGTGCTAAGCGTCATGTGTAACATCCATCAGGATGGATGACGAGACAATGCTTGGTGTCGTGTATGATCTCTGGCTAGACTCGTGTTAATGGGGCGATGCTCGCAGCTGTATGTAACCTCTAGCCAGATGGTTGAACTGCGTCGTGGGCTACCTCTAACAGCTGCGGCGAAGCAGTGCTCGGCGCTGTTCTGAAAAAAATTCCATTACGACTGTGGGGATGTGGTGTTTCAGTGGATAGACAACACACTACCTCAGGTGGTGCGGGGGCGTGCATTTCGACGGAGGTCACGGTGATGCAGTGGATAGACGACATGTCATTCAAGGTAAGGAATTTTCTCAGAGTCTTCCCAAATCCCTGTCAGAAAACCCCGACTATTCCCTACTTCGTTTCTTGGAAGCCGGGGTGACGTGGTGGGTAGAAGACTCGCTTATTGAGGCCGGGGTGGTGCGTCGGATAGACTACTCGCTTATTTTGGTCGCGGTGGTCCGATGGATAGGCGACTTGCTTATTGGGGCCACGGTGGTCCAGTGGATATACTACTAGCTTCTTGAGAGCTGCGGTGGTACGGCGGATAGGCAAGTCGCTTCTTGGGAGCCGCAGTGATGCGGTGGATAGACTACTCGCATCCTGGGGACTGCGGTGGTTTGGCTGATTGACACTTCCACTGTCCCTACTTCACGCTCATGCATTCCAGATGTCCTCGCGACGAATACCCGATTGTCGCTGTTTGGGAGCCGAGGTGACATGGTGGGTAGACAAAATGCTTCTTGGGTGCTGCGATGATGTGGCGGATATACGACTCCCTTATAAATGCTGCGGTGGTGCGTTGGATAGACGATTCGCTTATTGGGGCCGTGGTGGTGTGGTGGATAGACTACTCACTTCTTGGCAGCTGCGATGGTGCGGCAGATAGACAACTCGCTTCTTGGAAGTCGCAGTGTCAATGGATTGACGACTCGCTTCCTGGGGGAGGTTGCAATTCAGTGGATACACGACACGCTTCCTGGAGTTGCTGTGGGGCACTGGATAGACGACTCGCTTCCTGGGAGTCGCTGTGGTGCGGTGGATGTACAACGCGCTTCCTGGGGGCCTCGATGGTGTGGCCTTCACACAACGATAGAGGTACCTAACAGGTTACATGATGCTCTCGAAAGTGTCTCGTCACTGCAGAAGTTGGCAGACCATTATAAAGAACACTACCCCACACAACTATAAAGGAGCCTAACATGTTTCACGAAGCTCTCGAAAGAGTCTCGTCACTGACGTAGCTGACAGCCCATTATAAAGGATGCTACCACACACAATGATAAAGGGATCTAAAGTGTTATGCGAGGCTCTCGAAAGTGTATCGTCACTGACGAAGCTGACAGCCTATCATAAAGGATGCTACCACGAACAATCACAAAGGGGCCTAACATGTTACGTGAGGCTCTCGAAAGTGT
This sequence comes from Clitarchus hookeri, assembly GCA_002778355.1. Taxonomy (NCBI): domain Eukaryota; kingdom Metazoa; phylum Arthropoda; class Insecta; order Phasmatodea; family Phasmatidae; genus Clitarchus; species Clitarchus hookeri. Next base: position 29,196 of record NQII01004865.1, read on the forward strand.
ATCGTCACTGACGAAGCTGACAGCCTATCATAAAGGATGCTACCACAAACAATCACAAAGGGGCCTAACACATTACGTGAGGCTCTCGAAAGTGTCTCGTCATTGACGAAGCTGATAGCCTATTATAAAGGGCACTGCTGCCACACATAACGATTAAGGGACCTACCATGTTACACGTGGCTCTCGAACCATTATTCACGCAAAAGAGAGAGATCACTGCTATACAACATTGTAAACACATAAAAAAATTATAAAACAAATAGTCATATACATTTAACAACCTATGTTTATTGTAGCTTATTGCATAAGCAATGTATACATTACATTATGTTACACGAATAAATTCCAGTCGTGAAGTGCGGGAACGATAAGGTCAACATGACCATACTCTGATTCAAACTAATATAAAATAAAAGAAAAGTGAAATATTTATAAGCATGTATAAGGAAGCATCATGTAAAATAAACATCATTTCGAGCTTGGTGGAGGGAAGTAAGTTGTTACTACCACTACTACTGCATCCAAGGACGACTACTACAAATGTGTACTCTGCTACAATATTCAGATGGAAACAATGGCTGAAGACTTACAATTTGCAACTGCAAGAGTCTCTGAAGAGACGCTACAAGCAACACAGTATTATTGTCACTTTTGCGATTGTATACTCTGCTACAATACGAAGACGGGATCAAGGGCTGAAGACTTACCATCTGTAACACAGACAACAGCAAGTGACCCTGAAGATATGTTGCAAGCAATACAATATCAATGTCACTAATGTTCAAATACTTTTAGTAAAAGCCATCATGCACGCCGACATGAAAGTTGCCATTGCATGTTCAGCCCAGCATACAAGATGTTTCACTGTGATAACTGCGTTGCCGTGTTTACGCGTAGTGATAAGCTATATAGACATAACAAGACATGCAAAGGCCATGTTTGCCATTCATCGGGAAGCGTGTGCAAGTATTGTGGCAAGACATTCAGTAACCGTGTCAGTGCCAAACGACATGAAGAAAGCAACTGCATATTTGCCATCATCTACAAGACCTACTCATGCGTTAACTATTGTAAAGTATAAATGAATGACAGTAGCTTTTATGTTCATAGCAGGAATTGTTCATATAAATCCGACATCATAAATGTTTCGCTTGAATGAAGAATATGTACAGCATGTACCAAATATGATTATGTATTCTTATTATGTCAAGACTGTAAATAAAGGTAAATGTATATAAATAATGTCTATGTTATCCATTTATCTTATCCCTCGCTAATATTAGGCTCACCTCCACCACTAGGAAAAAAACCAGATTTTGTCAAAAGTCTGAAAGATAATTCATAGTTTTTGTATAGTGTCATGTTTCGAACTCAGTTTACTATCGACGGTTGCTCAAGCAATACACACAGATGCTCTCACTCATGTTAACGAAAATTACAACATCGATATATATGACTTAAGCATACTTATAAGCCTAGTTGACTATAATTTCGGAACCAAATAAATGTGAAAACATATATATACATAAAAAAAATTTCGGATGGATAACTTACAACAAACTGAGATATACAAAAAGCCAGAAATATACTAATGTAATACATACATAAGTTGTGGTAATTGTTAAAATACTTATATGATTATATAACGATCATCATCATCAGTCCTACACAAGGGTAGACAGCTCGAGCCATCACCAACATGGGAAACCCTTAACAAGCAGACATAGAATGGAAAAAAAAAATAACGTTACAAACCAATATCGGACGGACCTGGTCAGTACAGCACACTATAAAACAACTTCCTTACAAACCGACTGAAACGAAACCATCGCATTCAGAGTACAACACTGACAGCGGAATGCAACCACCGTCATATGCGAGGAAGTATGTAAGACAGCAGAGATGGTCGGGTGGCGACGCGAGCACTGTGCAGGTCTTGGCAAGTGGAACGGATGTCACAGAACACTAGCTGAGAGAGTTATGTAAGGCCCAAGGTCACACACTTACTATTCACGAGTGTAATTCAGTTATACATTCCATGGTCTCAAGTTATTAAGTTTTGAATAATAAATAAATAAATATATATATAAACTTATTTGTGTTATAAGTTTAACAGTGTTAGAACTGTAGCACAAACGAACCAACATACACTCAAAACCATTTGTCATGCCAGAGAGAAGTCGTCACTGCTACATGCTGTTTATAGAAAATAACACATTTAACCTGACGACACTGGAGGCAGTGCATCATCCTTGAAAATAAGGTATCGCAGGTTCAAACCACATCGAGTCAGATCATTTCAAAGATAAAAAAAATACAACATGATATGTAATTAAGACATATTTATTATTTTATGTATACTTAAGCATCGAGCACACCATGCGAAAATTGCAATAATCTATATCTCTAACAAAGTATTGTTTCGTACATGAACATACTCAATGTATGTTCATCTTAAATACCTGCGGCCTGTCGGACATTTATAAGTAGGTAACAAGCAGTTCGTGCTACATCAACCCGAAATGGACAACTCGAACCAACATGCCATGTTAATCATATAAAAGCAAATCGCTACATCTACATTTATCTACCGCAATCACGTACATTGTTACAATATAACCATTAGTGTAAGACTCACCATCTGCAACTACATCGTCAAGGGGGTTTTTGATTTACACCTACAACATGTGAGCAGTCATTACATGTACGCTCGCAGCAATAGTCTGAATAGTCATAGCAAATAGTGTAAAGATAGTGTTTTTTATTCATCGAGAAGTGAGTTCGAAGTATTGTAGCAAGACATTATCTTACAACCTGCCAGAAAATCACCGTGGTCCCCAGGAAACGAGTCATCTATCCACCACGTCACCACGACCGCAAACGGCGACAGTCAGGGATTCGTCGCGAGGACACCTTTAATGCCGTGTCGAAATGCAAACCTCCGCACAGCCAGAGGTAGTGTGTTGTCTATCCACTGCTCCACCGCAGCCCCACAGTCGTAATGGAATTTGTTTCAAAACCGCGCCGAGCACTGCCTCGCCGCAGCTGTTAGAGGTAGCCCACGACGCAGGTCAACCATCCGATTAGAGGTTACATACAGCGTCAAGCATCACCCCATCAACACGATTCTAGCCAGAGATCATACACGACACCAATCATCGTCTCGTCAACGATCCTGATGGGGGTTACACATAACGAGGAGCACCGTCCAAACAGAAACAATTTAAAATATATATTTTGAAAAAAATAGTTCTGAAAAAAAAAATTGTTTAATTAATTTAGAAAAAAATTTCGAAAATCTCGTTGTCGGAGGTGATGTCTATGTTACGAATTAAGGAGTTGTACCTAAAACGGTTCNGAAAAAAATTTCGAAAATCTCGTTGTCGGAGGTGATGTCTATGTTACGAATTAAGGAGTTGTACCTAAAACGGTTCAGAAATTATGGCCAACTATGGTTATAAGTTTGTATCGGGCTTAAATGACTCCGTGATAATTTTCGTTGTCGGGGGTGATGTGTATGTTACAATTTTGACTACCATATCTTAAATGGGTGGGAAATTACTACCAACTATGCTTTTAAGTTCGCATAGTTCTTAAATGACCAATCGGGACGCCGTGTCAGGGATTTAGGGAAGACTCGGAGAAAACCTAGATTGGAATGCAAGAGCATGTTGTATACGGTCTAGTAGGAAGGAATTAAATGATAATCGAATTTGGGAAGACTCTGAGACAACTCCCTATCATGGAATGCAAGAGCATGAGTTACGGAAGTGATTTAAACCTATTTAAACAAATTTTATTTATAAAACAATAAATAAATAAAACTGTTTTGAAACTTTCTTTAAAAAAATTCAAAATAAAATTACAAATATATAACAAAAATTTCGAGAACCTTGGGTAGACAATCAGAGCCCACGTCGGGATGAATGCAAGAGCAGGAAAAATCCCTGATGATGTCATAGGAGCCCCGCAGGAGGCGCCACCCGAGCTCCCCGCTTCTCGCACCAGCTCCAGGTGACGTGGTAACCAGCCTTTTCTAGCTACTTTCGTTGTAGTATATTTCATTAAAGCGCCTATTATGTATTCATTTATAATGGCTGATTGCCAATTTTTTGGGTTGGGCACTATATACCGATCAAATTTTTATTAGAGCAGGTACTAATACCATTCAAAACAATGTTCTAACATGTAAACAATATNACTATATACCGATCAAATTTTTATTAGAGCAGGTACTAATACCATTCAAAACAATGTTCTAACATGTAAACAATATTAGGAATATCGGGCAAATGTTTAAAGGCTTATTTGCACATGAATGCCACCTGGCTGAGAATCTGCTTATTAAAATAAATCATTCTTTATTTTTTTACTGAACGTCAAAATTCTCATTAAAATAATAATGGGTCAGGAATCAAAGTAATAATTTGAGTACGCGCCAATAAGAAAGGCTGGACCTTCGTANTCATTAAAATAATAATGGGTCAGGAATCAAAGTAATAATTTGAGTACGCGCCAATAAGAAAGGCTGGACCTTCGTATTGTGCTGTGGTTTGTATGTGTTACGTATGCATAAATTGCATTTACACTGTTTAAAATAATCCGTCAACGAATAAACAGAGAGTAAATACTCTACTGTAATTGATAGATAGGATATTACATTTATGAGCCAAAAAAAAATCGTTTTTATAAACAATATCAGAAAGTTTAACTAGTTGTACATTGACGTAAAAGAATTTATAAACAGGAAGTTATATTTAATATTATTACATACTTGCACATAGGTATCAAAAATTTATGTTTTAATCCTAATTTCCTAGGAAAGTAGGCTTATAAAATCACCAGATCATCTATCTGGCGGTGATGATTTATGTCCAACCATACAAAAAAAGTTTATATATTGTACAAATTGTAATAAAATTAACATTAATATCGCGTCAAGTAACAGAAAATGACACCTCTTTGTTTAAAATTATCTTATTACAAAAGCACTTAAAATTATAAACGTTTAAACTTCCGGCTAAGAGCGATTCTATCAATGCACCAATTTTTTATGTACTTTTAAAATCGGAAGTTGATATTTGACACACATTTCGGTAATTTAAGTATTGAAATTAAAAACATTTTTTTTACCGTACACAACTAACAGAAATCGTACAATTACAAAATCTTATTTTTGAATCTACACCCAAAATATTTTGTATTATTATACAATGAGAGCGCTACCTACCGTAATTTCAGTCGATGAATAAGAACATGTTTTCAGGAGGTTTTCCGAAATTGTAAATTTTTTGGGATGCAATTTTAGAATATGTANGTCGATGAATAAGAACATGTTTTCAGGAGGTTTTCCGAAATTGTAAATTTTTTGGGATGCAATTTTAGAATATGTGCCGCAGTCCTAAAGAATAAATATTTATAAGTAAAAAGAAAAAAATTTGGGATTATTGCTTATTTGTCTTTTTATTTTGTGTATTGAACCATTTTTCTGAATTCTAATTTTGTTTAGTTAATGGCAAGGCGACCCTGCATAGCTGTGTGGAACTCTCTTTGGCGACCATTCTGTACTATTAGAAAATCGGTGTGAAGTGAAAGTGTAACCATCTTGGGAGTTGTTTGTGAGACATTTTCGCTGAAAACGTCTAGGAATATACTGTGTAGCTTGGCAGTGTATATTCCGTCGACTTTTATATAAAATATTATTCCCACTTTCGTATATTATGCTGATTGCGTGGAGTGTAGTATTTGCAATGTAAATTCGGTGTGTTTAATAATTTTTCACATGCCATTTAGTTTTTGTTGTTTTTGATGTAAGGTCAGTAGGTGCCAAAAAATTCTCGAAAGTGTTTTTATTTCGTTATAAATACACATGTTCCATATTATCAAATTCAGCAATCTTGTAAAGCTAATTTTGTGTTGCTTGGGAAAAATATGAAGGCGCTGGAGGGAGGGGTAGGCCAATCACTTGTAGCGTGTTTTTAATTTGATGTTCGTAATGATATATAGATCACACGCATTTAAAGACACACAAGCACACCTACCAAAATGTTGGTCAATTTTCTGAATTAATTGAAATTAACAAACAATTTAAAAAAAAACCTTGAATTTTGGAGTGTATTACAATGTGGCTAGCATTAAAACCAACATTCTATACCAGAGATGCCTACAGTGGCGTTTTTCGCATAATTGCAAATGCTGATACACAACAAGCACTTGGGTGTTTGTGNATACCAGAGATGCCTACAGTGGCGTTTTTCGCATAATTGCAAATGCTGATACACAACAAGCACTTGGGTGTTTGTGTACTGAAAAAAGCTAACATCCCTCAACTTACCTACATGTTTGAAATTTCCTCAACGAATTATCAGTTTTACGAGAAGTTACAATCAGTGACAATCTAGCCTTCACACAAATAATTATCACATTAGCTATAGGTTCGGTTACAAGCAGCGACAATCCAGCCTTCACACATTAATAAAATGGGTCAACTTAATGTTAGCCTACAAAGAAATTGGGATTTCACTAAATACTGTAAGCAATTTAAATTATTTAGAATCGTAGCATTTTCGAAAACAAAAAAAAAATTCAAGAAAATGGGATGAATTGGCATTACCTGCCAATCAGAATATGAATTTAATGGGGACATTTAAATATTGGAATTACATAATATGAGTGGCAGTTCTAAGCAGGGCTATGAAGATCAGGAAATTAGTTGGGGGAAGCACGTAAAATTTGTGGCAAATATATGTATAGGCCATAATATGTTTTAACTTATTTTTTACATGGTGTGTAATATGATTTAAAAAAAGTATATGTGTGATTTCGTACTCGTTTTCCGACATGTTCACCAATGTACATATCCCTTGTGATTTACCTGTGGGTAAGTGTGGTTTAGTTGGTTTAGGCATTCTTGCATTTACCACGATAAAATGACGACGGTATGAGAGCATTGCAGTGTACACAAAACGTGTACTATTTTGAACGCAATAAGCACTCCAACATACGAATTTGTAGAGCCCACTAAACTTATTGACCGAACGTCATCGACATTTACTCACCCATATAGGTGGCAGATACAACTCCTTTTTCATACACCTAATGTTCACGAACAAATGATAATGAACACCATTGTGGGGCAGGTAAGTAAAAATTGAGCATATTTCATAACGTAACCTATAACCTAACGTCCATAGTTGACCCGCTAATCGTAGTGACACACGCCACTGCTATTGGTGTACAAGTGTATACAGCGTCAAATACGTGATAGTAAATTTTCTGTTTGTCATAATGTGAAAGCAATTATTCTTTGCAGGATTTTTGGTATATCGTACAAATACTAAATTCCGTTAGACATAAAATATAAGTAGAAACCTTCCATGTGCAAACTCTGCCAGAACATTGTCGCTTCAATGAACTTTCGAAAAGACGATTGATATACTGTTTCAATAGAGCAAGGATATCGCTTCACAATGCACCAGCAGGATATTTCTGAAACATTAGTTTCTTTAAATAACGGAGAATTTTGATACATGGTAAGAAATACAAATAATACTAAGTAGCAAATAAAGTTTATTTGCTCTAGGTATAAGTTCTTTTGCTGTACTTTTTTGCCAATACCTAGTTATTTTATTTCGTAAACAAGTTACAGACACAACATACACAGTGCCATTTTGTAAAGAACTAACGTAATATCAAACCAATATAAGCTTACACTTTTTCAACTAATTTGGTTTTGAGCTGTGCTTTCTTCAGTGACCGAGTGCTGCTCTTTTTGGTAATTTTCATGGCCACATGTGAATACGTTACTTACGTTATGTGAGTCGGCTGAAATTCATACTGCAAATAAAAATTAAAAATTTCGCCTTGAAGACTGTGAGAATACATCAGCATAATTGGCCGAGCAAAAAACCAAAAACATGTATCGTACTTATTTAAAAAGGCAAATGCATCAAAGGCTGACTGTGCTAGTGCAAGCAGCCTATCGCCCGAGGCCCGAGACTAGTACTAGTAGCGGATTTTCTCTATGTCCCAAGGCCCGCGGCAGTGCACACTCGAGAGCGAGCTGGCAATGCCACGCTGCTCCAAGACATCACGAGCACAGTCCCTGTAGTACCGCTGTAACCTGCAGAGCGCAGCAGTGAACAGAGCTATCCTTACGGCAAACAATATGAAAGCAGTGACTATATCGTTGTTGGTTTAGTGTTTAACTGCACAGCTAGCGTTTTTTACCGGTCACACAAATAAGTACTTTGTCAGCCGTTATGTTTTCTAGAAACATGTCAGTATGCCACAAAGGGGTCAATTTCTAACTATACTAAAATTAACATTTAAAAAACTCATTTGAATAATGATGTCTGGCTGATTGATAGCTTCCACAAACAGTGAATATTAAAATTATTTATTTGACTGTTACAACATCCTACAAGTAAAACGTTTGTGTCTTGTGAGAGTTTATATCTCATCTGAACATATGTTATTTTTTTCATTAAATAATAAACAGCAGTGTTGTTTATACAGCTTTATATAAAGAAAGTGAAAAACATAATATTCTTCAATAGTTACAAATTTGATTGTTTCTAATTTTTTAATTATTTTTTGCACCAAATACTTTGATCTTACCTGTAATATTATAAACATAAATTCGCAGAATTATAACCTGGAACATATCTAACACTCCGCCTTAAATAAATAGACTCACTGATTAAATTGGCGTGAAATTCCTATGGGTGTAGCGGATGTGAAGAGCAACATGAGTCAAACATTTTTCAAAGATATATATACCGAAATAAAAAAAATGTAGCATTTATATCGAAAGATGGCGAGAAGGAATTTGAAGATATTCAGTTTATCTGCAATGGAAATAATTTGAATTTTTATATTGAGAAAAAATGGCTTCCTTCATGTTCAACAAAAAATTTACTCTTCTGAATACGTTGTTAGTTTATGTACCACATTACAAAAAAATCAGCATGATGTACATCTGGAAGCAGTGTCACGTTGGTAGCCACACCACTTACGCATAAACACTGCACTTCACAGACCAGAAGTTTTTTTTTCAAAAAGTCTGTGTACTTCATACAATTGCCGATATTCTACAATATGTTCTAGCTTTGCAAGAAAGTGATTAATAAGCGTTTTCCATATAAAAAAGTATTTGTTTTCCATAAAAAAGACCATCGAAAATTCGCAAATAGTGTATGCTACCAAAAAAACCAACATGTTAATGAATAAAATACAGCTCAAAGTGTATCACGAATGACAATGTCTCAGATAATCAAAAAAGCTAGTGATGTTGCACATAAAATCTTTAATCACAGAACAAACACACGTTCTTCAACAAAATATGTAATAAATTTTTTTTACGCACTGTTTGCTTAAAGCTATCAAGTTACATATTAACCATAACAGGTTAAGTATTACTCAGTAATAGGTTCAGAACCCAGAATAACATTTTTAAAACCTATGTTTTCACATATTTTAAACCATTGAGGTTTTTAACAGTTCTCCTATTACACATCATATCATCTGAAAATAAAATAAGGGTATTTCTTGAGAATCACAGCTTTTCCGAAAAACGGGAAAATAATACAATTAATTGGTCCATTAATGTATTATGCGCTATTAACTGTTAAGTGAGTACTGTTTGAAGGCCTCTCATTTGGAATAAAAGTCAATAAATATATTCTATCGTAGCCTCAGACATGAACTTTAGAGTCAGGAGAGATATATAAAGTGTGTTTATTACTTACATTGCAAAATTTTTTTTAAACAGTTGTGGAAGGATAACCAGATAGCAGATAGGAATACAGTAACTAGGGCCTCAAAAGTGATCACTTTACCGTGAACAGCCTATACTTACCACGCTGATTATGAACTTCATGAGCGCATCACGGTATTTGCAGTAAATGGCAACATGAAATGAATTACTGGAAATTGCTATGAAGATCGAGGAATTTGTGGTGTTAGACACGAAATATTTATGTAAAGATATTTCAATGGGGTCGCTGACACCAAACCTAAATTCGCAATCCGTTATTTAATGAGTGCTGACACGCCAAGGAGGTACAGGAAAAATGATTGTTCCCAAGCGGGTATACGATTAAAATTAAATGCTGTTGTATTTTGCAAGGCTTACCTTGTTGATTTTCACTAGAGGATTTTAATACGTTCAGAGGAAGTGGTACAAAAATTAAGATACATCGTATTAAAAGGCCTTACAAGGCTTTGTTAACGTGTATCGCCATGATACATTTGTACTAAAATGGCGTTACAAAGGAAACATTTAATGCAGATTGATAGTAGCCACCCACTTTGAATTTTACCGTGCCATATAATGATCAATGAACTGTCATATACCGCTTTTGCTTTTGACATTCGGTGTTCCGTGTGGATTCGACCAATTGAAGTCTTGTGATTTACGAATGTAGAGTGCTATAAAGGAAGTTTCTTTGCAATTATTTCCATACGAAGTGTTCAATCTTATTCTGGTGCAGAAAAACGAGTGGTTTTGGAGTATCAACACATTTGAATACATGGTATTTCATACATGAGTTATAAACAATACATCACATGTTTGATTCATCAGATTAATTTGCTGCACATAGTCGAGTTTTAGGCCGCAATCAGTATTTAGTGTACTGCGTAGTATTGTGTGTTGGCGGCATAATTGAAGGACTCACACACTGCTGGCACCTTGCCTTGTCAAATGCACAAGAACTGATACAATTATACCTAATTTCACGACAGGTCGCTGTTTTTATTTGGCGTTTAATTACCGTTATCCTGTGTAAATGAGGTTAAAGCGTGGCTTTTTCGGAATGAAATATTTCGTTCAACTTATCCAAAGGTTACGTGCCAAGCTAGAGTCGCAGCCCAGCAGGGGAAATAATACTAAAAACCGTGATGCAAAGCAACCTGGCAGCTTTTTGTATGTTACATGGGTAAAGTGCTCAATAATGTACAAAGCTTGGAATTGGATGTAAAAATAATAACAAGGGGTGTGTTTGCGCGTTGGCACACACGCCTTTTCCTATTCCAACAGTAGCAAAGTTCTCTAAACTTAGGTCAGATCTTCCTGCATTCAACATTCTTAAACAACCCAATTGACTTAGATTGTAAATAATATTTATGTGCATTGCCCCACAATTTCCCTGATCCTTATAGCCCTCCCCAATACGGCCTTTGGTAGTATGTACTGTGGATATCGTTATTCTCAAATTGAAATCGTGTTCAGTGTTATTATTAACGTCAGTTCCTACTAATTTCCGATATACGTTTTAAATAAAAGCCGCGATCCTTAACTGATACCAATTTTTATTGTTCTGTATAACACCGTGGTGTGGAACAATCTTTCCTTGGCCGTGAAAATAATAAATTATGTCTACATTTTAAAGTGAATGAACTCTGATACCAGCCCAATGCTATGGTTTATAAGTAGGTATTGAATCTGCTCTCTGCGTAAGGCGCTAGCAATTGATGCTGGCCCTCCGTGTTATGGCGTAGGAATAAGTCGACATTATTGTCCCTAGTGCTAGTTTACCAAATCAATACACTTCCTTTGCGAGTTCACATAATGGAGTTTTATTGTTGTTTAACAGGTTAACTGGTATATGAACTCACGAGACAACTCTCCCCTCCCCTCTTTCTATGTAGGCTACGTATGGCTTGACGGGACGATTTTTCGTCGTGGGGGACAAGATTCTTCACACTTGGTGTAGAACTCTACTTATCTGTCTTGTGGCGCTGGTCTTCTCTCAGCCGGCGATCTCGGGACTCCTTCGTCTCTCGGTAGGTAGACTGGAATGTCTAGGCTGCGACACTTCCTCCCGTTTGGCATCAGCGTCTCGACGCCCTCTTGAACTCCCACCTCTCTCCGCACTGCTCGTTCGACGACGTCTGACTGACTGATCGATCCTCGCACTTGTTTCGTCCGGCTCCGATCCGGACGCCTCTCTTCAGGTCCTCCGACTGACTGATTGCTCGATCCTCCTCCTCGTAGTTTTGTAGGCTCGATCGCCATATTCAACTTGCACCATCTCTGCCCGTGTCCGGGGCGGCTGCCACCTTCCCCTGAGTCGTAAAACACGTGGGCGGCGTTGTCCCTCGGTTCTGGTGTAGAAGTTTTAGTGCTTCGCCCTGCACGGGCTACTTGGTCGTAAACACGTTTTCGGTGCACTAGCTATCCGCACTTGGGTCCGGCGTCGCCCCTCGACTCTGGTATGGAAGTTAATTTTTCCGTTCTGCACACGCGGGAACTTTCGGGTGGCCTCTTTGGTTCGGCGCACGTGTTGTTCTTATGCCTCCCGATATTGTGTCGTTATTATCCCAGCATGCACGCCAAAAGCTCTCAATGTTTATGGCAGTAGCATGCCTGGGACAGACGCCGCTGCTGGTGTGGGCTCCGCGTCCCTGGCAGCTGCGATATGCAGCTGCATCCACCTTCCTCCGCACGTGGTCGTTCCGCCGGGCCGTCCGGGCGCCATTATCCCATCACGTCCGCCAAACCCTTAATCCTTATTGCGGTCGTCCGCCTTGCGAGCTTCGCCAGAGCGTGTGTTCTGACGAATAAAATATACGGACGCAGAATGCGGCAACTCATTAAAATAGTAAACACAAGAAGAGGAAATTTAGTAACGAATAATAGGAGTTTTTCTGAACCAAAAAATCCTCTTTATAAACATGTATTTGTCCTATTAGTATAGGTGAAATATAAAAACTTTGGTGAATTTTTATAATTGCAGATCATAAAATGAAATACGTTAATGTATTTGGGGAGCCTCTAAAGGTAAGGTAATTTAAGAGTGAAAAAGAAAATTAAGTTATTCAAATTATTTACCTAGCAATATACATCACCAAATGCGATGTTAGGCACAAATATAGGGCAAATTCTACCAAATATACTTGTATGGATGCAGCGTAACTGAATTTCCCTGCTTTAATATACAAATAATGTTAACGCGCAAATATGATCTTTAAAAGCATGTTACTTGCATGAAAAGTTTATTAACAGTACATTCTGCCCAATTTTGTTACCGCAGTTACATGTCCTAATAAACAATATCGAAGCCAAAACAGTTCGCTGTCCACGGCCAATTTAATTTCCACAATGCCGTGATCTACTAAATAATCAAATAAGGAAAGACCACATATTGGTTATAATTTAAAAATTGTACACACCCAGAGAAAACGATATACGATGGCTGCCATAACTGGGGAATTGTATGTTTTTGGCCAAAAATTACAGCACAAGTTGCGCTAAGTGAGAAATGCGGTGTCATGGTGGCGTTGTCAGTCATAGCATGTATACTTCGTATCACCAGTCTTTTGGCAGTTTCTCTACTCAATTTTCTCTGTCATGGTGAATGTGGCGACCACACAATACACAGGTTAGTTCAGAAAAAATTTAGCTACAATGTTGTAACTTACTGCGCATGTGCTGCAGGGACCAAGGTCAACATGCACTAAGAGGTTTTGCACTGCGTGTATTCATTATAGAATGTATGGCAGCAGTAACAAAACTTTTTGATCATACCTTGTATTTTGCGAATGTACCTATGTCACTTACAGAAGACTAAATGTATAATATATACGTGTAATAATATTTTCGCTCGTATATTGCCTCCTTTCATACTTGTATTTAATATTTTATGTAATGAAAACCACAAATCTAGTTTTCCACAAAAATTTCCCAAATGCTGAAACGTTATAAAGCGAATAAAACGTACGAACTTTCCAGTAGCATGTAATATGTACTGTCACCTAGTGAAATCAGAGTGAAGTGTTATCCAGAATACCCGGAGCTTCTTGTAACAAAATATATCCACATCTGTTAGTAGCGTCACCACGGGGACTACAAAGCCTTACAATATTTTCAAATGAGCTATTGACGTCAAGACTAGGTCAACATAAGTGTCAACATAAGGTCAACATATGGCTGGCAGCTTGTTTTGTTTAGGCATGCCGTGGGTGGAATTTTAATCAAAATTCTGGTTAAACTGTAATAATACAGGATGAGTATTAACGAATACCCGGAATTTTAAGGTGTATAATATCAAAACCAAACAACGTACAACCTTGATTTACCAACCAAATGAAACTTGGAACCGTGAATTTTGGTTTATCATACGTTCATAAATGTTCAACGTGACCACCACGAGCGGCCGGAACGATATATACGCGATAATCAAACTCGTTCCACACCCTTGTCAGCATGTTAGGTGTTACGGTTTGGATGGCGTCCGTAATCCTCGTTTTGAGGTCATCAATGTTAGCCGGCAATGGTGGACGAAACACTTGATCCTTTATGTACACCCACAGAAAAAAATCGCACGGGGTAAGATCCGGGCTTCTTGGATGAAGAGCCTGGTCACCAGCTGCTCCTTGACCAATCCAGCGTTGCTGCAACGTCTCGTTCAGGTATCCACGAACAGCTAGGTCCCAATGAAGTGGCGCACCATAAAGAAAACATCAGACCATCCCCTTTAACATTGACGTGCCGAATGCGAGCTCGCTACCCTTCCACTGCCTCAAACCGAGAACTACGGACGCCATCCAAACCATAACCCCGGACATGCTGACATGAGCGTGGAAAGAGTTTGATTATATTGTAGATGTCGTTCGGGCTGCTCATGGTGGTCACATTGAACATTTATCAATGTATGGTAAACCAACTTCAGGGTTCTACGGTTCATTTGATTGTCCAATCAATGTTGTAGGTTGTTTGGTTTTGATATTACAGACCTTCAAAGTTGGGGTATTCTTTTATACTCAATCTGTTCATCGTCGTGTTTAGGTTCTGTTTTCCTTAATGTCTTGGGAATTATTATCTTCGGCTAAAGTGCATATCTTTGAATTTTCCTGCCAGAGAACAGAATTTTCCTCGCATAAAAACTTTGTGTCCACAAAGTTTTCGCTTATAAGCAAAAGTTTATTGTTAAGAATTACAGCTACCAGTAAATTCAGTAACATTTGAAATAACTCCGGCAATACCAGTAGTAAAGGATAACCGTTTTGTCGTTTATTCTATTATAATAATTTGACGCTCCTTTCCTAGAGGTAATTTGTACAATATTTTGTGTTTAAATAAAACAAATTTCAAATAACTTAAACACAAAAATCTTAATATAATGAAATGTTATCATTAGTTACATTCCACAGAGGTTTCTTCAAACAACAGAGATATTTTACGAAATACATAACAAGTTTCACCCCAAGGATATTTACAATAACTTCTCCGTTAGTTAAATATTATTGCTTAGAATCGTTTCTAGACTAAGATAAACAAATGACTTCAGGGCATTTTATTTATATTTATAACGTATCATTAAGTGATATTACTAGACACCCTTTCTATGTTTAATATAAGCAACAGGTTAAAAGCAATGAAAGCTATAAATGGCACACAGATAGTCGATATAGTTAGAAAAGTATCGTTAAGTACTTAATGTATTTGAACATCGTTCTTTCTGTGTCAAGAAACTGTAACAGAACAGAGTAAACGCACTGAACCTTTTGTTTTATTAATGAATTGCAGTAGATAAGTAGATACCTACTTGAATATATATTTTCAATAGCCATGTTGGAATAAATACAGGTACATTAATGGCATTAAAATTTTTAGTGAAAATTTCATGCAGATCCATAATAAAAATTAACTTCGGAATGAATATT
This sequence comes from Clitarchus hookeri, assembly GCA_002778355.1. Classification (NCBI taxonomy): domain Eukaryota; kingdom Metazoa; phylum Arthropoda; class Insecta; order Phasmatodea; family Phasmatidae; genus Clitarchus; species Clitarchus hookeri. The sequence continues at coordinate 44,865 of NQII01004865.1, forward strand.
TCGGTCCTTGCTTCTCTATACAACAATCAAAAAATAATAACAAAAATGCGATGTAAAAGCGTCTTTTATTTTCGTTTTTTAAATTATTCATTGACACTCTGGAATAATAATATAATAAATAATGGCAGTTTCTTATAAATAAATCATGCATAGATATGAGAGCTTGTGAAGTATGAAAAGTAAGTCAAAGAGTAATAATTTATAGTTGTAATCTGGTCAATTGAAGCCACTACACACTCTCTCCCTACTGACAACGTGGAGAAATCTGCGAGGAAATTTAATTCTTCTTCCAGAACTCGTAGTATTAGATCTTGCTCCGATATATTAGGAAAGGTCCAAGTTTCTTGTGTCATTTTATTGTTGGTTTTAGTTTGTGTAATATGGTTTCCTGTTATTTCCTGTTAAGATGAATACTTGTTTTAGTCTGTCCACAGAAATGGTTTGTTTGCCTGAAGGAGAGTCAATATCAAAGTATTTTGTAGTGCGTCTGATGAATTGGTATGGGCCATCATAAACTGGTTGCAGTGGTCTTCATATTGTGTCGTTGCGAATAAAAATATAATCACTTTTGTTAGTTCCTGATGGACGAAAACAGTTCTTGTGGTGTACAGTTTTCTTGGAAAGGGTTTTAAAATATTCATTTGTTCTCTTAACTTCTATATGAATTATGAAATGTCTTGTGAGTTAGGAGGTACATAGGAAAATCTATAGAAAGCTTGATTGAAGTACCATATATCATTTCCGGAGTTTTCATATGGTGGTCGGGTATAAAAAATTATCTCATACCCAAAAGTACCAATTAAAATTGTGTAACCCAGCTATTCATAAGGTAAGCGTTCAGGGACCATTTTAACATACTTGTTACGGTGGGAGTGGTCTAAAATATAAATGTTCACGGGTTTGAATCTTTTCATGACTGCATCGTTCCGACCTGTAGCACTGTTTGTAGGTTGCGAAATTTTTGATCGTTGACATAGAATACATGAAGATGCCCACAATTTGATGTCTTTTTTCATCGATGGCCACACATATAGATGTTTAATGAGGTGATTTGGTTCTTTAACTCCTGGGTATTACAGGTAACGAAGAGACTCAAATACACTCCTACGAAATTTTGTAGGAATATACAGTCTAAAATTGCCAGATGAGTTGTCACGCAATATAAAAGATTATTAGGTAGAGTAAGTATTTAAAATTTTAGTGAACAGTTAGTTGACTGACATAAATAATTCATATCTTCTTCTAGTGTATATTGGAGTAGATCCGGAGCAAACATCGGCTAGTTTTCTCTTCTCTACTCCTGTAGACCTTATCTCGGTGGCAATTTGCCGAATAAAGTAAATGAAGCATAGTTGTAGTGGTGTAACTTTATTTTTGTTAGAAGCTTCTGATCAGTTAAATTCGGAAATCTCGTCCTTCAATCGTGAGGTGGAAATGTTTGACAGCGGAATATATTGTAGGTTGAAGAGTTCATTTAAATATAATTGTGTTTCTTAAAGAAAAATTTCAAGGGACCCAAGCAATCTTTTCTGACTTGATGAAGAATAGCGCCTAGAGCAAAATCGGACACATCTACCTTTACATTCAATGGAATTTCTAGCGAAGTGTTGTGTTTGCCAGGGATGTTGTTACTTCATCGAATATTTTCTTTAGTACATCAGTCCATGATTAGATCTTTGTTGTGTAATTTTTGTGCGCTCCTAGATTAAGGTCAAATAGTTTAGCTTGCATTGATATTTCCTGAGGAATTGTATGATGGTTCAAGAAAAGGTCCTAAATCCTGAACTGTTTCTGGAAGGTGGTAATTAGCGATAATTTGTCCTTTGTTAGGTGAAAGACGTATGCCTTTTTCACTGATGATGTATCCCAGAAAATGGTCTTCATCTAATCCGAAAAGGCATTTGCTGATGTTAAAGTTAATATTATAGTAATAAAGATTTTCAAATTAGATACAAAGGTGTCGTTCGTGTTCATTTGTACTTTGAGGAAGCATATAGGATGTTATCAATGTAGCAATACACAAAATAAAAATCACGTAATGCTAAATCAATGCATCTCTGAAAGAATGTAGCTGCATTCCGTGGTACAAATAGTATGTGTAAAATATCAAAGAGGCCAAAGGCGTTATGACGGCTGTCTCTGAAATGTCATCAGTATGCATGGGTATGTGATGATAAGCACAGATTGGGTCCATTTTTGAGAACATATTTTTGCTATCCACTTGACTGCTGAAATCTTGAATTCTAGGTATACGGAACTTAGAGGTTTTGTGAGATTGTTGAAACCTCTACAATCTCCAGAAGGTCGCCAAAATCCATTTTTTCTTCGGTATCATCTGTAGAGGACAGTCCCGGCAACTGTAGGATGGTCGACAAATTCATATTTCAATAATTTGTTGCAACTCTGACTTGGTGACAATCAACGAGCCTTGATGACCAGTTGTGATAATGGTGTGCATCACATTTGTGGGAGGTTAATAAGAGGAGGTATTTTTTTAAGAAGATCTCGAAATTTCTTTATGAGGTTAGAAATATTTTTTGGGGGGTTGTACAATCTAAATTACACATAATCTTAAGATCGACCGAACGGTTGAAATTATGAATAAAATTAGCTCTAATAATGAGGGTTTATACATCTGTTATTACAAAATTCCAACAGAATTTCTATGAAATCCTTAATCGAGTCGTGAAAGGCGTACGTCGTAAGTGTTTATGGTAGTCCCATTGGCTGCATATAACTGTCATTTCGACACGTGCTTATGCACTTTGACAGAAGTGGTAACCACAGATATGTCGGCTGCAGAAACAATGAGGAATCTATATTCTCGCAATTGGTCTTTAACGAACAAGTGGCAAGACATCTCGCTCATCTTGCCACAACCAGTGTGAGGCTTGTTAGTTTTAGATGTGTCAATATTGCTATTAGTTTAAGAACGATATGAACAGGGTGCACAGCATTTCTTGACGATTTCACCAAATTTAATATGATACAAACAGAAAGACTCTTTGGGGTGATACCTCTGTATCGAGCGTGAGTGTGACCAAAATTTTCTTGACCGTGAGTGAGATCTTGTTCTCAATTCATTCATCGAATTGATAAACTGTGCTTTCTGAGTTTCTAGAAGTGACAATCTGTCTATTGGTACAGTTTGTAGATCCTGATAGTCAGTTTGGATGTTAGTTATTTGACCGGTTTGAGGACTATATACATATGGTCCCGGGTGGGAATATTCAATTAATTTTTCAGCCTTGTTAGCAAAATTGTTTAAATTATTATTGCTAAATACTTTAATTGAACGCAGAGTGACTGGTGATCGCTGGATAAATATGTTCCTTAAAAAAAATTATCTTGTAATTCGTGCCAGATAGATTAAGCATTTCCCTCAGCAACTGGGAAGGTATTTTGTTTCTTAGTTCAAATTCTATAAATAGTTTTTTTACTTTATTTCCCTCAGATTCTTCTATTTCTTGCATAAAACGTTTCTTTGAGTCTGTAAATGGAAAAAACGATAAGGATTTGCATAGAAAATCGGAAATGAGTTCTGCTACATCATCTTCCAATGTTCCCATCACATGATTAAAATTGGTCAATTATGTTGTTACAAGAAATGTGAAAAATTGATCTTCTATTTGCATGAACCATGCCTTGATATTTATACACCAAATAGGCTGTATTTTAAATGCAACACGAGCTATTTCTAAATCGTAATTTCCAGTTCGAAGCTCACCTTTATTACGTTCTTCGTCGTTTGACATAGCGTCGGGGTCAATAATTTGATCCCTCCCTTCTCTATATAACACTCAATTAATAAATATAAACTAATATGCAATGTGTATGTGTCCTTTATTTTCGGTTCTTTTTAATTAATTGAAAATCTTGAATAGTCATTAAAATAAATCGTTAGTTTTAGATAAAATGTGCATAGAGATGTGAATTTTTAATGTATGAGAAGTAAGTTAAAGAGAAAAAAATTTTTTGTTGTAGTGTTGTAATTGTCGCCACAAATATATCGAATGGATTTATGCAAAGAAATACGTCATTTGTAACATTATTCAGAGGCATTACTTCCCGACCACTTATACTAGTAAAGGCATATGCATGTAAAATTCTATTAATGACGCATTCAGTAGTAATCACAGATAACTTTCATTTTTAAAACTTGTGTGCATATGCTCAATTGTACAGGTGTGTCTTTAAATACTCTTACAGTATGTAAATTCATTTTGTAGTGAATCAAACAGATTGTTTTAAGTAATGTAAATTTTTTCTAATATTCTTGTCTCATGGAAATAACTCATTTAAATGAGACTATAATTATTTGACAAAATACACAGGGCTTACAAAAAGTACATTGACATAATGTATACATGTATGAGAAATACGCGTTTTTTTTATCTGTTCCAACAACAGTTTTGTAATATCATTTTGACAGATACAAGTACAAAATTTAACAATGTTTTTTGAGAGTAGGTATTCAGAACAGCCCAGTATGTATGTTTATAACCTAAAATTCTGCATCGCCACCGAGACCTGCAGAAATAAAATTTTTATGTATTTATTTTTAAAGTATTTTTAATATAACCATTAACGACGACTCATGTACCGCCACTGTGGAAGACATGGCGGCTTATATGGTCAGAGTTAATGTCCCCCAGGCACCGACTATAAGGTGCGTGGAGGTTGCAGGTTTGGTAATGAGGTAGACTATGACTGTGGTATTTTGAAGTACGAATATATTGTCTCGTGTCTATATTTACAAATACACAACATCAAAACTTTAGAGGTGCGGTACTGTCATAGTTCGGTTACTCGGATTTACTGGGTGAATTCTTGGTTGAGTGGGGCTTCTGTGACGGTGATTGTCATACTTAACTCAGTGGTGAGTGCTGTCAGCTATGGTGGGCAAGCTCCGGCGGTGTGGTTGGCCTTGGCAAGGCCGCAGTTGCTGTCAGCTCACTGTGGTGCTGTTCTAACGACGTGTGGCCGGGGGTCCGATTTCCCCCCGGCCAAAATGGCGCGGCTGACTTCTCTCTGCTCGAACTGACGTCTCTCGGCGGT
>NQII01004865.1:50104-163125 GCA_002778355.1 Clitarchus hookeri
AGGGGGGTGGGAGGGGGTGATGGATGTGAGCCAATGTCGTGCTATAATCCCTAAACCGGCACGCGACACCATTTAAGCCTACATCTATTATGTGTGCTTAATCTGGTAAATTGAATGTTTACGTGATTAATGGGAAAATTAAATTATTTTACTTCAGGCAATGTACAGATTTTGTGCTCTGTGCTTTGCCTAAAGTTTATGTAGTTCAGTTTACTGTGGAATGCTGTTAGGTGAGTATTTATGAAGTACCGGAACACAATTTTATGTTCAACTAACTATTTTTTAATCTTTATGGGCTTTACGCTATACTTATAATCCTCCATTTTCACCTATTACACCATAGATAAAGGCATTATTGTGATTTGTAATCCATTGCAATGGAGAACACTAATTATTTTCTTCAAAGAAACTTAATAAAAGTGACTTTTTTTGTTATATTTTATATATAGTGTAATACGACCATTTCAACTTATTTTAAATTGTCACATTTATCTTAATGATGTTGATTTGCATAGCCCATTTAATTAAAGTATGGTAAATTTGGACAGTTCTAGAAAAGTGGCGTGGCCACAATGTATCCTTCCACCAAAGCTTTTCTAATACAGAAGAGATAAGGTTTGTAATCAAATTCTATTTTCATGACAGGCAGTAAAAGACTGCTGTTAGCTAACTTATTTCCAGTACTGAAATGTAGCTTGGTTCTCATTCCAACCTGTCGTATTTTTATAACAGCCAAATAAGGCAAGGGCTCTGATTAATTTATTTTAAGTGGTTTAAAAGGGGAAGAGGAAATTTTTTGTGTGATGTGTGACGTCTCTCATGGGACAACATTAATTTACTGATTTTCTTCCGAGAATGGGTCATTTTGAGTTGCATTTTTATTTTTGATGGCGCAATGGAAAATTTGCTTATATAAAAAAAACATTTATATTATTACTTCGAAGTAATGAAAACACGTGGTATGAAAGCATTTTTTTTGTTAACATTTTACTAGTTGTATTTTCGTTGTAGACCTAATAAACAAATCTTATTTTTACGATACAATACAGAATTTACAGTACTATTACTTAACGTCCCATACATTTCTTACAATTTACTAAGTTTTTCAAAATACTTTATTTACAAACACACTAACTTATTGTTTGTAATTCATAATCGCATTCGCAATACGAAGTGTTGTTCTGGCAATCCTTGTAGGATCACCTCACTGAAATAACGTTTGTTTGTCGCTGATACGAAATAATTTATTTTCAGAATCATTGAGTAAATTTCACACTTCACTCTTGTAGTGTTGCGTATGTCTAATATTGTTACAATTTCTCAAAGTCAGTGGGTAAAACGGGGTTCGTTAAGGAATGGAGATCTTAAGAAATTAAATACTTAAGTATAATTTCCTTATTTATTAAAAATAATTACAAAGAATATTCTCTTGTCTCAATATAAAACAATATATTGATGCCTTTTGCTTTATAAAAATAATACATTCAATACGTACAGCTTACATTTAACTAAAAGGAATTAAATAACTAAAATCAGTCATAATATTTGGAGTATCAAAATCTAATGAGATATTTGATAAAATATATGTCTATGTTTGACAGTTACAATATTGACAATAAAGTTCGTACCACATTTTTATACAGTCCCACCTCAGTGTAGTCCAGATCCCTCCAGTCAGCAATGTTCTCGAGTTCTCCGAGCACCCTCATGCACAGTAGTCTTCACTATTCGGGTTCCACGCTCTCTCGTTCATTCGCACACAAACACCTCTCCCGCCGCTATCTTGCAGCCTCCCGTCGTCGTTTGTTGCCTTCACCGATGTTCCTCGCCACATTCAACTTCGCCAGATTAGCGCACTCAGCACAAAACTTCTGCCAAAAAGATCCCCGACGCTCGTGCCACTGCAACATTGTATGATTGTAGGTCATCGCCCAGAAATTTCATCAAATGCCGCGTTGCACCGAGACTCCTAGCTCCCAGAATATTCGTACGCCTCCTCCTCTAAAGTTGTTGGCTTCCCGGGAATGGGGAGAAGGAGCTGTGACGCCAGCTTCTTTGGCTGTCAATCATTCCCGGCTGGCCCACGACGGGACCTCGAGCTGGGCTGCCATGATGAGGGGAGGGCCGAGTTTGGTCAGCCCTCACAGATCCGAGTAACGTGCATATAGCCCTCTATTTTCATTACATATTTGAATAAACCGATATTAATGGTGTTTGGAAAAAGTAATTAAGTCTGGCCTTATTATGGCTAGTGTGCACAATAATTATTTTTTCGTGACACCACCTATCACCCATACTGTCAATACTAAACCATTGATACTACATTTGGCAAGAGTGATCCAGATGTTTGGTCTCTTAGAGTGGAGCTAGTGTAAATCAATATATTCAGACACACATGATAAACTTAACCCTGCTTTTTGCTTCACCATAGTCGGGTCAACCACACTATTATCGAACAACTTGAAATTTAGGAAGGAATTTTAAAAATTCAAGTCCAAAATTTTTCTGGATATCGGAAGGCATATTAAACAATAAGATCGCACAGACAAAATTTCGTACAACCTATATCGTAAACCTCAAATATGCCCTACTTAACAACATAAAATTACCATCACACAACAACAAACATACTTCTTGTACGTAGAAGTAAGGCCTAGAATCAGATTCTGAGCTGTTATTTGGGACTGTGTTAACGTAACGTGACGTCACTTGAAGTTACGTCTGGGACATGACCCCACGTCCACAAGTAAGGACACTGTACACGCCGCATAATGCTCCGTCCTAGTTTCTTAACAGAATACGACAGTTTCCAGGTAGATCAATCCTTCGTAACTATTGCAAACGTGATAATAAAGTGGGAATTAGAACATAACTTTTCCTGGTGAGTAAACAATTTGGCTGCCACATATGAGCACTTTTCGATAGTGGAGCATGCCATGAATGCTGTGGGGATTAACGACTTATGAAAGACCTACATCGCTAGAGTTTTCTCGTATTTTCCGTCATTGATCCTCCTGATTCAGTCAATCCTTGCAGTAATGTCGGCAGCCGTTGCGGTGAATGGTCTGCCATTACGACGATTGTCGCTCATTTCCGTTCTCCTACAAGCGAACTTTCTCTTCCATTCTCTCTGATGTTACACATTTCTGCTCGCTCACCATAAACCTTTACCATACGGCTGTAGTTATTGATCACAAAGACTTATTTAGACCATATATATCTAATCACATAGCGAATTTCCACATGTAACCGTTTAGATTATAGGCTGTTCACGGTTACTTCAGTACTTCTGAAATTAATGTTAGAAAAATATAATTTCCCCTGCCTCGCACGCTGACTGCAAGTGCTCAGTTAAGTTGGTATCTGGGGTAGGAAAGTTGTTGCATGGTTTAAGATTGAATTGTACGGATAAATTAACATTTGTTAATTATGATATTGTTTTTTGCACTTCCTTTTTAATCAACGTATCTGTAAGGATTAGCACATTCAGAAAATATTTACTTTTCAAATTATTTCAAATATGTGTATGACTGACACTTGATTAAAATTATGAAGCCCATGTCATTGTTAATTTTACATATGGCGGAAGAATACACACTGTCCATAAAATTTCATCTTAAAAAGGGTTTTCCAAAGTACTAAGCTTATTGCGAACAGCCAAAGAAGCGTTGAAATAGAGGAACTGGGTGGTAATTATTGTTGAAAAGTCCTGCATTACGAGCAGTGTATTATAAGTGAAAGAGAAATGTTCCACTGAATGAGTTTTTCTTATTTTTATACTTAAAATTCTATACTAAAATAGACAATTAAAAGCTGTTAAATACTGAAATCATAGATAGAATATTGTATGGTTATTTTACTCATTGCTTTATTTTTCGCATTTTTTACGTAATTTTTTTATTAATATATTTTTTTTTTAATAACTCAATTAACTTGACGAAAGTTTCACCTCGAAAGAGGTCCGTTTATTCAAACGCCTTTCAATACTGTCACATCAACAATCAGACGTTTTAGTATAATTGATTTGCACGTAGTACCAACGTCTGTTGATTTTGTTGTGGTGTTAATTTTCATTTATGATTCGTCTGTTTTTGTCCCGACATCTTTCATAGTTTTTAAACCGACAGCAAACATATCAGCTAATTCCATAATAAAAATGGAATAAAATTTATTTAGAACTAGTTTATATTATATTTATGTTATTCCCAGTAGCAAGTTTTCATGTACGTATATATATATATATATACAAATATTTAAATTACATCTCGAAATATTCTTTACAAAAAGAAAAGGATTCCATACTACATTAAATATAATTTTATAAATTTTTCGAATATATGTGTGACTTAATAAACTAAATATTAATTTTGAGACCATAATTTTTTTAAAACAAAATAGTTGTAACATATAAAAACATATAAAATATGCAATTTAAAAATTGCTACAGAATTTTACAAACAGATAGTATTGCGGCAAGATGTATGTACAAATCATGTTTCAAGTATGTAGGGAAATTATTTTCCAAATGACGGCCAGCATAAATCCTAATTTTCTATTTGGCACTGCCGCACAAGACAGAGCAGCTTCTTATATTGGGAGTCGAAGCCAATTTCTTAATTCTGTTGTGACGCCTCAAATATCCGCTTCATTTACCGCTCACAGCTATATCAATTAATTTTTGCAATGTACTTAATTTTTTTATTTGCGGTTTATTTTATCAGTTACATTTTATTTATTTCTGATATATAGTATTACTTGCAAGTTCTTTACCTTCTGAAAGTGTATTTAAGTATTATATGTTTATAAGTATTACTGAATTTTAACCAGACAAAAAATTTGTATGAGATATGATGTAGTCGTCTCGTGATTGGCGCGACGTTTGAAGGCGTCGACATGTATGCCGTTTAGGAGGCTTATAGCCGTCTTGATTTCCGCCAGGTAGGTCGTGGCCTTACTAATTTGGCTGTTTTACGCACCGTGTATGCAAACTGCCTGACAGGGCGAAACGCGCCGCGCAGAAGTGCGCAAATAAGGTCTGCACGCGCTGCCTACGCGGTTAAGCCATATTGCGCGTGCTACGTCATGGACTCTAATAGCGTACCCCAGGCGCGATAGCTTTGTGAGGGAAGACATTAGGGCCTTTGACCAGCGGAACCAGCCGACGATGATTCTACCAGTAGGATACTGCAAATAAGACTTCTTAGCTAAGTTTTTTTAAATATCATCAGACAGACTGTATCAATAAAATAAATAATTTGTGAAATTTTATTTGGTTTACGTTGCTCCACTTGTATAATATAAAGTTTACGTTGCACTTCCTGATAGCCGACGGAGGCCTGCTACGATATAATAAGTTCTCTTGACTGAGTTGGTTAGAAACAGACAGATAATTTAATTTAAATTTACATTATTGCAAGAAATTAAGAAATCTCTGAAAGACAAGACATTTTTTGAATTTTAATAAGAGATACTTACAAGAAAGCTACAGTCATAGTTACGGCCATGCCCATTAAGAATAATTAGAAAATTTGTGATTAATTTCCACATAGTATTTGCACAGATTATATTTTATTTCATTTTGAAAGGATCAAAACTCACTGTATGAAATTAAATCCCGTCTACTTTTCTCAAATCTATGTGTTCATTACTTTTTCAAAAGCGAGGGCTTATTTTTTTATTCTGTTTCTTCAGAGTGTTTGATGTTGTTTTTGGCGTGTGTTCCTGAGTGTAAAATTGTTGGCAAGATTTGTGTAAATTGGGTTATGTAATAGGGTGTCCCAGTTTGCTCGCTGTATCTTCCCTTAGGGGATGATTGTGGAGAATTTGCGAGGTCGTGTGTAGACGAATTAATTATTGAGTCTTCTTCCTTGTACGAACACATGGAACCTCTGATAATAGATGTTGCCAAGTTAACTGAAGGCAGAATAACAATTAAACTTATGGAGTCGTTGTTCTGCACTGAAGAGATTCCGTTCTAGGCCACCTACTTACGCCTACAGAAATACGGACTGCACCACACAAGCTTGTTACAATTGCGCACTCCTTACACCACGAAACGTCTAGCAATTTGGTGCTTTTCTAGGAGTAATAGGTATCTACCGAAATTATTTCAACAGAGTTGCGGAAATTTGTTTGCTCGTGTTTGTACTGCTGCACAAAATGTGCTGTGGGATTAGACCGAAGACAGGCAAAGTGCTTTTGAGTCCGTGAAGAACAAATTTTTTTATGGGCACGTCATGCACCACCACATTCTTGAGGCGACTTACTTTCTTAAAGTCGACGCTTCAGCCAACGCCTTGAGAACAAACCTTGCAGAGCTGGTTGAAGACGGCATTAAACTGACAGTAGCTCCGTCCAGCCGTACCCTTAAAAAGGCTGAGAAAAATTACTCTGTAACCGAGACGGACACGTTGAGCTTTGTTTTGTCCCTGCAGCATTTAAGACTATTTCCCTTGGCGAGTAAATAATTCTTCATAGTGATCACCAGGCTCTGTGTAGTTTACAAACGGGTAAGGTTTTTGGCAGTTGATTATCCGGTTGGGGACTGTTAGTACAAGAGTTTGACGTGAGACTCAGACTTATCAAAGGCACCAAGAATATGACGGAAGATCACCTGTGCCGCTTACCCCACGCCACTGCTGGTGGTTTGGATAAGCGACCGCGCGAACTTACTTTAGCGCAAGTAAGGCGACAGAGAACAGTTACACTACATTGGCAAAACAGTTTCCGCAATCTGAAAGAAGAACAACAAAACGATTGGTCTTGCAGTGAGAATATTGGGCATTTACATCAAGCTCCAGAAGAAAACCCATTGAAAAATATATTTTGCCTCACTGAAGAAGGAATTTTGTTTTTTCGAATTCTGCCTGTATCTGTTTTTAAAGATCTCTGGAAGATGGTGGTGCCGGAGAAGCTACAGCTAGTAACATTAATGCATGGAATGCTTGGAAATGTCATCAGTAAGAAAAACTACGAAGTTGTACGGTGCCAGTTTTACTGGAAGGAAAAGGAATTATTGGTAACGAGTGCAGTTCGGTCTTGTCACCTGTAGTATCAGTACTGCAAATATCCTCAAGAAAATCTGTTAAGCGAGTTGCAACTGATGATTCCCAGTTAACCGCTGGAATTAGAGTCAGTCTCCTTGCTTGGTACTTTACCTAGGTCCAATGCTAGGGTTACATACATATTTGTCGTAATGCACATATGTTCAAAAGTCACGAAATTGTACGCTATAGTTCAAGCGAAATGCCCACACTGTGCTGAATAAGTTGAAACTCTTTGTGGAAGAAACAGGCCTGCTAACCTGCTTACTCTCATATAAGGATACTCAATTCACCTGTCGTGTCTGGAAAGAAGAAACACGCAAAATGAAAACCCTGCCCACAAATACTGCAGTTAGACATACACAAGATTATCCGCATGAGAAGTTTACGAAGCATGGTGCGAAAGTTTTGCCACATGTCGCAACAAAGTTGGATATATAAGCTAAAGCTAGTTGAATATGTAAAGAAACACATGGTATACAAATCTAACACCCTAACCCCGTTGGAAGTGTTCACTTTTCAGAGATATTCAGTACACGAACTCACCAAGTTGCCGTCACCGGCCATAATTTCAGACGAAAACAATATACCAAAAACGAATTACACACGGTAATCACCAGCGTTGTGGAAATTCATTAACTATCGTGGCTGAAAAAAGAAACAAAATTAATTATAAAAGTTGCAACATTTTCAACATGCACAACTAGTGATCACAAGAGCGACGAACAATTGCAAGCACTGGACCCATATTGAAGAAAAAAATTTTACCATGGTTAGACGGGTGCTCTAAGGTATATAACGTCACTAAGGGAAACTACTATGAGCTGATGAATCGTACCACTGGAAATTTAGTAGGAAAATGTATAATCATCGCGCTACAAACTTACAGAATACTTTTAACTATGCTACATTATATTTAATTTTTTTGCTGGAAATTTATTTACGCAGCGAGCAAGATAAACAGTAAGCTTTGAGGAAGTTAATTTCGCACAGTGTTTGATGGAGAAAGACTGTTAGTTCAATTTTAATTTTTGCAAAGGTTAAGAAATATCTGAAAAGACATAAATTAATTTAGAATTTTAATAACAGATACTGTACTTACAAGAAGGCTACAGTCATAGTTACGGCCACACTAAGCAAGACTTATACTAAAACTTATATTTAATATCCTCATAGTATTTGCACAGATCGTGTTTTATTTGATGGTGTCCGGATCAAAATTCATTCTTTCAAATTGAATACAATCTCCTTTTCTCAAATCTCTGTGTGTATTACTTTTTCAATAACTAGTGGTATTTTTGAATTATTTTTCTTCCCAGTGTTTCTTGTATGTTGTTTTTAGCATATAGGGACTAGCCACTACATATGTTCCTGAGTATAAAATCGTTTGTAATATGTATCTAAATTGTTTTAATTTGCTACAAAACTATTACTATAATGCGGAGTCGGGCAAGTTGGAACTTCAGATCAGGATTCACTGTTAGTGGTGACAATTATTTAGTCCAAGATTCTAATAATCTCATTTTCAGTGTACAGTCTAAATGCGCTTCATACACACTTTCAATATTAATTTGGCGCAGTACGTGGGACAATGACAGCAGCAACAATCGCTACACTAACATTTGAATACTCCATTTAATGACAGCAGCAACAATCGCTACACTACCATTTGAATACTCCAGTTAAGGCTTAGACAGAAGCAAACGCAATACCACCTCCGTAACACAACACCCATTAACAACAAGATAGTGGAATACGTAACCGAAATTGACGAAATTACAGAGGTCACTTGTTTGACAGTAGAAGGAGAAACAGGTAACACACAAACTAAACAAATGCCACGGAAAGTCGAAAACACATCTACAGAGACAGAGCAAACCACTTCCACAAGCACTGCTGCTATGAGCGAGGGCCATTTAACCATCGACATCACTCAGCACCTTACACAAAATATGAGGGGAAATCAAATGCAGATGATGGAGCATGTTAGCGGAGCCAGAGGACAACTCGAGTAACATATAGCTAATCGCTAAGAAAAGCCAGGAGCAAACACACAAGCTGAAAAAACAGAGTTGAACAGGCTAAGAAAAGCCAGGAGCAAACACACGAGTTGAAAGAGCAGCTCGAGGGGCACGCAGCGCAACAAATTAAGGGGCTAGAAAGGAATCTACAGGAGCAGAATAATAACATTCAGCAGCACATCACACTATTAGCCGACTGCATTGACTGAGAAATCTCACTGGTAAAATCAATTGAAGCTCTTATATGTCATGTGCCAGTTTAACAAGAACCGACTGTATCCCATGTTATACGCCACTTGTAGTGACCGAAGTCGTCTCGTCTCCTACGAATATATGATGCAGAGAAGTAGCATAGGGTGACAATGCCAACACAATCTGTAGGTCAGTGGGGCTACGAACACTAGTCTTGCAGTCTCTGATGTGTTTTTTCAAGTTATCAATTGGAGCTTAACATCGCACGAGAAGGGTTCTTCAATCACTCCACACATGTAGCCGAGCATTACATCGTTTACTTAACATCTTGACACTATTACAAACAAATAATTTTGAGAAAAAGTTTCCCAATTGAGACTGACTCTAACAGAGTCTGACTCCTGCCCAGTCTGCCTCTTGTCGAAACTGAATCCTGCCACGGACTGAATCGTGTTGGGGACTGAATCATGCCTTGACACACTTTTGTAGGGATTTATTCCGGCTGAGTCTGACTCATGCCAAGACTGATTCCTGCCAAAGTTGACTCCTGCCATGGCTGACTCCTGCCTAGACTGATGTCTGCCGAAACTTACTTCTGCCATGACTGCCTTCTGCAGTGACTGATTTATGCCGTGGCTGAATTCAGCTGAGAAAGACTTCAGCTGAATATTACTACTTCCAATACCTTACTCGCTGTTTGAGTAACAGTTAAAATGAAAACCCCATTAATGCCAAGAGAAGCCCCAGTTTTGGAAACCGAAGCCTTAACCATTCAATTCGGTGGCTTCTATTACCAGACGGAAAATCAACCACCATATTTGTTAAATATGCATAGAGTTTGCTAAATCAAAAACAGTATTTTTCATCAGATATCAGAATTTTTTTTATTTACTTGTACGTTCGAGCGTACATTATTTCGAAACAATGCAGCATATTTAGTATGTATTACCATAGCTATAAATCCTCCTACCACCACCCTAATCGATATGCTATGTTAGAACCTATGCTCATTCATAAGCTTAGCAAACATATTTTGCGAACCCTTTGATGTAACACGAAAACCCCAAGGCCAGACTTAACAGCAAATTTGCTAAAGCTCCTTGTGCCGTATATGATACTCGTTGAGGACTGCAGGGAGGTTAGGCTCCAGGTAGCTTACTAATACCATTTTTTTGTGAGTCGGTTAGCGATGAGTTATATGAACACTATTATATTAATATATTGAATGAAATAACTATTTAACAGCATCTTAAGTCACCCCACAACATTAAATAAATTATATTGCAAATACTACATTCGTAGACCAAGTCTATTTTAAATTTTATTATATATATAAATCTGTTTAACGGTTGTACAATTTTTACTTTTATGCATATGAATACCTATAATAAGTATATGGTCGTGAAGTATGCATATCAATAGAAATAACAGTTTGTTTGATGTCAACCAAAATGGTATTGTCACTCGCGTGATATAGAAATTGAGTTTACTGTAGCATATTACCGAAAACAAACATTTCTTTATAATAATATTTTAAAATATTTATTCGTTGTTTTAAAATTTTTACCAAAGATCTATATAGAAAATTGCAAAAGTAATTTAGTTACTAAATTTCCGGTCTACTCTCTTAAAGTCTAATTATGACACGACGCCTGAATCTGCAAATTGATATCTCTCTCTCTCTCAAATATTTTGTCGGCATAAATATGTTTCCGAAATTTTTTAATGTATGTATATGTGACAATCCAAGCCAATAAAACGAGTAGCGACCATCTGTACAAATACAGTATTAATTTGTCCATTAATCTTTCGCAATCTTCTCCATCAACCCTTCAATATTTCCATTAATCATTTGTTATCTTTCAATTAATCTTTCGCAATCTTTCTATCGATCCTTCAATCTTTCCATCTATCTTTTGGAATCTTTCCATCATTTTTCGTAATCCTTTCATCAATATTTCAATCTTTTGTCCAATTTTTCTATCAATCTCGCTGTCTTTGCAATAATCTTTTAACAGCTCCATCATTCTTTCAATATTTCGTCCAACCTTTTGATTAACCATCAAGTTATAGTCAATCCAAAGTCTGTCCCTCATCCATATGTATAAAACAAATGTATTAACCAACTGTCTACACACATTTGAATGTAACGACTGCATTAATGTTTTGTATGTAGTCCGCTATCTATATGTAGTTCTGTATTTTAGTTGTCAAGTGCTATTGGAACCACTTTAAAATTGTGAGGGGAAAATGTTCATGACAGGCAAAATAAGGAAATAAACAATAATTTTATAAAAAATTATATTTTTATTTTGCACATTACACTCTCAGAAGAAAACAGTTCATCACATTACGCGATGTAACCCCTGACCTTGAGTAAACTAATTATTGAAGAAATATCGTTGATGTTGGAGGGATCTCCACCTTGATGCTAAGCATTCAAATGTGGCAGTATTTGAACAAGTTTATTTGAACAATACGAAAATATCTAGGCAGTGCTTGCAGCGTCTTCTGCCTTCCTTATGCCACTCGTTGCAGCACACCAGTCGGGATGTGTCAGAGCAAACGATAAAATCGTCTTCACCTTCAGCATCAACACTGTCTTCATATTCATTTCCATCAATGTCCTCTTTGTGATCATCTTCTCCTCCTGTTTTGTATTCTATATTGAGTTTACTTATCTTTGTAGCAGAAGTCGCATAGTCAACAGTATTTAGAGCTGATGACCGTTTATTTTGAAATTCATAGTTTTTACACGAAAGTCTTACAAGCATATATTTCGCGCGAACCAACTACACTGAACGACGAAATGAGAACAGTAATTGAAGTATGCATCTCAAGCAAGAATTTGAGAAATGCAAATTTCCAACACATAAAATGCATGAAAAATTTATTTAATATTACTAATTTGTCTTTTAATTTCTTAAACCATTCTATCCGTCTTTGTCAGCACTTGTTGACGATCCATCAGCATTTACCACTGGGAAAATTGCCAGACTTTTTTCTGATTCAGAAAAAGTAATATTGTTTTTTTTTATATTTTCGGGTTTGAACTCAGGCCCTTAAACCATACCTCTCCTTGGAGATTGCTTAAATCAGGTGCGGATAAGCTCAAAAAAAAAAACAGAAAATCCTAAACACGGGCCGACATTCGAACGAAGGACCTTATGTCTCACCACACGATCTTTATTCTTCTAAAATATGTGTTTACCATATTATTCAAACAGCATGTATAAACATGGGATTTATACCAGCAGTTTTCACTATGGTTTCACTTAGGTAGTTCTTGCAAGTAGACTAGTAGTATGAAAATATATGTTCCTGGCCAAGGACGTTTGGTGTCAGAGCTCAGAGACATTCATGCTGTTATTCTAGTCGGCTGACGGCCATATTGTCCGACAGGTTTGATGTCGTTGGTAGTGACCGTGTCCTTCAGACGTGACCCTAGTAGATTTAACCTTGAAAGTAAAAAAAATGTTTTAAAAATAAAAAATGTAAAAAAAATTTAAAAGTAATTATAATATTTTCTTATTTTATAAAAGAATAAACAGGTGCGTATAATAATTTATAAGGAACTAGAAAAATTTATAGTATATAAATACAAATGTCTGAAAAAAATATAAATATTTTTTAAGGACTGTTCAATTACCCCGGGGATACACATAGTTCCGGAAAATTTGGTACCACCACCTCCATCAGCCAAACTCATAGTGTCTGGATATGGGGGAAATTGCAATAACCCTGAATGAGGTTAGCAGACTGGCTCAAAAAAAATGTATATACCTTAATATGGAGTGGTAGTGCCATTTCCATCCTGAAGTAAAAACATTAGTTTTATAATTCCAGTTTAAATTTTGGTATATCATTTATTTGAAAATACATATACAACCAACATTTCAAAAATAAATTTACAATTTTCAATATACAATTTTTTTTACAACCGTACAAGTTTTTCACTAAATGTTTTCTGGAACATCCGATAAAAATTATAATTACAAACAATGGTCATCAACACAGGGCATTTCATGACTGACATACTTGATGTGCCGAAAGAGACACTGCCACGTTGTGCGACCCGACCAGATACCGCAACGGTAGCTGTTTGGTAACAGTGTTTGGTAACAGTGTTATCAAGTGTTAGACGCCACGGGCGATTTGGCGTGGTAGTTACACCCCAAAGTAACCATTCCTCTTGTAACCATTCGTTTTTATAACACGTAAAAATTTACTCTACAAATTTGAGGTCTTAAATACGCCAGCATAAATAATTAATTGTCCTTCATAGGAAAAACCATTTATAAATGTTGCTCCGGCCTTATCTACTGTCATAAAAAAATTCTAAAACTTTTTACTACAAACTTTTGGCATTCAAAATCCACAAAAGGAACAACCATGAGAAAGTTACAACATTCGAGTGCATACATATAAAACAAATATAAAAGTACCCAAATTAATATATAAAAATTTTTTTGACATGTGAAGGGCCAAAGACATGGAATACTTACTTATCATCTCTCTGCCTGCCAACGCGAAATGGAGATGTTAATATAGGACTCTCTCCCACACACCCCCTCCACCCCAGCCTTACCCTACATTCATCGAACATAATTCTTGGAACAACGAACACCGAAATGTCTATAAGAAATACCTATAGAAATGATTCTTCAGCCATCAACTGAGAGTCGCAACGACACATGCGCAGGACATAACCTCGAGTGGGTCACATACACCGTACTCTCCTCGAAGAGGCGGCCATGTTGAGGTGAAGCACTGAGGTGAAGCGAGAACCAGATGGTGTCCGCGCCACACGTCGTTTCTGCGAACACACCAAGCACCGCCGGACCACCTCGACGTCTTCGCCGCCAGGTAGTACAGTGGTAGAGACTGCCTGCCACAGGCAACCATTTGTGTGCTTTCCAACAAAACATGAGATTTCTCAGGAAACGGTAGGGATTCGGGGATACTACTAAGGCAATCTTTTTACTGCATTTTGAATGCTGATTACTAACATGTCAAATTGCTACAAGCGGAGTGATACAAATTTCCAACCAATGAAGGGTGTCAACCTCTGTTTAATGTATGATGGGGTGTACTCTTGGTAAAACCGTTTTGCGTGGTAACCAGCCTTGTAAACAATTGCCCGTATGCAAATTTTCGTTGCTTAATCGCAAGTGGTCTCCAAATTATCGTTTCATAAAACATTTCCAATCGCAAGGTTCCGAGACCTTAACCACCCTCAGAAATCACTTTAGGCGCTATGTCGTAAACACATATTTATTTGTCCTAAGAATGGCGCTCATGCCGGGTTAGCATACATAAACGACCCATCCTGTTTATGAAGTCATGTGTATATATTCATGACTTGTATTTTTAAATTATAAAAAAAGAAAAAAAAAATAGTATTAATAGACATACAGAGTTACTTGGCGGTAATAGTGAGGATCAGTATACCCCCAATGATGCCATGTTCCCGAAAATTTGTAACAATAAAACTAGCTTTAATTATAAATTTTTTTTTATATAAACCAATAAATAAATAAAAAAAACATTATCGTCTGCAGCGACACTGTCGTCATTATTTTCAACACAAACGGGCAATTATTATTAAGTATCTTTTGTGTACTTATTAAAATATTTTTACATTTATGAATTTTTTAAATTAAATTACAATTATTTTTATAATTTTTATTATTATGGGTCGCTAGAATAACCGACCATGGAATGGGATTTAGGCAACCTGGGGATATAAAGATTCAACGAGGCCGCCAAATACGACCTTCGCCTGTGACCTCATACCAGGTGGCCAGTCCTCCATACTCCCCTAACACCCATTGCTCCCCGAGGAACTTTTTTTTACTACTAATAATATTTTTGGGCTTTGCAACAAGCCGCTTTCGTAGCGTCAGTTCACGGTTGGTAGAACCCGTCGTAAGATGATTTATGGCACCTTATGTTAGAAGCTAGGAAATATAAATCTCGGAAACTGTGGTTTGTAAAGAATTAATATGATAACATTTTATGTAATTCATACAAGATCTTAATGTAGAAAATGTAATTGCAGGTGATCATAAATTATACTAAATAATATAAATTAAAAGTTGTTATTATTGCCCAATATTGCATAAAATATTAGAAAAGAGCTATAATAAAAAAAATTATGCGCAATCTAAAATTGGTTTAGGTAATATTTTTCCACATTAATTAATTACATTTCGTAGTAGTGTAGCTTAGTACATTCACTCCAAAATAAAATAATTTTATTGAGTATGAAGTAAGTAATTGGTATTTCAATATGCAAAATATGTGTTACAGTTGAGTAGAAAAGAAAAGCTCCTTTCGGCACAGGATGTGCGGACGCGGAACACGAAACCCCCCGCCACCAGTGTTGTGTCAAAGCCAAGCCTCGCGGCGGGGATTCATATTACCCATTTCCCCCTCGAAATAACCTGTAAACCCTTCAAAAATGCACATTTCTATCCCAAAATTATTATAGAAATTAGTTATTTTACCCAAAAATCACATTCTCATTACAAAATTTCGAAAAAAAAAAAATGGAAAATGAGCAAAGCGGAATAAAATCTCCACTATGCGAGAGTCGAAATGTCCTCAGAAAAGAAAGATGATTTAAGATTATAATTTGAATGAGCCAATTAATCTTTAGTGCAGGACAAGCGGGTTCGATGTTCCATGCGAGATAAAGCAGATCGGGACGGATAAGTGGAAGAGACCCATCCCCGACCAACATCATGCATATTACATAACCACCCCTCACCAACCATAAAACTACCGCCCAAATCATTAAAATATCAACCCATTTCAACCCAAACACCCAATCCAACTCCCTCCTCACAAATGACCAAACAATACCCCCCTCCCCCAATAACACGCACCCCCTAATCAAACACCCCTCTTACTGCGAAACCTCCACCATCCAACCCTAACTATTCACAACTACCACCCAACACCACCAATCACTCACCCCCTACCCAAAAAAATATAAAAATTGAGGAAAATAAAATGTTTCCCTCTTTACCGCCACTTAACACCGCCCTTAACAAATCCTTATAACTCTGCAATATTCACAAACATAAAATTCGAAAAAAAAATATAGTTATCTATATAGAAACACATACGATTAACTCGCCTTTCCTCCCATTCATCCCACTACTGTAACCAACACCCACCAAACATCACGAACACCTGCCCAATCATAAAATATTACGAATATTCATAAATATTTAAAATATATACAATAATTGAGTATCATGTACCATTACACCAACCCCACCCCGCTCGACCACATCACCCTAAACCAAAATTTATACTACTCACCTACCAACTTCCAATCATAAAAAGTCAAGAAAAATCCCAATAATCGAAATATAATTCTAAACATCTAGGAGAAAATTACATAGAATACTCCGACCATGACGTTGGTTGTTGCCGACCTTGACATCGACCCCAATGACCTGGAATTCCAAAAACTGTAAAAATTGTATGAACTTGTAAAAACTTTAGGAATGTATTACATGACTGACTGCAACACCCTTGCCGGATCCCGATGACCTTGGCCTTGATTCGAATAAACATTGAAATCAAAACATAAAACAAGATGGTGAAAAAAAAAATTTACATTATACATTTTCAGGAAGAAATTACACACCTAATGCCAAGTAGGATGNAAATTTACATAATACATTTTTAGGAAGAAATTACACACCTAATGCCAAGTAGGATGTGTGTTTGACTCTAAAATTTTGATTCTCGTAATCATGGCAGANTTTACATTATACATTTTCAGGAAGAAATTACACACCTAATGCCAAGTAGGATGTGTGTTTGACTCTAAAATTTTGATTCTCGTAATCATGGCAGAGCACAGCCACTTCATTATACGAAGAACTGAACATCCGCGTCAATATGTCACTGACTACAAAGGCCATCAATATTACAAACCCCAAACAAAATTACTGACTCTATGTAACACCTATAAACCTTCTCTTCACACACCACCAACACTTCATCACATACCTCATCTGCTTCACTTCCCTCGCCTTTTAACTTTCATACCTCATATGCCATCAACATCCACGCATGCCACCAAAAACCATCCCACACCAATTACTCTTTATAGCTCGTGCCCATCACCATCCACCTTCGCAATCAACCAACTACACAACATACCACATCCTTTCATATCAAATGCCCAATTATTTTCTAGAGAGACTTACGCCACCCAAGACTAGCTCATGTCAAGATCAATTCCTGCAAAAAAAATTCCTGCAAGTGGACAAGATCAAACTACCATACCACCGACCTACAGTAACAATCGATGACAACCAATATCGAAAAAAAGTCACCTAATACGAATCTCGTTGCCAAAATTTTCGCACAAAAAGATTGCAAACCTACGCAAAATGTTCGCAAACGCTTCGCGAGACTTTACCAACTCTTTGCAAATGTTCATTAACTTCAAAGACCTTTGATAACTCTTCGTAAAATCACCACAAATGTTCGCATATCATCTCACCCACAACAGTCAATACGAAGAGATTATACCAGCTACCCATACCGACAAACCATCATGGCAAGCGACTGACTCTACCCTATAACAACACCGCCCATGGCAGACTCCAGCCGAGACCAACTTCTGCCAAACTGTCTAGATTAATAAGCGATACTAACCAGCAACACCAGGCGATCATACGAACCAACTTTAGAAACGAATATTGCGAAGAGTTTCCGAAGTTTTGCGAAGAGTTTGCGAAGATTTAATAGGATAAGCAAAGATTTTGTAAAGTTTTGCGATAGTTTTCTGCGAAGAGGTTTGCAATCATAATCGTGTTAAGCGACATTATTACAGATTTGTAGTCCTCTACTGTTGGTATAAGTGGGGTGTATGGTCGGTTGGTCTTGTTAACTGTTCTAGCCAATTTTAGCAGGAATGGGTCTTGGAAGGAACCATTCTTGCGTGGAGGCAGTCTCTTAGGAAATAATTGGGGATTGGTCAGTAAGGAGGGTGGAGCATCTGGTAGTTGGTTGATTGTGAGGGCGGATGGTGCAGGGGACGAACTATTGGTGTGGGACTGGGTTTGGTGGCATGCGTGGATGTTGATGGCATCTGTGGTATGGTAGATAAATGGCGAGGGGAGTGAATGGAGGTGCTGGTCGTATGTAGAGAGTGGCGTTATATATGTTACGTTAAGTCAGTAATTCTCTTTATGGCTCGTAAGATTGATCGGCTATATAGCCAATGAAATATTTAGGATGATGATCGTTATACAAGGGAGTGGTTGTTCTGTGTCATGTTTACGGTAATATAACTTTTAGAGTCAAACACACGTATCCAACTTTGTTTTTCGCATTAAGTGTAATTGTTTGTAAATTTTTTTAAAATTCTTACGGTATTTTTTCATTTTTAGAGTCCAAGTTTCATTGCAACCACGGTGAAGTTTACCGATTCCGACATGGGTGTTGGAGTCAATGATGTAATAAGTAATAAGTTCCAAAATATTTACGAGTTTCTCTAGATTTTTGCAACTCTTTCCTTGGTTTTTCGAGTTCAAGGTCATAAGGTATAATATGAAGGCCGCCGACAACTGACATGCAGGTCGGGGTCATCAATATAATTTTCTCCTCGATGTTTAGAATTAGAAATATTTTTTTTTTGTTTTTTATTATTGGAAGTTAGTAGGTAAGTGGTAGGGGTTGTTGGTTAGGGTGATTTTAAATTAGGTCACGGAGGGGGGGGGAAATTTTGGGTTATTTTATATGTTCCTCGATTATTACAATTTTTCAAATTATTTTTCATATTTTGTTGTATTTTAATGATTGGTATGATGGTTGTTGATGGGTGTGGGTGTTAGTTAATGTGTTGAGGTAAGCGGGAGTAAGGGTGAGTAAACAATATATATTTCTGGATTATTTTTTAATTTATTTTTTATGATTGGTTAGACGTTGATGAGGGGTTGTTAGGGCAGTGTAGTGAGCGCAGGGAATCGTGGTGAAATATTATATGTATCTCGATTTTTATATATTTTGGTGTTGTAATGGGGTATGGGCGGTGTGGTGGGTTGCAAAGAGGGTAGTGGTATGGTGGATGGTGAGGTTGGGCTGGCGTTGAGGGTGGGGGTTATATGTGGAGGAGTGTGATTGCATGAATGGAGTCTGAGTGGATGTTGGGTGGAGGGGGGTGTTGTGGTGAGGATGTGTATGGTTGTCGGCCGGGAGGGGGCCATATCCACTGATCCACCCCTATCAGCTAAACATGGCTCAGAGCATCGAATCCGCTTGTATTGCTCCGAGGAGTAAGGGGCTAGTTCCACTAAGTGCCTCAAAACCTCTTGCTTCTCTGAGCATATTTTGGCGTTTGCATTGCGGAGTTACAAATCATCTTTTTTATTTTTCAATTTTCTTGGAAATTTTTGGGTGAATAAAAGTTTTTTTGGTAGTAAAATGTTTATTTTCGAAGGCTTGAATGGTTATTTTGAGGGGTAAATGGGACATGATGGTCCCCGCCGCGAGCCCTGACTTTTATGTCAACCAATATGGAAGCAACTCCGAGCTCTGCATCCGCACATTTTGTACCGACAGGAGCATTCCTCTACTTCTCTCAGTAAACCAATTATGAAGTGAATTTGATGAAAATGTATACAAATTTTCTTTAAGCAAATGTAAATAACACTATTTTTTGTGATGTCAGTGTGACAGTACAGCAGAAGAGAGAAAAACAGCATGGATGAAAATCACATTGCTATTTTAAACATATCGAACTTTTTTAATTTTTAAATCAATTGTATGACACGCCAAAAATTCACACGGTCAGTACAGCGGGTGTGACGGACAGAAATTCCTGAATATTTGGTTTCTCTAATATGGTTTCATTTTCAAAAAAAATTTTTAGAATCAGATAGATCGTTACTGTGATATAATATGGTCTACTCCCATAGATACCGTGAAATTCTGCATCCCTGTAGCTGAGGAAAGATAAAATAGCGAAACAGAAATGTTGATTTCATAAATCAAAACACCATTTGTTTAGAAACTGGTTAAAATATGTGGTTATGAAGAGGAGAATAATAAGACTTAAAATTTTTCCTTTCGTATTTTTCTGTATATTTGTGAACCCAAATGTATTTATTGAGTTCATAAAAAACAAGATGTTGTGGACATGAGTGCCAGAATGCTTGAGTAAAGATATATAATTGTTCAAGCAGATGAAGAAGTGGAGCGATTTTCCAAAACATGTTTAGATTCCGGCCATTTAATTAATATTTATCACTTCTTTTGACAGACAATCGCCTAGTACTTTGGGTCGCTAGTAAAAATGTGTATATTTTAAAAGGACAACATGTTTTCACACATCTGAATTTATGGGTCACAGAGATATTTTTAATTATATCATCTAACAAAGGGTCGTGGTATTCGCAAAACATTTATATAAAAAGGAAATTATCCTCATTCAAAAGTTTATCAATAGCTAAAAAAAGTAATGCACATTTCATAAACAATATAAAATGTAGATGTAAATAATAAAAATTTATTAATTTTGTATAAGGGAAAATATTTACCTGTTACATAACTCTAAAAAAAAAAGTAGTTAAAAATAAAACTTAAGGAGTCTTCTTCCCTCAACATGGGAGCAATCAATTGTTTATAAGGTTCTTAAAAACTAAGTTCATAGGTAGAACATGAGGTCCCATTGACAGTAATATCATTTGAGAATAAACCAGAAACACATGCAACAGTAGTAAGATAATTACATATAAAGACGTGCCTTGCCCGGGACTCGGACGCAGAAACACTCGTACCATAAGCTGGCGTGCAATACACTGCATTATGGAGGTCGAGTTTGGAGCATCAACTACGGATTTAATCAGTGCTATGTTTAATAACCTAAAATATATACAGGCCCGTCATTTTTAAATTAAGTAACTGAGCCACTTAAAACATGTAAGTAGACCATTACTGTAATACTACTTGTGTGAAGAATTTGATGGAAATCGGTTGCTGGGTCTCTGCGATATGGCATAATAAACTTGATTTTTCATTTGGTTCTACCGTACAAAATTGGCAGAAAAAGAGGGTCTGCATACTATGCTTATAATTTATACTGTGAAACCTAAAGAGATGGTTGAAGTTGGTCAAATAGTTTAATATGTGTGGCAAATTTATCTGAATTATTAATGAAGGGGCCATTTTGTTCAACATTTGCTGAGTCATTTAAAGCACGAGAGAATACATGTCCTGTTGTAGTGTGCACAATTAGGTGCAGGAATATGGCAAAATGTACTTTCTTTAAACTGTGCAATATTTTACAGACACATTTGAAAATTTTAATGTCTGTACGCATAACTGTTTATTCTAATAAGTACTTGTACTGTCCAAAATTACGTTGAATTTCGTATAATTGTTTTATAAATGCAAACTTCCGACAAAAATTATTTATATTAAAATTATAAAAGGACTGCGGCGCCTGAAACATATCTGCTTACATATTATTATCCAAAAAAATTAATGGTTTTAATAGGTACTGTAATAATACACCATAAACTTTGAATTAGTATCGGTAGTAAAGTATAATAATCTAAAATATTTATACACGTAGCAAAAATTTAAAAAAATTTGTGCCTGAGATATTGAAAATATATCTCTTTACACATCCTACTGCAGTACTTATTGTTTGCCAATTTATGTGGGAATTTGGCAATTGTTTCCCGAAATATTAAATAAAAACTTTACTATTTTCTGTAAAATATCCTACAAAATGGCTGACAGGAGAAGCTCTGTGTATACATATCTGGCAGTTGAAATATATACTGCCAGCAAACCAAAATAAGTAACAATTAATTACATAGTTTCGGTGATAAAGAATATTGAACTAAAATGTCTAAAATATCCATTTTGAAAATATATTTTTTATGTTCTTAAAATATACTAATTTACACCAGCTGTCGAATTCCTATTTGTTTAGAAAATTTGGCAGGAATCGGTAATTTTTTTCCAGAGATACAATATTACAAAAACTTTATATTTTCGTTTGACAAATTCTTACAAAATGGGGCCGAAAATATGCCTTATGTGTATAAAGTCAAT
Organism: Clitarchus hookeri; assembly: GCA_002778355.1. Lineage (NCBI taxonomy): Eukaryota > Metazoa > Arthropoda > Insecta > Phasmatodea > Phasmatidae > Clitarchus > Clitarchus hookeri. The sequence continues at coordinate 72,456 of NQII01004865.1, forward strand.
AGTTGTAATATCTACTGCCATCATACGCAGATAATTTAGAATTGAATATTTGATTGTAACGATAAACCATTCTAAGCAAAAATGTCTATATGTCCATCATTAAAATAACTGTCTGATATACTCAAAACATACGATTTTACATCATCTGCCACATTACTACTTGTTTGGCAAATTTTATAGGAATTGGTCAATTGTTTACCGAAATATGACCAAAACTGTACTTATTTGGCGCTATCGTACAAAATGGTGGACCAAAGTCGATCCTTATATAAAGTTTATCGCTGTTATATCTGCTACCATCATACAAAGTTAAGTTGAAATTGGTTACATTGTTACGGCGATATAGCATTATTAACTAAAATTTGCTATATTGTCGCAATTTTTAAAATAAGAGCCTGAAGTATTTAGTACATCTCATTCAACATTTTCTGCTGCACTATTACTTGTTTCCAAACTTGGTAATAATGATACATTTTTTTACCAATCTATAAGATCAAAAATGTTTATATTCGTATGGTACTACCTTACAAAAAGCTTGACTAAAGTGGCAATGGGCTGGCATATGTGAGACTTGTAATACATTCTTTCAGAATACAAAATTTGGTAGAACTTGGGTAATGGTATGGTAGATATACCAAATAAACTTAAAATATTTATATGACCGTCATTTTGAAGATAAGTGCATAATATATTAAATAAGAATACACCGACATGGCCTTCCATAGTTTTACTTACTTGCCAAATTTGGCTAAAATAGATAGAGTTGTTTTCTAGTTACAGCATGAAAGTTATATTTTTAATTTAATAATATTTTCCAGAATGGCTGAAAAATAACAATATCCATTTCTAAGTGCAATGCTTACATTATGCAATGTCAAAATACATTTGGTTTCGATCGGTGGAAATTTTCTCTGGATATGACATATCATCTAAATTTCAAATTGGCTGCCATGTTGAAAGTAAGCGCCCAGTGAGGTTAGAAACTATAATTTTCATATGTCTTCACTAAATTCTATATGTGTACTGAGTTTGGTGAAATTCGTTTGACACGTTCAGAAATTCAAATGGGGCGACTCACACGCACAGCTTCTCATACACACAGACAGGAAAGTTATCTCGTAGACTTTCTTTCCCTTGGAAAGTAGGCTAAAAAAATAGAGAAATTTTCTAACAGCTATAAATATTCTTTCTCCTCCACAGACTACCATATCATTTCAGTCATTTCAAAATAGATGTTTAATTCTAAGAACGCAGAATAGATAAAACTGTCAATGTACAATGTGTTTAGGAATTATGTGTAGAAACTCGGGAAGGTGATTCGTAACCGGAAAAGAGGAAGACTAATATAGGACACCCGTGGTACATGACAAATATTAAGAGCTGTAAAGCACTGACAGGCGGAGGGCGACAGGCATATCATAAGACGGATATCATTCAAAGTAATTGCTTTAGAAGAACACATTTTGCTATACGGATTAATTAAACAAAGATCTTGAATAAAATTTAGTTATGGTATGTTGTACACACACCCCTAATGTTAATGGAAGGGGTTGGTACCATTAGTGTGAATGCAACATTTCAACTGTGTGGTGAAAATTTTTTTGGAGTCTATAGGATGAAGGAGGGTGTCGTAATTAGCAAAAACGGCTCCCTAGCTGCAACGCTCTTGGACAAACCATTTCCGTGTAAAAGCTAAACCAAGGGTACAGTGGTAGCGAGGCTATGACCTGGTGGATAGGCAACACGTCCTACATACGGTTGGTAAATACATGTTGGTGGTATGATTAACGATGTTACACGTCACAGCCGGTTCCCCTTTCCACCCTACTGAGCAGCGCAGTTTCCTGCCCCGTGTGCCCTAGCAGCCTGTTATTCGCAGCCTGTCATTTCTTCGATTTACTAGGTACTGCAGACGTGATTATGGACGAGTACACAAATTCCAAAATGACGGACATGGTGTTGATGCATGGTGAAGTGAGAGGCAACGGTAGGGCAACTGCGCGTGTGTACAGCCAAATATACACTGCACGACGTCAGCCGAACCACCAGACAATCTCACACCTTACACAGCGACTACGGGAATCATGCACGTTTCAGCGTCGATGTGGACCTGGTCGACCTAGGACCGTCTGCACTCTGCAGTTTTAAGAGGCGGTCTTTGAGAATGTAGCGGAAAACGCTTCGACGAACACCCGCGCAATCGCGCGGAGAATGTATACATGGAATGACACAGTATGGTGTGTCCTTCATGGACAGCTGCTGCGACCATACAATGTGAGTAGTGTACAAGCACTGGGGCCAGCAGATTATGCCCCTCGGCTAGAATTTCGCCGGTGGTTCATGCAGCAGTGTGTAAGGGATCCTAATTTCCCGGCGATTGTAATGTTTACAGACGAAGCCAAGTTAACACAGGAACCGTAGAGAAGTCCACATGTGCGACGACGCCATCCGCATTCAACTGTACCGAGAGGCTACCAGCACCGCATTGCCAACAACGTTTGGGCCGGCATAGTGGAGGACAATGTTATTGGCCCATACTTGCTTCGGAATCGTGTGACAGGATTTCAATATTATGATTTCCTGCGGTTCAAATTGCCTCAGTTACTGCAGGATGTTCCACTTGCCATCAGATAATGGATGTGGCTGCAACATGACGATGCACCACCCCATTTCACCAGGATTCTGCGTGACCACCCCAACACAGCGTATCCGGTTCGCTGGACAGGACGAGGTAGGCCTCGTGCTTGGCCACCACGCTCCACGGATCTTGCGCAATTAGACTTCAGGCTATGGGAATTTCTTAAGGCGCGTGTGTACGAGACACCCATGGCATCTGAAGAGGACCTGTTAGGAAGGGTAATGGCTGCCAGTCTCTAGTTTGCCGTATGAACAACTGCAATGACATTGCTGGGGCACATTTCGAACATTTGTTGTGAAATTGGTTGTGATACTGCCAGCTTTACAACCTGTTCTGTTGTGCTGTCAGGTAGTACCTTCCGATAAAGCATTGCTACATCACGGAATGTAGATTTGTTTACACACATCAGTACAGAGTCACGCTACTGGGGCCATGAAGTTACTGTCCATACTCATCAGGTCATAGTATTGCTACCCCTGAACACGTAGTTAGCGATTTAACCGGAAACAGTGGGTCCTAGAGAGTTACAACAAGAGGGCCTTTTTTGCTATTACGACATCCTGCTGCATCCGATTGTATCCACCATCAATTTAACTCACGGTGTAAAGGTTGCATGTATTCAAAGGGTACCAACCCCTTTCATATGCATAAAGCGGATGTGCACCACGTACCATATCTTCCTTTTGTTAAAGATCTTGGTTTAATTTGTCAGTATACCAACGTGTTCCTCTAGTGCAAGTACTTTGCATAATATGGCACGTAATATGCTTGACGCCCTCCACCTGTAAGGGCTTCTACATCCCTTCTTATTTGAGATGGACCATTGGTGTCCTATATAAATCTTCCTCTGTTCTGGTCACGAATCATGTGCTTGAGTTTGTACTCATTTTTCCTAAATATGTTGTGTATATATTATATATATTATTTCTATCGAATGACTGATTGTAGTTAATTATCAGTAACTTACTCATTTATTATTAATCAGTTTATATACTCATATTATTGCACTATGTAGCTTAACTCAAGATTTGGCAAGTAAGATTTACTTCATTGTTAAAAAAATAATTTAGTATTTTTAGTCTAATAATGCTTAAATTGTAACAATGGTAGTTATTAACACTTTGACCTCGGATTGTTTTATGTGTACGTNTATTATTTTAATGTTTTTAGTCTAATAATGCTTAAATTGTAACAATGGTAGTTATTAACACTTTGACCTCGGATTGTTTTATGTGTACGTATCCAATACTAGCCTCCCATAAGTTTGAATGTTCAATTAAAACAGTTGATTTAAAATAGGATAACATGGTATGTTTCAATTCATAGAGATGCAACTGCAAAAATACTATCTGAATAATAACGCTAAGTGCTTTGAAAATTAGAGCATGCGTATATTCTTGCACGCGCGTATACACAACTTACCAAAACATGTAGGCAAGCACAAACACGTGCGCATATAACCGTTTAAACATCGATATTCACAACTACAAATTTTCACACCCAAATGTGCATCCATTTAGTGAACCGTATCTCTACACATTTTTAAACTTTCCACTATGCCTCCGCACATTTCAGAGACTCCCAAGTTAACTTACACAGCCATTTACAAGCCTGTAACAATCCATTACATCAACGCGCGCACTCACAAACCTGTCTCACCTGGAGAATTTAGTAGTTTAGTGGTCAGACCACATGGGTCACATCATGGCTAAACAATTACGAAAAGTGGGCGGAAATCGCAGTTTCCACATGTAGAAATTATTTGACCGTTACAGGAACTGTTATGTGAAACATTATAAAATTCAAAATTTATATAAATACTTGTATTTTGGTGGTAACATTGGAGAGAGACGAACATACATTTACTTCATAAGTGTCTTGATACTTAATGGTAGTGTTCCAGGCACCAATTTTCACTTTTTACAGCAGCGATAGTACCCTTTCCAGCGGAAACTGTTGTATGGCCTTGCTTTGTACAGAAAGACTTGATCACTCAAAGAGTGACTTTAAAAAATATAACCTTGTATTTGCAAAAAAAAATTATAGCGTTATAATTATACTCATTATTTTCATGTTTATTTTTAATATATAAATGTTTGAAATAATAGTGAAAGAGTGACAAGATTTCCATGGCTATAGAAGTATGTAATTCTAATATTGGTTTTTATAGAGTACACAGAATAGATGTAAAATTACTAACTGACTGTAGATGATAAAAGATAATATTTTAAGGATAATAATAACACGTCACAATGACATAAATATGTTTAGACAGTGTATACACGGTTTCTAAATTGATCATATATTCATGAACCAAGAAGTTTTCATATTTCCATCTCCAAAAACGTAAAAGTTATTATTTTCTAATTTAATTTTCGACAGGCGACATTTTTTTTGTTATTCCATTAAACTAATAATTAATAATATTCTCCTCTAAATATTTCTTCATAGTGTTATGAAGTCGCACCGCATCGTAGTTACAGCTTTCCAAAGAAACTAGGATAATTGTATTTAGGCTTTAAAAGAGTATGAAATATTATGTATGAATTTGGTTGGACTAAACTTTATCGATTTTATACAGTTTGTCATGACATATGAACAAATGTCTACGGCTCTTTACAATAAAATAGTTAAATAACAAATAAGGTTTGCAAAGTTATAGGAATAAAGTATCGTTACAGAAAACTAACACTTAAAGAAAATATAATAGCTTCTCCACATTTAAATATATATATTCTTTTAACGTTTCTTGCAAGTAAGAAAATATATGTAGTATTAGTGTCTTTTACATAGTTGTTCTTTTCATTAAAACATTTTGTAAAAAAAAACATACTGAAGAAAACATGCATTTTTAACTTAATGCTACGCATTTACAGACGAATATGTAATGTGTATGTCATCATTCCACGGCCATCCATCCCTTTTAAAAGTTGTGGCTCATGATATTAATGTTTTCAGCTTACACACTGTCATTATATAGTCCTCAAAAAGAATTAAGTTGTGTAAACTTTGGATATAATGGTGATCATTCAACTGGAACACATATTCTTATCAACCTTCCTGGAAACACTTAGTCTTACCTTGAACGAACTGTGTAGTTGGGTTCTCTCTGGTTGGAAAGTGTTGAAGTCTTCTTAATTCTGAATTTTTGAGGTTAAAACTTTATTGAACCATTTCTTTGTACCTTTCAGCAGTATGATATAAGTTGATTACAATCTCCTCAGTGACTTGTTACTTATACACAATGTCTCACAAAACCATTAATCATCCTGTTTTTAGTAGGAGGTAGGTGACGCCCAGATACAGCTTGTATTCCTTTTTCAATTCGAAAGTGGTGTAAAAAATTGTATTTGTTACACAACGGATAAATGCAGGCAGTATAAAGCAGGCAGTTTATTATGCGTAAGTGCACACTCTCAAATTTTAAATCGAAAATTCACTTCATATTCACTAAGGTGCTGTAGTAGCTGCATCATTTACGGATGCCGAGGACGTGTGTGCAAAATTAAGACGACAATTTCTTTCTCTAATGTTGTGTTCCACGGGATATCGTGGAGAGGTTTCAAATGCTTTTGTTTACAGCGGATATAAATGCTGCTACCATTACTTCATCTGTGCCTTTTAGTGTTGTCCATAACATGCTCTGTCACGTACAAAACCATTCTTCAAGAAATGTGCCACCAACATGCCGCACCTACTTAATGAGCAGTTGGCTCTATGTCTGCACGTAACTGGTTAAACTTCGTAGTCGTCAATCGATTGCTGGTTTGCTCAATACAGTCAATTCACGGTTACTACCTGCTTTTCTAAAGACCTTCAAAAGTTCTACTTCCTGAATGCTCCACCGCCTCATGCAAAGAAAGCTTAACCGAGTCTAGAAAATTACACAAAAGGTACAACGCACAGCGTCCGTGCCAAATCATAGTAATAATATTTTTCATAAGAACTATTATTTCTTACTAGGCATAAAAATCACACATTTTTTCTCACTGTTGTTATTTATATTCATTAAAAATAATATATTATATTTCATATATAAAATATAAATAAAAATCCAATTTATCCAAAATTAAGATACTTATATATTTAAATAAATATACAATGCTTGCGTCACATGAGATATTTAGGAAATAACCAAACACATCACTCATGGGGTGATTTTTCAAAGGTTTCGTTGAAAAAGTGGAGAAACCGTGAATAGAGTATAGATAAATAGCTTCATCTTCTCCTTTCGATTTGATAACATGGCAAGATTAAAGAAAAAAGAACGACTATCTAACACTCTAACATTATATCTGCGTTACTCTCCATTACATCGGGGCCGCGGTTGTGTAGTTGTTAGACTTCCCGCCTCACATCTCGGCCAACCGGGCTCGATTCCCGGCGGGGCCACTCCCGGACTTTCGCACGTGGGAATCGTGCCGTACTATGTCTGTGGTCGGCGTATTTTTCTCGGGGATCTCCCTTTTCCCACTCTCCTTAATTCCTGTGCACCGTGATTCATTTGTAATTTTTTATTGCTACGTATTAGCAATGTATGCATGTATATATATTATTTAAATTTACCGATACTTTCTTTTGTTTTTATGATATATTTTTAAAAACTTCCAAATAAATTTTATTTCAAATCACAGAAATTTTTTTATTTATTCATAAACGATAGTGTACATGTTATATGAAAATGAAGTTAACAAGCAATTTAGGCTTTGCTCAATATAATTACTCCATATTTCATATGTTATAATGAAATTATTTGAGAAAACTATTGTAGGAGATAATTTATTTATATGAGTTAAAGTATTTTATAGTGACATGTAAACATTATACAACGTTTGAATTCGATATAACTCTTCTCGCTTTGTGCGTTATAGTTAAAAATATACCGTTCAGACTTTAATGACTATGATTCCTACCGCATGAAGTCTGTCACACCCTACATGTAAAAGTTTATTATACCATATTACATTCTACAAAACTTTGGTTTTCTGGATTTATAAAATCGTACACTGTACCTCAAAATATATAGCCTCATTAAACCAAAAAATACTTCTTGAATAGTGACTTGGTTCTTATTATTTAGTTTACTGTTTCTGTTATATTTAAATTTAAAATTTTAAAATTTTTCTTAGAATATTCTTTTTTTTCACAAATACATGATACTGTTCGTTTTATTAAGTTTCTATTTTCTGCTAACGACTGTTTATTTTCAGATGTTCAAGTTATTTATTACAACAAATTCACATTTTATTTAACATAATTGAATCTATATCTGCTTATTTCTCGTAAATACCTATATTAATTGTAAACAATGATTTGCTATAAAAAATATTTTTTTAACTTTTATATAATTTACTGTCTTTTGTATGCGTGGTGTTTCTTATACATTCATACACGCAAGAGGAAAATTATGCGTCATGAAACATATATGCCNATATTTTTTTAACTTTTATATAATTTATTGTCTTTTGTATGCGTGGTGTTTCTTATACATTCATACACGCAAGAGGAAAATTATGCGTCATGAAACATATATGCCTTTATTAATTTCATAGCATCACTTGATTATCGAGTTGATATGAATTAAAGGCATATGGATAATTAATTAGTTTTTAACGAAGAAGTGTACAGAGTAGGCAGAAAGAAGAAGCCAAAAAGAATTTCAAGCGCACTCACTTAACCGCAAACTATGTACCAAGTCAGGAGGTTCATTCGTGTTATTGAAGCCTATGTAGACTACTGCAGTGACGTCATAATGTCCATGGGAGTCAGTTGCGTGCGAAGTGAAGTTCTCGGTGTCATAGCAGTTGTGCAATATTCAGCCTGACAATATGCCCACGTGATTAGTGTGCACAGCGTCCTCAAGGCCGAGTTAGTTTGGTCCCCGGTGTTGACCCTTCAACCCGCCGCCCCCACCACCCTCGCTGATTGCTCGATTGTGACACACCAGGTGCGTCTTTGTCGCCGTTGGGCGCGATGATGCCCTCTGCTTTCAGCAGCACGCACCAGCTCGCCACACGAACCTCTCTCTGTTATTTGTTCCTCACAATCGCGCGCTTTATTGACGACAGCTGTCACCTGCACCGCAGTCAGTTCAACACAGCCCCATGTGTCGACATAATTACGTGGAGATAATACATTTGACGACCTTCTCAGATGAGATTACTACCGTAGTTTAAGGCCCTTGCGTACTTTGGTGTACTCACCTTATTGCTGGAAATTTTGTATGCTCAAATATCACATTCAAAATAACTGCGCATCTTATGATAATTTAATTGGCATTTCTTATGTAAGCTTCTTCAGATTACGCAAACTTGCACTGTAATGGCCTGTGTTTGTACGTGGTGGGGTTGTGCAGAAACATATATATCATTAAAACTATCGTTAAAAACATAATAACTATCATTAAAAAATATTCCTTTTTTCAATAAAGTCAAACGCATTCATAAACTCTTAAGAAACAGTGTGCAGATTTTTTGTCTCATTTACAAAGAGAAGGAGCTGTGACTTGTGGAAAAGGCATCATGAAAGCGCAAAAAATTTACAGAGAATACTATGGGGGGCTAGGATACCAAAATGAAAAAATGGCGAGAATTTAAACAACTGATTTATCATGCAATCAATACTACTTTACATCGAACAGCACTACATCATTCATAACAATCCCGGGCTGCTATTGCTGCTGTCCAATAATCCAAGCTGGTCCTTACATCTTTGTTACTTGCTTCTAGAGTTCTGATACTGCTGCTGCTGTTTCATATAACGTCACGTTACTTCTTGCATACACTCTAAGGCCTGTCCACAAGCTACGTTTTGAACAACGTTTTATCTGCTCAGTTAAAACGTTGCAGGCAAAACTTTACAGCTCCGTAGCGTCCCCACGTATAGTTTTTAGCAAAATTTTGTATCTACTTTCCCATCAGCAGAAATTGTTGTTAACATAGCATTGCCTCGTAAATTTCTTTATCGTGAATTCGCCCTTGAAGTGGTCGCAAATTCGTAGCTCTTGATCTGTAATCTTTACCACGGCCCCAATCGATGACTTTACAAGAAAAATTTTCAATCACCTCGTAACTAGCTACTCCTGGTTGTTAAGAACATATTATAATGTCACCTTTAATGCGGTCGATAGTGGAAAAGTATTGATGCCTAAGAACCGCTATGTCCCAAGCAGTTTGCTTGTCATCGAACCGTAAGTCTCACTGTAAAGCTAACTGTAAATCTAATTCTTACCCAATACTTACCCTCATTTCTTAACTTTCTCCCACAACTATGTGAACTTTTCCTGTGCTCTTAGCTTAGTAATACACCCTACAACTCTTTAAGTCTGCCCCAAGGCAAACTTAATGCGAATATATATACGACTTTTGCAGATTTCAAGCCAATTCTTCTTTAATAGCAAATTTGTTTCTGATAATTCGAGGTAAAATAATTGCTGGTTTTTCTCAAAGAAAGAAGACAATCCATTCACTACAGTTTTCAAACACTCAATTACACCAAGCATGGTTTCGAATTCACTGCGTTTAGTGACTAGGATCACACAGTTAATCTTGTACGACACAAGGTTTCGGTTAAGTATTTTTTTTTTGTTTTGTAGCTGAGAAAAAAATTGGTTCATTTGGCAAAATTGCAAGAAGTAAACATTTCCAAAACAATCAAAATTTCAGTTATAGTGCTATAATCATATATGAGAGCTCAACAAAATGAGAGACAGAAGCAATGTTTTTAAATAGCTCTATGCTCATTAGAAATAATTACAGATGAGACGCCTTTTAATGGACTGCCCATATTCTTTGCACCATTATATCGTTGCCCTCAACGATCTTTTGTAAGTAGTTCTGGCATCAACAAACATTTTCAATAATAGCTGTCAATGTGTCTACTGGGGTTGAAAATGTGTCTAATAACCTAATGAAATCTTCAAATACTATAAAACCGCCATTCACAAGTCAACAAGATCCAAATCTTAGTCGTATAATCTACATTAAGAACAAAACACTTATTTTCTGTTTCTCTTCAAACTGCGCAGTACTTCAAAAGCCAATAATTATAATATTTTGTTTTGTATATCACGGGAAAACCAGTTATGCAACTTAAGGAACCAATCTTTAATTTGAGGTATCTTAAATCATATAATTTATATAAATGATCCCAATTTTTGTATTTGCCTCTTAAAGCAAGGGAACGAGATTCTAAGAATATTTTATACAAAACAATACTTATGAGAGTTTTAATAGCTTTCTTCATCTTTCTTACAAGTGACGTTTCAATGATAGCTCAATAAGGTTCTTCGGAACCTTTAGAAGATGCACTACTTTCGTGATATGAAAATTTGTTAGGTGTTTTTTCTTTTACTTGAAAAAATATTTATTCAATGAATAGCGTGTCAACTTACGACCTAAAAATGACTATTATGTTAAGCTCTTCTTCGCAAACTAACAAAATATTTTACTGTTCCACAGGTAACATTCCAAAGAAGCTAGGATCATTTCTGGTACAATTGTGTTTTTAATGAACGACCATCACCACACATGATTTGTTTTAATACTATATAACTAACATTTTCAATAAAGTACTTGTTGTGGAGTTATCATGCATAGGAGGCGTACTTAAAGTTCCACGTATGTCTGTGCTGGCCGAGTCTGATTTAGAATCACTTTAAGCAGCCGCATGCCTATATTTTTTATACGAAGGTGTAGATTCACGATCACCAATGTTCACACCATCAGGCTACAAATTGTTACTTCTTTTTCTGACTGAGTCCGACTTTGAATTAATTTGAAAAGTAACTCTGTATTCAGTGAAAAAATGTTTCATCGCGACTCGAAATATATTTCAGTTTTTTTTGAAAGATATCATTATATGTTATTGTTTCACTGTACGGTAAATTGATACTTCTGCTTTAATACTACAAGCACTCACAAGTAATGAAGTCGGAAGAAAACTTAAAAACATAACAAAAATTAATACACATTGGCATATGTTGACTGCCATTTCAACGTACTACTTCGGTGAGCACGAGCTCATTACAGAGTTGCCAGATGCTGCGGACAAGAAAGAAAACAACAATAGTAAACGGACAGAGACTCAGACTCTGATGGACTGCGGAGACTCACTGATCAGTGTTGTCATTCATACACTAAGGTTTGTGAAAAATGAAACACTAAGACGGATACATGTGATTGTACTGAACTTTATACCGCAGATTAGGTACATTAAAATACACAAATTAGTAAGATTACAGAACTGTACATTATCTCTTCCGTTGAGAAATCAGAAAGGTGTGAAGCCCCCACGTGCTGCAATCAGAGCCCCTAAACATTGTGCCTTGGAATCAAACATAAACCTGGATATGTTCGTGGGGAATCTCCCTCCACGCGCTATGTATGCGAGACCACAAAACTTTAATAGTGTTTGCTGGAGGTCCATGACGAACAAGTCACCGACCAACCATATCCCAGACATGATCAATGGGCAACATGTCAGGCGAAAGTGCATTCCATGGAAACAGTGGCACACGTCGTTTATTGAAAAAGGCTTCAACATTTCTCGCTACATGCGGCCAGGCATTGACCTGCTGAAATATTTCAGTGTAGTCACCTGAAGGAGGGGCAGTACCTCACGCTCTAAAACCTCTCTGATATAGATGTTGCTGTTCATATTTAATATTGCAGTATTTTGAAATAGTATGATTGATGCCAGCGTAGAGCGGGGGAGCCAGGGAGCCAAAAGCTTGGTCAGAAAACTATACACATCATGCTCTTGCAGTCCACTAATACGCATCGGACCGTCTCCTTAAACAACACTGCCCGGCTCAGAAACACGGGTGTACATGGGCAGGAGACAGGTAGGATTTGCGATGCCGACTATCAGTACCTCGGTCCAGCAGAGCATCGCGCCGTCTCCTTAAACAATACCGCCCGGCTCAGAAACACGGATGTAACCTGGGCAGGAGGCCGGCAGGGCTTGCGATGAAGACTATCCATGACCAGCAGAGCATCGCGCCGTCTCCTTAAACAACACTGCTCTGATTAGAAACACGGATGTCACGTGGGCAGGAAGGAGCCAGGCACGGCTTGCGATGCCGACTATCAGTACCTCTGACTAGCAGAGCATCGTGACGCCTCCTTAAACAACACTGCCCGGCTCAGAAAGATTGATGTCACGTGGGCAGGAGACAGCCAGGATTTGCGATGCCGACTATCATTACCTCGGAGCAGCAGATTATCGCGCCGTCTCCTTAAACACACTGCCCGACTCAGAAACACGGATGTCACATGGGCAGGAGGCAGGCAGGGCTTGCCATGCCGACTATCAGGACCAGCAGAGCATCGCGCCGTCTCCTTGAACAACACCACCTGGCTCAGAAACACGGATGTCACGTGGGCAGGAGGCAGGCTAGGCTTTCCATGCCGACTATCAGGACCAGCATAGCATCGCGCAGTCTTCTTAAACAACACCGCCCTGCTCGGAAACACGGATGTCACGTGCGCAGGAGACAGGCAGGATTTGCGGTGCCGACTATCAGTACCTCGGACCAGCAGAGCATCGCGCCGTCTCCTTGAACAACACTACCTGGCTCAGAAACACGGATGTCACGTGGGCAGGAGGCAGGCAGGGGTTGCCATGCCGACTATCAGGACCAGCAGAACGTCGAGCCGTCTGCTTAATCAACAATGCCCGGCTCAGAAACAAACTGTATTAGGTGTATTGTGTGGAATGTTAGACATCCGCCAGCTTGCTGAAGCAGACGAGCCACAGTCACAAAGCTCAGGAGTCTGTTGCAGCAGCACTTTTCCACACTTGAACATTTCGGCCCTTGTTCGAAGACGGCTGAGGACCTATCTCTGCAAATACCCCGCCTAGCTGGCAGCCAATACAAAAATTGCGACAAGCTAAACTAGTAACAGAGTTAATGGGATCCCACGTCATTAGGGTTCCCGGAATATATCTGCGTAGAACGGATTCTACAGACCATGTGTTATATGAGTAGACATGTTCAGGTAATACTTCCACGCTATGAGCCCTTTATCCGTTAATTCAAATAATACGCAGCATTCATCGCGAAAAACTGCTTATTGAGCTCTCTAAGGGTGAAACATGGTAAATTCCAATGTATTTGACGTATAGGCATGTGATTTTTTCACGTTAAGAACCATGCTGGACGTTATATGAATGGAGCTACACATGACGTAATTAAAAAAGTCTCGTCTTTTCATCGGTTATACGTTCCCCTCTCTCTCGCCCCTCTTTTCGGCATATTTCATATGTTGAACTATTTCACAATATAGACGGTACCAAACCTTTGTCAACATAATACCTTACAAAATAAATTTTTAACATTTCTCTGGAATGGAAATGCAACCGTAATCCAGAGAATAAACTTACTGTCGTTAAGAAATTTTTCACAATAACACGTATCCAACAATGTCAGAAATACAACAAAACTTAGAGCAACTTACATATAGGTGTCAATCAATAAAGTATAAAAATGTACCGAATTTAATTATTACACTGAAGCTCAGATGTGGTGAATGTAATGGAGTAGTGTGACAGTGAAGTTTTTTCTGCTTGCAAGTGGCTGCAAATTATATACGGTAGGAGAATGTAGAATGTCAACAGTCTTAAAGTTTGTCACATCAGATTTTACTAGTAGCAGCTAGGTTTCTATGTTCATCTTTTATACCTACGTGAGCGATAAATCGTTTCACATAATCATTCATTCTTAACATTGTAAGAAAATAATTCGAAGGAATAACAAAATTATACAAACTGTTTTTGCATGATAATATGTAACTAAACAGTCAATTCGGAAAAATATAAATATAATAAATTCAAGCTCTCTTCTGTTGTAAATTTCGATAATTCTAATAAAATGGCATAAAAAATTTATTTAATAAACAACTATTTTTCAATTTATAAAGAATGGCCACTTTTTCTTGATTTTTAATAATATTATATATAAGATACATGTTCAAAGATAAGATAAAAAAAATCTCTTTGATAAGAAACTTTTGCTAATTTCGTATAGAAAGTATTTTATTTCAAGACCCTCTACTGAAATTCTCTTTTCATTCTTTTTGTGTTCGAATGTAGTATATCAGTGCGTAAAGACTGTTGACGTAGTTAATTGAAACACGAAAACAAATGGGCGATGCGCAGCAACCACAGTGATGCGGGGCTGAAGGACGCAACTTACGGATTCCAGCGTAGCGAGAATTAATCGGCGATAAATCCGGCCGTAAACGTCCGGCCAATTGATGGCAGGCACTGCTGAATATTCATAGGCTACGAGCAGGTGCACTGCCAGTCGGGCCGCAGCTATTAACATGTCAATTGTGGGGAGGGGGGGGAGAAGAGCACAAAGAGGGGAGTGGGGCAGATCAGCTGGTAAAAGATTCATGGAGGTGGCGGGGACATTCGCTGATCCCTTTAACTGCAGAGTAGAGTTGCATTATAGATAACGGCAAAGTGTGCGTGGTGTGCTAAATGCGAACACCGCACGTGAGTGGAAACAATGACTACACGCCCTCACACACAGGCGCCGCAATGCTGGTGTCCTAGCATGCAGCTAGCATGTCCTTAATTGCAGTACCATCGATCAATTTTAGGACACGTCGAAATAATCGTTCTTGAATAATATATTTATATATACAACACTTCTCTAGATGTGTTTCTTAAGTGAATTTTCCCTAAATTAATTGTGCGGGAATAAAATTTAAATTCTGTTATATAATTTCTCACATAAAAACTCAGCGCTCACACATTTCTGTATAATTCTAATTATTTTATTTATCTAAAAATTTTCAATTAATCTTATCTCCTAATTTGCATGTATTTGATAACTATGCAGGGGCTAAATTTTCTTTCATAAAGTATTTAATTTTTACGAAATATATATAAGGGATGCTTGCCTTATATAAGTCTATTAAAAAGTTGTTATAAATACAATATAGTTTTTTCTATTTATTATCCTAAGATAGTGGTTATTGTATAAAATTACGAAATTACAACATAATATCAAAAGATTTCATATTTAAATTTGGAAGGAAATCTTTGCAACGTTAGTATAATAGGTCATAAAAAAAAGGGATTTTAATAATATTTTAAATTATAACAAATATGTTTAGGAGATGAAGACTGCAAGTTAAGATTGATAAGTATCGGGTTTGTCGTCATTAGTGTTACAAAGAGGCAAAATATATTAACTATATAGGAGGAATATGACTGGGTTTCACTTACAGAATGGAGATTGTGTGTACTGGGTGACGCTTGGTCTAGCAGGTGGTAGCATTCAGAAAGACAGCGCAAACAGACAGCATTAGCGAGAAATATGGCAAAGGTCTGTCAACTGCTTGTCATTTCAAATGCAGAGTTTAAGCAAAGGAATAACAAACAACTGAGTAAAAAAATTATTATTTAAAAAATCGGGACTCTAGAATATTATGTATGAATATTCATTATCTTAAAGAAAAACCATATGGCATTTACGTTAAAACAATTAAAATAGCAAGCTGAATTTAACTTAACTTCTTGCGTGAGAATAGTTGTATATATATTCTTATATTAGCTTCGCAGATAGTTGTTATATTATTTACACTAAGATGGAGTCGTAAGACTTCAAACACATGAACATAAAATTTGATCTTTTTTTTTTTTGCATTCATTGTTTTTTGCGTTATTCCCTTGGTTTTTCTTAAATTTTGATAGAATGTGCATTTTTCCTTGTTAAACATCCTTTTATGTTCTTTTCCAAACAATATTGTGTAATTCACATTGTTATGGTTATTCCTCCATTATTGATGGTATTTTCACTTATATGCAACCATTTTATTTGTATTCGTAAGGTTTTACTTGGGTTATTATAGTACGCCACACTATTATTATCGACAGTCCTTAGTATTAGTATAATTCCCCAGGTGGGTAAGTATTGACATTGGAGGAGTCAAAAGGTTTAATATTTCAAGTTCACCCTTCGGAAATCCTCCATCTCCGGCTTATTATATATTAAATACAGTAACAGCTATATGGTATACCTTTATAAAAATATATATGTAGTTTTGTACATGCAAGTAGTAACATTAAGTATAATGTGGTATGGCATATGCTGATAAGACCCTTTTCTCTATTTTTGAGATTTTCAGCTAGAAGTAACACCCATGGTAAAATCAAGATTGTGGCAAAAGCTGATATGCCCTTATTTAACTTTTCATTTTATACTTCTTTTAGCACGTTGAAGGTAAAAGTTTAGTGTGCAACGGAAGTTGCACTAGCACAGTGTAACGAAATTCGACATTAAACGTGGTAGGGGTATAACCCAACGCGCATGCGCGTATAGTTGCGCGCGCACGACAGAGAATGTGGTAGGGGTATGAACCAACGCACATTCACGTATCGTCTAGCTATATCAAACGCAAGGTACACAACATAGTACGTGGTCATATTCAAAATCGACAGAAAATCAGTTTATGTAATAAGCAAATTGAAAATAATTTCATTTATATAAGTAATTCATTGTGGATATATATATATATATATATATATATATATATATATATATATATATATCTTATTAATTTATTTTACTTACATTGTGCAGTGAAAAATTTGTTAGTGACAGAAATTGTATAATAAAATTTTGAAAATATTTTCGGCAATTTGAGGTACATTTTTTGTAAGTATTATTCTATTAAGTGATACTTGTTTTGGTGCGTTGATGGTTATTTAATTAAGTTCTTTAATCAAACCTTTATTAATTGTATTTAATGTCTTTCTTCGGTCATTTCATCGTTTTTACTACTTAAATAAATGATTTTCTTACTTAATAAAATTTTATTTCTGTCACGCCAAAGAAGTATAATTTCTAACGCACGTACATAAGTACAAGAACCCATTTTTTTTTAGTAATACACTTGTCAAATCATCACATGTTATTTTGTAGACTGAGGTGACAGAAGTCATGGGATAGCAATATGCACATATACAGATAGCAGTAGTATCGCGTACAAAATGTATAAATGGGCAGTACATTGGTTGGTGGTTGGTGCATCTGTAGTCAAGTGATTCATGTGAAAAGATTTCTGACGTGATTATGGCCGCACGACGGGAATTAACAGACTTTGAATGCGGAATGGTAGTTGCAGCTAGACGCATGGGACACTACATTTCGGAAATGGTTAGGGAATTAAACATTCCGAGATCCACAGTGTCAAGAGTGTGCCGAGAATACCTAATTTCAGGGATAACCTCCCACCATGGACAACGCAGTGGCCAACCGCCTGCACTTAATGACTGAGACCAACGACGTGTGCGCAGAATGGTCAGTGTTAACAGTCAAGCAACACTGCGTGAAATAACTGCTAGAATCAATATGGGACGTACGACGGACGTGTCCGTTAGGACAGTGCGGCAAACTTTGGCTGTACTGGGCTATGCCAGCAGAAGACCGACTCGAGTGCCTTTACTAACAGCACGACATCGCCTGCAGCGCCTCTCCTGGGCTCGTGACCATATCGGTTGGACCCTAGACGACTGGAAAACCGTGGCTTGGTCAGAGGAGTCCCAATTTCAGTTGGTAAGAGCTGATGGTAGGGATCGAGTGTGGTGCAGACCCCACGAATCCATGGACCCAAGTTGTTAACAAGGAACTGTGCAAGCTTGTGGTGGCTCCATAATGGTGTGGGCTGTTTTTATATGGAATGGACTGTGTCCTCCGGTTCAAGTCAGCCGATCATTGACTAGAAAGGGTTATATTCAGCTACTTGGAGACCACTTGCAGCCATGCATGGACTTAATGTACCCAAACAAGGATGGAATATTTATGTATGACAATGCGCCATGTCACCGGACAACAACTGTTCGCGATTGGTTTGAAGAACATTCTGGACAGTTCCAGTGAATGGTTTGGCCGTCAAGATTGCCTGACATGAATCCCATCCAACATTTTGGGACATAATCTAGAAGTCAGTTCGTGCACAAACGCCTGCACCAGCAACACTTTCGCAATTATGAACTTCTATATGGGCAGCATGGCTAAATATTTCTGCCGGGTCTTCTAACGACTTGTTGAGTCCATGCCACGTCAAGTTGCTGCACTTTTCCGGACAAAAGGAGGTCCGACACGATATTAGGAGGTATCCCATTACTTTTGTCGCCTCAGTGTATAATTCTGCGAGATTCTTAAACATGACATACAATCATATCAGCAGTAAGTATAACATCAGATAATGCCATACAGTTAGGATTTAATCACGTTTTGCCATTATGTATGTGCTCCATCATAAATAAGATAAAAGGTTCTGCCATACTGCTTGGGGTATATCAAGTTCTGCCATCTTAGGTGCGCAGCAATAAGAGTGACATATCAGGTTATGTCAAACGGTTGGTGGTCCTGAAACTGCTTTATGGTGGAAAACCTATCAATAGCTAGCATTGAAAAATAGTTAGATTTGATTTATTTACGTTCTCTTATGTAATGAAATATTATATTGTTAGTTTCTATTCATTCCGAGTGATAGTGTGTGTTTCTTATAATTGTGAACCTCTTTTAGCAAAATAAGTGAATTTCTTATGCATACTACTGTGTGCATACAGCTGGTAGAACCATTACTATACATTTGTATGTTTAATATTATACCGGAAGAAAATAAATGTGCAAGTCATTGCTTTAAACGAAGATGATACAAACCAACGTATCAAGTAGGTACCATTTAGAGTTTAATACATTGAGAAATTTTTTTAAAATTAAACGTTACAACAAATCCCCGAATACAAGATAATATTTAAGGAAAGCTCTAAGTATATAATCCAAATTGATAGTGAAACGAAGGGACGTACTTGTCATGAATTGTTTGTTTCCCATGGAAACAGAAACCCTCAGCAGGTAAGTTATAACGTAAAACATTTGACATGCCGGCAGTTACAAGCTTGTTAATACAATCTAAAGATGACGTAGTTGCTAGTAGACCGCTTACAACAAGCAATTACAGTTAAGTTTGAGAGCAGTGTTCTCACTAGACACAAACGTTGTGCTCCTGTGGCCCTGTTGCTTTTACAAGTTGCTATAAACTCTTGCCACCCTATTACAGAATGATGGATATATTGTACATATTCATGTTTATTACAGCAACATTGTTTGATTTATAACCATTGGAAAAAAATACTCAAAAGTACACTACCTATGACCTATATGTACGGAAATTCATCTTCAAATCGATTATCATGGGGTAACATTGTATTTCAGTTTTATGGTTTTATTTTGATATTAATACTAATTTAAACTCTTTATAACTCATTAAAGTGTCCTTTTTTGGCTTATTAACGAATTACAAAAACCTACGTGACAAATAATAGTTTATTACGGTACTCATTCAGGGGAAGTGTCAGTAGCTCAGTGTACCTGGACGTCGGACTTACCGCCACTTCCGGGCTCAAATGCCCGTCAATATATTATTTTTAAATGGTTATTAATTTTGTAATTTATACGTATCATACAAAAATAAACATGTATTCCTCTATTACTGTCTCTAAATACACAAACAACTGAATAATTGCGGCTTGTTTAATAAGTAATGCCGTACACGTGTTTGTATTTTTCTGTTGTACGTCAATACCGAAATGCGCCAAAGATAATATTAGTAAACGCTCCTATTGAAATATGTTTACATTCAATAGTCATTGTTATAATATTTTGTATGTAGACAGCTAAGAACGTGGACTCCTTAAGAAACTATTTTAACTTCATTGATTGTTGAAGGTTTTAGGTGCAAGGAACAGGCTTCAATAGTGATGATACAGGCATTGATTCCACGGGGTCTCCAGATAAGACAAGCGTTCCTGTAGACGTGAGTAATATGATACGTAATTGTATAGGGCTTCCTAGTATAGACAATTCGCAAATTTATTCAGGAAGGAATTTTCTTTTAAAAAGAGATGAATAAAGAACTGTGAAAAACATAGAGTTAATGTATGAAAATTATATTTCGGAACCAAGTGTATCTGAAAACCTTTCGAGTAGTACAGCAAATTACGTTAGGCATACTCTAAATGGTTATAGTGGACACATAAAAATTCACAAAGGATGATGTACTGTTATACATACAGGGTGTATAAGTACAGCGCGTACAAACTTTCAGGAGAGATAGAGTACACCGAGACTATCGGAAATCACATAGCAATGCATGGTTGGAAACGCTTTCCTGGCGCGGTAGTGACGACACAAAACACAAGAAAAGAAGGACACGAACAAAAACCTTGATTTCTTCTTCTGGGGTTACGTCAAGGCACTGGTGTACGAAATTCCCGTTAACAGTGTTGAGGAACTTGTTGCACGCATCGTGGCAGCTGCTGGGGAAGTCCGGGACACTTTTTGCTGTACTAAGAAAATAAACATGTTTTCTCGCCCTCATTCCTTGAAAACCATTTGTACACACCACAACATTTTTTCAGGATAAAGTGTTATACGAAATTTCCTCCTTAGCTCCAAGAGAATTCTATGAAACCTCCATGGAAGCTCAACATCTGATTGTGTGTACAGCAAAGAACAAACGAAGAGATGGCGAAAATCATAATAAGCTTATTGCGGCATAAATATTTTTATCAGTCCGTATTTTTACAGTTGAGCATCACAACTGCGTCTTACGAACTTATCAAATATGTTCATAAATGTCTCCTTCCACTTGCATACACTCGGCCGCACGCTTATGAACCGCGCGTGTTGCCCTACGTAGCTGCACATTAATTCTTAAGCGGAATGTTCGATACGGGAAAGTAGTCCCTGGCTTTTTTGTGCAGTCCTTTAGTAAAAAATATCCTTCATCCATCACCATACGCCATATTCTAGTGGATCAGGTGATTGAGGAGACCAGGGGTTAAACCACCTTGTCCTATCCATCTCTCAGAGAAAAGCACGTTTTTGTGTTCAACCACAGCACGGTGGAAGTGAGGAGACATCATCAATGATGCTGGAGGATCATACGACGTCTCACTGCTAAGAAATATCCTCAAGTAATAGCAGCAGTTCGTCTTGCAAATTATGCAGGTATAGCACACCAGCCAAGCGTCCCGGGTAAATGAGTGGCCCAATCAGCGGTTCGTGCAGGACACCACACCACACATGGATGCTGAAACGGTGTTGAAAACGCCTTTCATCTGTAAGATGGATATGCTGATTTTCGAATTACTCTGTAAATATTTGGAATAAGAGCCACATTTATGACATTTTTGAGCCCAAATTGTGTAAGGAATAGGCCCTGTGAGTGGCGGTAACTCCTCGTGAATCAATATTTACACATATTTTATTAATGCAATAGATATATTCAGCAGACAAAGTTGCGTTGAAATTAGTTTCGTTGATTAAAAATAAGGAAAAATGTTGAAAAAGCCGTTATTGTGAAAATATGTGTATGACCTATTCAAAGGATATCAGTTAACATGGATTGCCGTGTTGCTACTTTTTTGCCAAATTACGGGTCATTCTGTTGGTTTTTTCGACAGATATGAAAGAAAAGTGTTAAATTTCCATGCATTGATATCTTGCAAGATAGCGTACAAAAGGAGCTTCATGTTTACAAATTTAGAGTTTGTAATATATATGCTGCCAGCATAAAAAGTTAAGTTGTAATTAATTACATGATTTCGACGATATAGCAAATAAAGTTTACATAATTACCTAGCCGCCATTATGAAAATTAGTGCCAAATGTAATTAAGAGATGCCAGTTTACATCAGCTGCCGCAGTACTACTGGTTTACCAAATTTGGTAGAAATTGGTCTGTAGTTTCCCGAGATATGACAAAAAATTTATTTTTCATTGGTGTAGCGTTATCTTACCAAAATAGCGGACAAAAGACCTAATGTGTAGACCCGTTTGATTGTTGTCATATACACTGTTAGCATACAAAGTCTCTTGGATAACATGGTTTAGACAAATTAGTATATTTTGCTAAAATGGCTAGATAGTCGTCATTTTGAACATAAGTGTCTGACATTCTTAAAACACACACGTATACATCACCTGCCACAATACTACTTGCATAATAAATTTGGTAGGAATTGGTCAATTGATTCCCGACATATGAAATAACATTCTATTATTCATTTAGAGCTATCTTTCAAAATGGCAGATAAAACAGTTTATTTCTTCGCATTTATGATCATTGTAATACATTACATCTGTTTAAAATTTTCGTCGAATTTGGTAACACGCTTTTATAGATAAACAAAATAAACAAAAATTGTTTAGGCGCTATTTAGAAAAAAAGTGCCTCATCATTTTGAATTACTTATAAACGTTAAATGGCCAACCATATGTTGCTAGAGTACCAAATTTGGTGAGAATTGCTTGAGTAGTTTTTAATATATAACCTAATAGATTTAATTTTTAATGTTGGGCCAGCTTCAAAAATTGTTGACCAACATCAATATCCACGTCTCAATTCAATGCTTACAACTTGCGCTGTCAAAATTTACTTCAAATTGGTTCAGTTGTTGCCGAGATATGATATTTCATCATTATATTAAAATGGCAGTCATTTTGAAAGTTAGGGTCCGGCGTGGTCGAAAACTATAAAAGTCAGGTAATATTAAGGTCACGCGTTCAAAAATTTCAAGTGGGCGATACCAATTCACATACACACAAACTCTCCCACTTGCCTACGCACGCATATGCACAGACCCACGGAAGGAAAGTGATCTCACAAGCCTTTCTTTCATATAGAAAGTAGGCTTAAAACACATGGCCTGCCATAACCCTACTTCTATGAAAAAATTTTGTGTATTTCGGTTGATTGTCCTCCGAGATATGGCATTAAAAGTTTATTTTCTTAAACAATACTATGTTACAAAATTGCCTTAACAGAGGCCCTGTACATAACGTTTCCTCTAGATACTTTCAACATTAAGCGTTAGATTTAAATTTGGTTAAAGTGTCAAACAGATATGCCAAACATTACACAATATTTCTATGGCAGCCATTTTAAAATCTTTATCTGACCTCATTTGAATCACGTATCTTAACGTGGCATTATGCAGATGTGGAAATTATTTTAATTGTTCCAGAAATTTGGTAAAATGTTAAATTTAACTGCCTCGCAATACTTTGTAGAAAAATCGGAAAATTTGGTTCTCTATATGCCAAATTATGCTTCTAATAAATACTGTAAACATACAAAATTCAGTTGAAGTTTGTTGAAACTTTTCATAGATATATTTCTAAAACCTCCCATAAAAAATACCGGTCGCAAATAACACATGTTAACTTACATACTCTACTATAACACTACTTACGTGAAATTTTGGTATAAATCGGTTGATTGTTTTACGAGATATGGCATTACATCTCCATTTCATGTAACTAAAAGGTTTAATTAAAATAAGTTAAAGAGTTTCGGAGATACTGGACACTAAGCTAAAATGTATGTAAAGGCACATCATTGCCCAGTACGATTCGAATGTGCGCAAATCCGCTGTTGCACCTGCCGGAGAGATCAAACTGGGCTCGTCGTGTTGGCAGGTAGGTGCAATACTGTGTGTGGTCACGTGATGGGAGACGAGTGCTGTGACCTGGAGCAAGTTAACTCCCCCCCCCCCNACAAACCAAAATACAAGTGTTGAGTGTTGAGGAACGAATATCGCTTCTATCGAGATAGGAAAAAGTGTTTTTTACAGCTCAGAGCGAAGAGTGGTACGGAGCACCCCAAACAACCTGCCCCAACGGGAATCGCAACTGGCGCCAGAATGCGATGGTAAGGGCATATGGGAGTTCTACGAGAAAACAAGCCAGACAGGAGCAACATCGCCCGGCATGATTCCCAGTTGCTAAAGTCTTCAGGTATACCTAGTGAGGGGTCGACAATGCTTGTTTTGTGAGGGGGCGAAGGGAGGTGTGAAGGATGTTGCCTCTGCGTGACAAAGTTTGCTGCTTGAAGGAGAGTTTGTGTGTGTTCGTGATGGGAAGCGGGAAGTCGAGCCACTGCTAAGCTGCATTGTCTTAAGTTGCGTCGTGAAAGATGCCCTGGAAATAAAAATGCTCTGGGGCCTTTCTTTTTACCTACGTGCTTGAACTGATTTGCGTAAATCTTAACACTTTCGCATATTGTGGTAGGCCTTATGAGCCAAGGAATCTCTCCTGAAGCCCTATATATATTTTTTCCCTGTTTCTTAAATGGAGCCTTGCAGTCCCGTACATTCGTATGTTTACATGAGAGTACATAGATAAATTTTTGGTGCAAACTTTATTATGTCTACTCGAAAGTTTAAGTTAAAAACTTAATTCCGTTAAAGGAGGCCTGCGCGCTCGTATTTGAGGATCGCATTTGTTGTGAGTTGTTTTCCGACAAACAGTTTATAACTATCCGAACACTAGGTAATGAATTGGAAGTGTGATAATTATTTAGCACACTTTCCAAACAAAAGAAAGGCTTGTGAGATCACTTTTATGACTTAGTGTTTGTGTGTAAATGTGTACGTGTTTATGGTGTGTGTGTTGTGTCTGTGCATGCGTGAGTTAAGAGCCTCCCAAATCTCTTCACTCACTCACTTCTTTTCAGTGTTCCTCTTCCACGTTTGANGTGCATGCGTGAGTTAAGAGCCTCCCAAATCTCTTCACTCACTCACTTCTTTTCAGTGTTCCTCTTCCACGTTTGTGGACATTTTCTCGTCTTCCTAGACTTATTGGCAGGTGTTTGAACAATGAATTCATCATCATTCATTTATTTATTTCCTGTCTCAATATATTTGTCGAAAATACTTTAACCAAACCGAGAAGTAACTGTGAACCTACAATAAGTATTAAACGGTTGATAAGATATAAGGTGTTCTCCATTATCACCAACATATATCTTTCTTTGACTTTCACGTTACTGAAAGACATACTATTCTAACACTCCATTGTAATTGTAATTATATTTACCTGTTAATATATTAATGTTAAAATTCACTATTAACCAACAATATACCCGATGGTAAAATAAAAAGTATGTACCTTCTTTTGCTTCTTCAAATTTGACATATCGACATCTCCATTATAATTTAACTATTTTTGCGATGCTATAAAAGGAAGATGGATGTAAACGTTTTGCCGCTATAAAGGATAAGTATAAAATTTCTTTTGGTACTGGACCAACTTTTCTTCCTTTATTTTATAGGTTTTGTAGCTACTTTTGCACATTATTAAAATGTTTCGTTCGTAACCAAGGAGCTAAGAAACCCAAGGATACGTATATTTGATTATTTTGTACTTCTGTATATAGCTGCTATTTTCTATCATAGCCCCACCATTAAAAAATAAATTTTTAATCTCATGTTTTGGGAAACAATCAACCCATTCTTAAAGAAATTGGCGAAGATGTACTGTCGTAGGCCATATAAATATGTGTATTTATTTCATATAGGCGGCTATGCAATCATTTAAGTTTTATCTACAAAGTCATGTGCTCTGTTTTAACTTAATTTTGTATATTGGCAGTATGTTAAAAATCATCGATTGTGCTTCTCTATTTCTTTTTTGTCCCCCATTAAAAAATATCGCCATATGAAAATTGTGGAGGTTTTATGCCATATCTCGAGGACCAATGAATCGATTTCCACCAAATGTTATACTGGAATATGTCAACGAATTTGTTCATATTTGTGCACACTATAAAAGATACAGAAGTCCATGTAAACTTTCATGTTTTAAATTGGTCAGATAATGATGTTCAAAATGGCGGCATACATTAAACTATTTAAACAAATTCAACTACATTTTTAATGAAGAAATAATACATTAGGCGCATTGTATATAGATAATTTTTTTTTGTACGATAGCATTAAACAAGAAAGTAAAGATTTGTATGGCATATCTCCGGGACCAAAACACCAATTTCCACACAATTCTGCA
Organism: Clitarchus hookeri; assembly: GCA_002778355.1. NCBI lineage: Eukaryota > Metazoa > Arthropoda > Insecta > Phasmatodea > Phasmatidae > Clitarchus > Clitarchus hookeri. The sequence goes on from NQII01004865.1 coordinate 98,969, forward strand.
CACAATTAGCACTACAGTAGGCCACGTAAACCTACAAGTTTGAAGAGACTCGGTCCTGTATTTTCAAAAAGACGGCCCTCTAAATATTTAAGTTTAGTAGGCCATATAATTCGATACATTAGACTGATTAAATCCGAAGTTTTTGCTCCAAATCTGACCTTCCTAATGCAGTGCATTGCAGGCTTGCTTATTGTACGAGGTTTAATGAGTTCTAGTCCAGGATAAGGCACGTTTTTATTGGTCATTGTCAATCTAATGTTGCATATGATTCTCTTTTCATTTATAATGTTACGGAATTCAAGAATAAGTCAAGTCCTACCTACCAACTAAGTTTATAGGAACTTATTAAAAAATTTATAGTACCCACGTTGAAAAAAGTAGGCTATCCGTTACATCTTGTATAGTGCAACGAGCGCTCAGGGAGGTTTGTAGATATGGTAAATTTTTTTTACCGAAGGTGCATTTTTTTTACGTTTTTGTAATTTTTGTGGGTGTAAATTTAGGCTAGCGTCTCCTCACAGAATACAATTATTTTTTCCCACAAAATATTTATATGTAAATTATTTTTGCGTGCCAAAAGTTTTACATCCAGTCACTGTCTGCTAGAAATATCGCTGCACATTGAGCAGCCTTAGGGATATTATTTTNGTGCATGCGTGAGTTAAGAGCCTCCCAAATCTCTTCACTCACTCACTTCTTTTCAGTGTTCCTCTTCCACGTTTGAGGACATTTTCTCGTCTTCCTAGACTTATTGGCAGGTGTTTGAACAATGAATTCATCATCATTCATTTATTTATTTCCTGTCTCAATATATTTGTCGAAAATACTTTAACTTAACCGAGAAGTAACTGTGAACCTACAATAAGTATTAAACGGTTGATAAGATATAAGGTGTTCTCCATTATCACCAACATATATCTTTCTTTGACTTTCACGTTACTGAAAGACATACTATTCTAACACTTCATTGTAATTGTAATTATATTTACCTGTTAATATATTAATGTTAAAATTCACTATTAACCAAAAATAGACCCGATGGTAAAATAAAAAGTATGTACCTTCTTTTGCTTCTTCAAAATTTGACATATCGACATCTCCATTATAATTTAACTATTTTTGCGATGCTATAAAAGGAAGATGGATGTAAACGTTTTGCCGCTATAAAGGATAAGTATTAAATTTCTTTTGGTACTGGACCAACTTTTCTTCCTTTATTTTATAGGTTTTGTAGCTACTTTTGCACATTTTTAAAATGTTTCGTTCGTAACCAAGGAGCTAAGAAACACAAGGATACGTATATTTGATTATTTTGTACTTCTTTATATAGCTGCTATTTTCTATGATAGCCCCACCATAAAAAAATAAATTTTTAATCTCATGTTTTGGGAAACAATCAACCCATTCTTAAAGAAATTGGCGAAGATGTACTGTCGTAGGCCATATAAATATGTGTATTTACTTCATATAGGCGGCTATGCAATCATTTAAGTTTTATCTACAAAGTTATGTGCTCTGTTTTAACTTAATTTTGTATATTGGCAGTATGTTAAAAATCATCGATTGTGCTTCTCTATTTCTTTTTTGTCCCCCATTAAAAAATATCGCCATATGAAAATTGTGGAGGTTTTATGCCATATCTCGAGGACCAATCAATCGATTTCCACCAAATGTAATACTGGAATATGTCAACGAATTTGTTCATATTTGTGCACACTATAAATGATACAGAAGTCCATGTAAACTTTCATGTATTAAATTGGTCAAATAATGATGCTCAAAATGGCGGCATACATTAAACTATTTAAACAAATTCAACTACATTTTTAATGAAGAAATAATACATTAGGCGCATTGTATATAGATAATTTTTTTTGTACGATAGCATTAAACAAGAAAGTAAAGATTTGTATGGCATATCTCCGGGACAAAAAAACCAATTTCCACACAATTCTGCACACAATTAGCACTACAGTAGGCCACGTATACCTACAAGTTTGAAGAGACTCGATCCTGTATTTTCAAAAAGACGGCCCTCTAAATATTTAAGTTTAGTAGGCCATATAATTCGATACATTAGACTGATTAAATCCGAAGTTTTTGCTCCAAATCTGACCTTCCTAATGCAGTGCATTGCAGGCTTGCTTATTGTACGAGGTTTAATGAGTTCTAGTCCAGGATAAGGCACGTTTTTATTGGTCATTGTCAATCTAATGTTGCATATGATTCTCTTTTCATTTATAATGTTACGGAATTCAAGAATAAGTCAAGTCCTACCTACCAACTAAGTTTATAGGAACTTATTAAAAAATTTATAGTACCCACGTTGAAAAAAGTAGGCTATCCGTTACATCTTGTATAGTGCAACGAGCGCTCAGGGAGGTTTGTAGATATGGTAAATTTTTTTTACCGAAGGTGCATTTTTTTTACGTTTTTGTAATTTTTGTGGGTGTAAATTTAGGCTAGCGTCTCCTCACAGAATACAATTATTTTTTCCCACAAAATATTTATATGTAAATTATTTTTGCGTGCCAAAAGTTTTACATCCAGTCACTGTCTGCTAGAAATATCGCTGCACATTGAGCAGCCTTAGGGATATTATTTTTTGTAGTGCCTAAATTTGTTATTTTTAAACTTGGAAGTAAATGGTTTTAATGATGGGTGACTATGCATAATCGAGGGGAATCCATGGGATCTCCCTCTGCGTATATCACATACCGCGGTAAGGGATGAACTTTTAACACCATATTAGGGTTTTTAGTGACATGATCACTTTATAGAGAGCAACAAATTGCATCTGTACAATACACATAGTTTTTTAAAAATTAATTTAAAAAGGTTTTTGTTTTTAAGCTAGTTGGTTGTTTAATTTACAGGAGGGGGGCCTCGATGATTATTTTTTATTTAATATTTACCCCTTTCTTTGTCGTGATGTATTATTCCTATATGAAGATTTACAGTATATGCGGTACTTCTGCATTTAGTTACGAATACCTGGTTTTAGTTTAATTGGATCGGTTTTGAAAAGCTGCTTACAACCAACGCATTGCATAACTCTCTGAAGAGCGGTTTTCCCCCATTCGGGCAAAACATGTGCAAACATAATTCGATGACCAGCTAGCGTTATGTATGGCACAGATCTTTAATTTTGTTATGAAATGCAGTATGGGCCTTCCATTAACATTCCCAGAATCAGCGATAATTCATGGGCGTAATGGTCGGTGGCACGATGGTGGATGGTCATCTTGCACCCTAGGTACTGCGGGTAGTACATTCGTATGGTGTGGCAAAGGAGACTGATTACATCGCTGTTGGCAGATGAAGGTCCTACAGCAATGCAGGTTTTAGCATGTCTCTGCAAGTTGTCGCTCCAAGCAAATGTCATGCCAAAGTTTCCACACTCATATGTCGCCTAATCTGTAACCATTTCACATCAATTTTTATTGTGTCTTCGAGTTCTCTTGGTGAACGAAAACGAAGTGTTACAGTAGCGGCACGGGTACACAGGTATTGTCTTAACAAATTAGATCAATGGCGGTTTTATATATTAACAAATGCGAAATTCCAGCACAAAAATTATAAGGTTACATATTTCTCCAGAGGTTAGCTGACCCAAACTGATACTCCAGATTTTAGCAGATATTTAATTTCGCAGGAATATACAGGGCGGAACTGAACTCCACCGAGAAACTTCCATAGGTGATTCTACATGAAAAAATAGATCGAAAATATTTACACGACCTAAAGCCTAAGTCTGTTCCGAAGGGGTGTAACGACCCTTGAAAGCATAGCTGAAGCAGATGTTTTCTGCAAGTAACACAGCCAGAATGAACGATAAATGTCGGATTTTATACATGCTGAATTATTAAACAACGAAGTACAAAGCACAAAAATATGAGCTGCAATATTGTTATGATTTGTATCAAAACTGTAACAACTAGCGCAATCTATTGTTTTCTCTATGTCATCCTATTTTTTCTCTATGTCATAAGTAATGAAGTTATAGTCTTTTAGTCACCATTGAATTACGATACGCGGTGTTTCATTTCGCTAATCATTACAGGTTATGGGCCCAGATANTAGTCTTTTAGTCACCATTGAATTACGATACGCGGTGTTTCATTTCGCTAATCATTACAGGTTATGGGCCCAGATAACAATTGAATAATAATCTACCGATAGTTTGGACGGTATGATAAGTACTTAGTATAATTACATTCGCTTAAGGAGACTTTTAATTGTGCGTATCGTGTGTGTGTGACAGCGTAATGGTTTCGAATTATGTGATAAGCGTCCCTAAGTTGAAAGGACGCGAGAATTGTAGTGAATGGTGTTTTGCGGCAGAGAATTTCCTGGTCTTGGAGGGCATGCTAGGATGCATCAAGCAGGAGCCGAATCAACCAGCAAAAGGAGCCATGGATGATGCTAAAACCAGAGCAAAATTGATCTTGACTATTGATCCCTCGATTTATGTTCATATAAAAAACGTTACTTCTAGGAAACTAAAGCAGTTATTCGACGATTCGGGGTNATTGATCCCTCGATTTATGTTCATATAAAAAACGTTACTTCTAGGAAACTAAAGCAGTTATTCGACGATTCGGGGTTTACCAGAAGAATATGTCAGTTGAGAAATTTAATTTCTATTCGGCTTGAAAATTGTATATCAATGACTGCCTATGTGACTTAACTAGTTGAAAATGGACAAAAATGAGCTGGAACTGGTTTCAACATAAATTACGAATGGATCGGGTAATTATTGTTGGCGGGATTGCCTGAAAACTTTCTGCCAATGATTATGGCCATAGAACATTCTGGAATTTACATAACAACGGATGCTATTAAAACGAAATTATTGGACATGGCGGAAACGGAAACGAATGAAACTAGTGGGNGAAACTAGTGGTGCATTTGCTAGTTTTCGTAAATACCAACATAAGAAAAAAGAAAAGTCTGTGGTTAAAGACCATAAACAAGATGGTTCACAAACGTCAAAGTCATCCAACTTCAAATGTTTTAGATGTAAACAGACTGGCCATTTCCAAAATAAATATCCCAATAAAGTTAAATATTATACGCACAGTGAACAAAAGCAAACAAATGCCTTCAGTGCTGTATTTTTAAATGGCAGTTTTAGCAAAAACGATTGGTATGTCGACTCGGGGGCAAGTGTGCACCTAATAACGAATAAACATTGGATTACAAATGTTTCATACAAACAGAGCACTAAAGAAATAATTGTAGCTAACAAAAGTAAGGTGCCTGTTGAGTGTTCCGGTGATGTGCTGATTAAAAGTTTAACAGAAGATAGCAAATTTTATGTGACAATCAAATATGTGTTGTGTGTTCCAAGTATCGCAACATATATCTTATCTGTGAGTCAAATTATCTGCAATGGCAATGGAGTGTCCTTCACGAGTGACCGTTGTATCATTTATAATATAAAAGGCGAAAAAGTTGCTACAGCCTCATTAGTAAATTGAGTATACAAACTAAACATGACCATTTGTTTGTCAGCTACTGTGATGGAATCCGGTGAAACCTGGCATAGGAGACTTGGACATATTAATAGCAGCTAACTTAACAAGATGCAGGATGCTGTGGATGGATTGCAATTGGATAAGAATACAGATATAAGCAAGATGTCTTGTGTCACATGTTGTGAGGGGAAGCAAAGTCGCTTGCCGTTCTCTCATGAGGGTGACAGAAGTACTGAATTATTGAATACAGTACATGCAAATCTTTGCGGACCTATGTAGAATGTTTCTCTCGGAGGGTGAAGGTATTTTCTTATTTTTGTCGATGATTACAGCAGAATAACACATTTATTTTTTTGAAAAATAAGAGTGAAACTTTTGAATGCTTTAAACAATACAAAGCTAAAGTTGAAAATGTTCTGGGAAAAAAATATGAAGATTTTACGGAGTGATAACGGAAGGGAATTCTGTAATGAAGAATTGGATGATTATCTGAAAAAAATGGGAATAATACATCAAAAAACAAATCTTTACACGCCTGAACAAAANACACATTTATTTTTTGAAAAATAAGAGTGAAACTTTTGAATGCTTTAAACAATACAAAGCTAAAGTTGAAAATGTTCTGGGAAAAAAATATAAAGATTTTACGGAGTGATAACGGAAGTGAATTCTGTAATGAAGAATTGGATGATTACCTGAAAAAAATGGGGAATAATACATCAAAAAACAAATCTTNGAAAAATAAGAGTGAAACTTTTGAATGCTTTAAACAATACAAAGCTAAAGTTGAAAATGTTCTGGGAAAAAAATATGAAGATTTTACGGAGTGATAACGGAAGGGAATTCTGTAATGAAGAATTGGATGATTATCTGAAAAAAATGGGAATAATACATCAAAAAACAAATCTTTACACGCCTGAACAAAATGGTTTATGCAAACGCATGAATAGAACTTTAATAGAAAAAGCGAGATGCCTTTTGTTTGAAGCTGATCTACCGAAGAAATTTTGGGCAGAAGCAAGTAATACTGCTGTTTATTTGCAAAATAGAACGGTAGCAGCTGGATTAAATAATAGAACCCCGTACGAGTTATGGACTAACAGCAAGTCTAATATTAGTCATTTGAAGATATTTGGTAGTACTGTCATTGTGCATGTCCCCAAAGTTAAACATGCGAGGTGTGACAAGAAGTCTGAGAAGTGCACCTTAGTAGGTTATTCAGAGAAAGTAAAGGGGTGCNAAGCAAGTAATACTGCTGTTTATTTGCAAAATAGAACGGTAGCAGCTGGATTAAATAATAGAACCCCGTACGAGTTTTGGACTAACAGCAAGTCTAATATTAGTAATTTGAATATATTTGGTAGTACTGGCATTGTGCATGTCCCCAAAGTTAAACATGCGAAGTGTGACAAGAAGTCTGAGAAGTGCATCTTAGTAGGTTATTCAGAGGAAGTAAAGGGGTACAGAGTTTACAACCCTAAAACTCATATAGTGTCAACCAGCAGAGACATCATTATTATGGAAAAAAATTTGAATACAGAGAACCTGACTGTAGTTAAAGAGAAGGAGAATGTTGATACCGATATTGGCGAAGTAAATGCAGATTCAGTGGGGGACAACAATCAATCTGATGACTCGTATACTAGTACTTCAGGATTCAATAATGATGAAACCTATGTGCAGGGTGATACTGCAGACTTGGACAGTTCCACTGCAGTTGATGAAACGATACAATCCCGCGCGTTGCCTACTAGACAAAGACAAAAACCAGATAGATATGGTTTCTCAAATATGTGTACAGAAAGTGACAGATGGATGACTNGAATGTTGATACCGATATTGGCGAAGTAAATGCAGATTCAGTGGGGGACAACAATCAATCTGATGACTCGTATACTTGTACATCAGGATTCAATAATGATGAAACCTATGTGCAGGGTGATACTGCAGACTCGGACAGTTCCACTGCAGTTGATGAAACGATACAATCACGCGCGTTGCCTACTAGACAAAGACAAAAACCAGATAGATATGGTTTCTCAAATATGTGTACAGAAAGTGACAGATTACATATTGATGAGTGGTCGGTGGAAGATGCACTACAGGGTCCAGATAAGGAGTGTTGGTCGCAAGCTATACGAGAGGAGCTGCAGTGTTATAAGGATAACAATGCTTGGAAGCTTGTATAACCTGAAGGCGGTAAACAGGGGTAAATGCAAGTGGGTATTAAAGAAAAAGTTTGACAGGTAAAACCAGATTCATTACCCTGCTAGATTAGTAGCCAAAGGCTATAGTCAAAAGTATGGTGTGGACTATGAAGAAACCTTTTCCCCTGGTGTGAGGCACACCACATTGCGTTTGTTATTTGCAATTTCTGTACAGTTAAATCTTGATATAATACATTTAGATGTGAAAACAGCCTTTCTGAATGGAGAATTGAATGAGACTATATATATGCCAAAACCAGACGGTTTTGTTTGCTCATAGAACGATATAAAAAAAAGTCCTTAAGTTAAAAGAGACNGCAATTTCTGTACAGTTAAATCTTGATATAATACATTTATATGTGAAAACAGCCTTTCTGAATGGAGAATTGAATGAGACTATATATATGCCAAAACCAGACGGTTTTGTTTGCTCATAGAACGATATAAAAAAAAGTCCTTAAGATAAAAGAGGCTATAAATGGCCTCAAACAATCCTTCAGAGAATGGCATGAAAAAGTTGACAATTGTTTGATTCTAAATGGTTATAAGAAATCTAAACTGGAACCATGCTTATATAGCAGAGTTGTAAATGGTTGTAAGACAATGGTCACTATCTAAGTCGATGATTTCTTAGTTTTTTCCAACGATAAAAAAAAATTTCTTACAGTTAAAATAGGTATTGAATTGTCAGTTTAAAATAAAAGATTTAGGACAGTTAAAGCGTTGTCTAGGTATGGATTTNAATGGCCTCAAACAATCCTTCAGAGAATGGCATGAAAAAGTTGACAATTGTTTGATTCTAAATGGTTATAAGAAATATAAACTGGAACCATGCTTATATAGCAGAGTTGTAAATTGTTGTAAGACAATGGTCACTATCTATGTCGATGATTTCTTTGTTTTTTCCAACGATAAAAAAAAATTTCTTACAGTTAAAATAGGTATTGAATTGTCAGTTTAAAATAAAATATTTGGGACAAGTAAAGCGTTGTCTAGGTATGGATGTTAAAATTGATAAGAGTAATAATGTAATTACTTTAAGCCAAGAAAATTATATAGATCAACNTAAAAGATTTGGGACAAGTAAAGCGTTGTCTAGGTATGGATGTTAAAATTGATAAGAGTAATAATGTAATTACTTTAAGCCAAGAAAATGATATCGATCAACTTTTGCACAAGTTTGATATGATTGATTGTAAAAATGTTAAGACTCCTATGGAAGCTAAATTGAACGTTACTAAATGTGAAAATGCTCAAAACCAGAATCCATACTAACAACTTATAGGTAGTTTGATGTATCTGGCAGTCCTTACAAGACCAGATATTGCTTATGCAGTAGGATATTTGAGTCAGTTCAATAATTTTCATTGTGAAGAGCATTGGTCATATGTAAAGAGGGTACTTAAATGTTTAAAACATGCAAGAAATTTTGGTTTAAAATAAAGTAAGAATAAAGATTGTGACGTTAAAAGTTTTGTTGATGCCGACTGGGCTAATGATACTATGGACAGAAAGTCCTATACAGGATTTTATTTTTTGTTATCAGGTTGTGTCATCTCTTGGGAATGTAAAAAACAGCAGTCAATAGCATTATCTAGCACAGAAGCTGAATATATAGCCATTCCAGAAGCTTGTAAAGATGCACTATATCTTAGAAACTTGCAATATGAGATAACAGTGAAAATGTATACAATATCTATATGCAATGATAATCAGAGTGCACAGAAGTTGTCGGCAAATCCTATTTTTCACAATAAAACCAAGCACATTGATGTCTGATACCACTTTTGCAGAAACATGATATCGTATAAAATTGTGCATATTGAATATTTGCCAACATCTGATATGCCAGCGGATAAACTAACCAAGAGTTTAAATTCAGTAAAACATTATAGATTTATAAAACTTTTGTTAATTGAAAATGTATAATATTTTGATAAGAGGGGGTGTTATGATTTGTATCAAAACTGTTACAACTAGCGCCACCCATTGTTTTCTCTATGTCATTAGTAATAAAGCTATGGTCATTCAGTCACCACTGAATCACGATACGTGGTGTTTCATTTCGCTAATCATTACAAATATTAACTCCTATCCACGAAAAGGGAAAATACAAATTTAACTATAATACTTAGTTTTTTGTTTCCTGTCAATTTGTAATCTACCGTACGTGGTGAACAAAAACTTTGTCTTGGGTTATTAAGCTAACTACCACAGTTTTCGACAAACTAATGCATTATGCTCTACGCTGTAAATGTTGCAATTAATTATGCATCAATTTATTGAAAACGATGGCATGTAGGTTTAAAACTCAAGGCGAACTTGCTTTTTATACAAGTGGTCGATTTTCAATCCGCAGGGAACTACCCAAAACTGACACACAGTTACATTTGTAAATGCTCATATGGGGTTCAAGTCTATCCATTTGTATGGAATAGGGTTGATAACCATGCCCAATGTTTTATTGTTTGCACATCGTCGTTTAATAATGATTTATCGAGTAACTCACCTGCCGAAGTTGGTCGGTAGAGTTAAGTTCCATCCTGAATATGCTTATTACGTACATGCCCGATAATACCCTGCGACCTGACGTAATTGAATATCCGAATTTACCAGTCTAAATGATAAAATGATGAGGAACCACAGAGCGATATGTCATCTCTCGCATCAGACAAGAAACTGTGCCGAGGGGCGACATTGATCACGTAGCGGTTAGGTATTGAGCTAGGGTGAATAATTGGTCCTACTAAAGTGGACGGCTGAGGGATGAATGAATAAATATCCAGTGACGAACAAGCCAAATTGATTGGAGGGAGATAGGTTTTGGTTCTCCTTGAGGGGGGGTGTGGAGCGAAGATGTGTTTAAATGGTGAGAGATGGCTGAGGGAGACGAGAGTCGAGCGAATGTGAGTAATAAATGGGTTTGTTGTAAAACAAGTGAACTATCTGATAGGAAGAGTACAAACTAGCAGTGGGTGGAAGGGAGCTGAGCGAACGCGAGTCATCATTCATAAACATGTGTGTTGGGGACGGAGGCTTGCTGATAAAACTTTGCAAGGGTCAGCCGTCTGCTGGCCGGTGTGTCGGCATCTAAGTCGCATTACCCTTTATTAAACCCCGGACTTCCTGCATTTAGTTATTTCTGTTTTTTTTTTCTTTAAAAATTTCTTAAATATTCTTAATTAAAAATATTTTGGTATTATTTGGATTATTTCATTTTATTATTTGGGTTCAAGGTTATCCAATGGCATGGGCACAGAGCCACAGTGACGGGTGCAAAGTCGAGATCAAGGTGTAACAACATGGCGGCCAGTCCGTGCCTGGCGCATGTGCCACGTACCCTTGCCTCAGATACACCATATGTATTCTACCGATGTGGTAGTAGCGGTCAGCTGTGCAATTAACAATCGTACAACTGCGGCAAATTGCATCGCTGTTTTACCGCGCCAGTCTGCACACCTTCGTATATCGGTGCATAAGTGTTAACGCTGCACTTGACTGATATTGCTATCGCACGTACCCTTGGCTTGGAATAGCGCAGTGCAGGTCAGCCAGGCTTCCTAGACAGGGATGAAGGAAGGAGTGCAGTATTGCGCGGAGCGCAGTGGCAGGTCAACCGACGCCACTCCTGAGAAATGCATCGCGACTTCACACTCAATTAAGGACGGAAGACCACCTACTCTGCTAGGAAACATACAAAACTTTGTGTGCTATACTTGCCACCTGACTAGAAAACCTGCGTGACCAGTCTCATTTAGCGTTGGGATATACACATAATAAATAAGTTAGCAAATTTGAAGTGATGCCGTAGTGAAAAAGCTTGAATACGGCGGTACTCCGTAACCTTGTGTACATGTACTTGTCGTCTGAATATATGTTATGTGAAAGCAAAATTATTCACAACGCCAAAAAGTTAAACGTGTGTTGCATTTTATTTGCTAAAGTTTCAAAGTTACATGCAATGAGATATGTTGTCTCGTAAAGAGACAATACAATCCGCGATGTTGTGGCGCTCCACCGTACAAGGATGCGCGCCTCACCTGGCTGACCGCATTGTTCCACAGGTGGGTCGTCGACGACCTGTGACGACACTCCCCCAGTGCGACCAGTTAAGATCGTCCGCTTTGAATATTTCATGTCTGGAATAAATGTCGGGATGCACGATGAGATTTCTCTCTTCTGATTGAGCCCAGCAGCTCCGCCGGAGAGGGCGTCACACATGAGAGACAGACCTGTTTGTGCAAATACAAGTCCCTGTTTCTGTTATTACTATAGCTGCCTCCCAACAAGCTGGACAAATTTGGAGTTTACAACTAATAATATTTATAGCCATCACCGGCATGCATTTTATAGGTCTGGCAGCAAGTGTTTTGCGTGTCCGAGGTCTAGAAACATGGTAGCGTTTAGGTTGACATAGGTGCGCACATAGTTCAAGCCGTATGTACAACGAGAGTAATTGTTGATTTCTCATGTCTGAGCCTGCAGCCTTGTTGCCTTGTTGAGCTGTGTTCTGGTTCCTTGTTTACATTATCCTTTTCCCATACAATTAGCTTGTTTTGGTTTATCCCTGTCTATACCCTTGTTATTTTCTCTTGATCCCCTCCTTTCCACCGAATAGAGCCGAGCTTACCTTATCACCGCTGATGTCGTCAGCCGAGATGTGGGGTGAGAGACGTCTGCTGGTACTGTTTATTGTCGACCTGGATCTCCACCAGCTGCAGTTGGTATGTGTATCTGATGCTTGAGAAGAGACAGAGTGGATTCCACTTAGCAGCCCACCGTCCCTGGGGACATCTTCAACATCTGGTCATCGAAACCTCAAGATGTAGCTCATCAGTCCGTTTGTTTGTAAACGTCGAAACTGTTAAATGCCATTTTCAATGTGTATGAGGGCTCTCTCTCCTACGTTACAACTATTGTACTATTCTTCTACTCTTCATTCTCTTCTATGAGTCTATGTAATTTTCTTCTTATGTGTTTGTGTCTGCTGAATCAAGAAGTTCAGAAACGGTCACCAGAGTACTGGTTTAGGGGGGGGGACAGTAGAGCGGCCACGTGCTTCGTTTTTGGATTCGCTCCTTTGTAAGGCGGACTTCTCCTTAGCCGACTCGGCACCCCTCCTGTTTCCTCCCGTCATTTCCTTCCCGTGATTACCCCTCCTTGTACGTCAGCATTTTTTTCATTTCAGGAACTAGTTTATATAAGTTTTTGGTTTTGGTTNGTAGAGCGGCCACGTGCTTCGTTTTTGGGTTCGCTCCTTTGTAAGGCGGACTTCTCCTTAGCCGACTCGGCTCCCCTCCTGCTTCCCCCCGTCATTTCCTTCCCGTGATTACCCCTCCTTGTTCGTCACCATTTTTTTCATTTCAGGAACTAGTTTATATAAGTTTTTGGTTTTGGTTGCCTGCCTAAATTGTAGATTCCGCCAAACAATTTCTTGGAACTGTGTATAATACCAGTTACTTAACATGTTGTGTATAATTTCTGCTGTTTAATTATTTGCTTGAAGTTGAATTGTTGCTACTGTGCTACATACGCTTTGGGCGTAGTTTGTTAAAGTGTTCTTTTTTTCTTGTATATTTATTCGATGGAGCTATGGTTAGCATCGATTGCCTCCATCGATTCACCATTTAAATGAAAAATTTATTTTAGATTTTAACTTTTATTTTTACGTAAAGAGCCTTTACTGGGCCTGGAACGCTGACCTCCTTTAGTCAAATTGCTCCACTTTATACCTTGAATTTATTTAGTCATCAATGCAATTACTTTTATTTTAGAAACGTTTTTTTTATTAAATAATTGTTGTATATTTTGGAGTAACGTAATACTTTTCAATAAGCATTTGTGCAGTAANAAACGTTTTTTTTATTAAATAATTGTTGTATATTTTGGAGTAACGTAATACTTTTCAATAAGCATTTGTGCAGTAATTTAATCTATGTATCAATGTTTGAAGTATTTCTAGTCGAAAGAGTTACCTTTTCATATTTTTTAAACATTTTACACTATTTGGCTAGTTTGCCAGTTAAATATTTATTTATACTTTTCAGCTAAGCAATACTTTTGAATGAGCATATTAATCTGTTTGTGTGAGTGTTTAAATCTTAATTTTTTGCATTGTGAGCTTTTGGCTTTTAGAATTTTACATTGCATATTTTTTTATAAATGTTCAACGCAAATGTTCAATCCCAAGGTGATGCTGACTTATAAAATAATCTGAAATTACAGAGCTTGAAAGCAACATCGTCTGTGTATTATTTGTGCCACGGCACAACTGTATGGTACGGGGTTTTCTGTGTTCGAGTCTCGGGCAATGCACGTTTGTATATTCAACTGTCTCTCTACTGTAGCATATATTTTTGGTTTCATTCCTAATGAGAATGCTGTTAACGATACGTAAAGTGCTATTTTATATGTAAGATTTAAAGTACTTCATTAAAATTATTTGCATGCATATAAAGGAAAGTAGGGTCATCGGTAACTCATTCTTTCATTCCTACTTTAAATAATTTTGAATTTTTTTTATAATTTCTGTGACATTCTATTTGCCAAATATTACACTGCAGAAAATTGAAAAAGTAACATCGGTGATATCACTTAAATGCATATTAGGTTTAAGAAGTTCGATGTTATTTAAGGAATAAATAAGTATATGAAATGATTCATTGTAATGAGTAGTTGAAATGGTAGAGGGCAGAAGAATAGTTTTGGCCACTGGAGGCAGACGCAGGTTGTGGAGATGCTGGCTGGGCGGAGCGGAGCCTAAGCCCTGGGTCGTCGTGCATTTGCGGCGTGCTACCTCATTATCGCCACTCGGGACAGTGTCCGCGGGCTGTGTACACACCGTGTTATCTCTGCGTAAACAAGCCAGCACCTAGGCGCTCGCCACTTCCATTGATAGAGTCAGTTGCGCTTACGTCCCCTCATGGCCGCTCGAGCAACTACCTTGTAGCTATATGGCGTCTACATACCAACAGCCACCACTGGTTACTCTCACATGTATCCACCCTTCTCACTTAGTTCATGCGTCGGTCTCATTACACTCTCAAACTTCTACAAACGGAAATATTTTACACATTTCATTATTATTTCACATATATGCATAAAAAAAACTGAAATTAATAAAAATAATTTAGGTGTTCACAGACGTTTAACTAACACTTTTAATTTAAACGTAAGACGTGGAACGTAATTCGCTCGTTACCAAGTTTACTGAGCGCATGCCAGTCAGTCCACCGGAAAAAATATACGCAGGTAGAGACAGTGCCATTATACAAAGGTTGATTTCAAATGTGCTCACTTTACCGTCAGCAGTCCTTAACCGAAAGGCATTGTTTTCTAGCAGATCTCGTGGAATTTTTATGATGCATTCATGGCACTTTTTCATATGCCAAATTAAAATGTAATAAGTAAATTCATTAGCAAACGACTACAAATTTCTTGTCCACCTTTTTAAGTGAAACTAGAAACAAACATAAATTATTATAAATTTGTGAAAGCAGCCGCAAAAAAAAAAAAATACAACGAAAAGTGTAAATGCATCGATTTCCGTTTATTAAGCAGCGTTCTCAGCTTCCGTGAAAGTTCATGTGAATACCTGATCTCGACCACAAGTGCTCGAAATGTTGCGATGCCCGACGATTGTACATGACGAGTGCTCAGTGCCTCATGTGAACCACGCCGTTATTACAATGTTATGAAATATACAGGAACGAATCTGTCAACTTCACTGCGAGATCTACATGTTCGCGACCAAAAATTACCTCACGTACTAGTAAGTATTCCGGGCGGTAATACCAGATACATGCTTAATATGTAGAATATCTTCCTATAGTTAGATGTGGCCCTTGTCTATGAATTTAGCGCAGCAGATCGGCAAATAAACACGTTTGTATGGACATATCCACACTGCTATGTTTATCTTTCTGATCATTGTTCAGTGACACGCCTTACTATAAGTGTTTGCGTTTTCGCGTTCACCAGTACTGCCTTCCTATCTGCTAGTTCTGGGAATCACCCTTGCATATAGTCATAACACTTTGCTTGAGCTTAACTCGTATATTCCAGCTAATATATAATTTAGTGAACACTTTTCTAATCTAAAATATAGATTGAAATTCACTGTACTGAGTGAATGTGTTTTAACATGCTTGTGTAATATATCTACAGAAACTCGAATCTTTAACTATAGGGAAAAAATTGTAATTCAACAACTTATTAAATAACAAATATTTCATATAATAATCCCTGGATTTGCTGGTAGCTTGTTTTATTCAGAATTTACCAAATAGATCGTAAAATATTATATATTGTATTATAACCATTATATATGTGTTACTTGGTAAACACTGGTTTTACATTCGTTAAATTAAAATGTTTTTAATCAAATGTGGTGAAAAAACAAATATTGCGGAATAATCTGAAAGAGTACCTACATAAAAAGAGATTATTCAGGAGTAACCTTCTTCGTGCTCCACTAACCACACGATATGCCACTGAGGCGCTCGATAATACCAAATCTATATTTTATTTAAAGAATGCAGTACGATAAATAAAATTGACGTAAACGTATGTTTTTCTTTAAGAAATGTCTGAAAGGAAATCTGAAAAACAAATAAATAGAAGCCTTTCACTACATTGCAATATTATTAGTAATATTAAGCTTTTGCCGGGCGAGAACTCGGAGTGTTCAAAACATCAAACCGCACCGGTGTCCATTAGTAGATGTGTTGGCAAATCACTTCCAAGAAACTACGCCTTAGGGAATACGTACGGAAACAGTTCGCCACATTCCTTAGAACACTTATTTACAGGTGTAGTATAAATAACTCTGTGAATTACTGAGCGCTATTTTCCGAAGATACAGAATAAGAGTAATTTAATGGGCCGGAAGAAAGGATACTGAAATATTGGATCCCAGATATCCCGGTTATTGACAGTGGCCCAAGGTTCCCCTAAAATGAAGTGAGTTCCGAAACACGTCACTACAGGAAATATGTTCATAAAAGGAATGATGTCGGAATTCTTCAATAATTGGGAAAATTAAGAACATAATCTAACTGATTAAAGTTAAAACTAGAGTAGGAAAATTTTTACTGATTAAAGTTACAAGTTAAAATCCACGCAAATGAATTCATAACATTTTAAGTTAAAATAAATTTAACTTATTATAGTTAAAATCAATGATCAACAAAAATTTTAACAGTTAAAATAAGTGTCAAAGAAGTTTTTCGCCCATGTTTATTCAAAACATTAAATTAATAGCAATATACAGTCCCAGAAAAAATTATTACAACTTAATTGCTGGATGCCGAAACAGATAGGGCTAGTTACTAATCAAAATTATGGAGTAACAATCTTATACAAAACCATTAAAAATAATCGAAATGCGCACACCGCATAATGATCATCCATTGTGAAATTGTGATTTTTACGTAGTGAGAGATTGTATTGATAGATCGCGACGGTGTCATCACGCCTACCTCACAATCTCGTTGTGTGACTAACGCTGTTCTTTATTCGGTACATAACGTCAGTGTATCGATCTGTATATCGTGGTGTTCAAATAATCGGCTGTTAAATAAATTGCGTATTTTTAAGACGTTAATCAAGTTATTTATGGAATTTGCATACATTTCGTAGTCATCTTCGGTCTCCAGGCAATAACAAAGTTACTTAACTTTAGTTTTAATCATTCACCAGATATTTTAATGTTTAAAAGTTATATTTAAATAGTTTTAAAGTTAACTAGTAAATTTAAAAAACACCCTTTTTTAACAATTAATTTTAATCGTTAATTTTTTTTATCTTTAATCCCAAGTATGAATTTTTTGCATTAAAATTTCAACGATCTGATCTCCTGGCCTTAAAAGCACGATTCCTTAGTGAGTACAGCTACCGAGGATTATTTGAAACGACTGCATTTGAGCAACAAAATATCTGCAATCTTAGCTTGAATTTTTCCGGGATTTCTAAAGACTCAATGACATTTAATGGGGACATGTAGTTTATTTAACAAATTACGTAGTGCCTTTCCGGTAAAAATTTTGCAAACTTTTTTTATATTTCACAGTATATGACTGGAAATGTTCATATCAAAAGTGCTAAGTAAAATAGTAAATTTTAAACCGGAGAACTTTTGTTCGCCTAATATCTCACGTTAAATTTAATGAAAAAAACTATTACTGGGTAAAATAAAGTGTTACTACAATGAATTGGTTATCATTCTGTCATCATATAATCACAAATCGTCTCTGCTAGTCATGCCTACAGTAGCGGCTTATTTTCAGAGCAAGTCAACCAATTTCATGTAGGAGTTGAATTTTGTAACCAACGTAACAATTCTCAAATTTTCTTTTCCCATCACCAATAAATTACAATGACGTATAAATACATGCCATTTTTCACAATACTAGTTTTGTGGGGTGCCCGAAGTGCTGCACGGTTGAGAATGAAATGTTTTATTAATAGCACAGCAGTAATTAATTTGGCAAATATCAAATTTATGATGTGAGTATAACAAGGAATCACCAACCATTCTGAAGGTGGCAAACATTACGTTCGTGTCTGGCAAATTGTTTAAGAAATAAATAATTTTTACATTAGCATATAAAAATAAATACTTGAGGGTTGACAAATATATAAAGTCAGTGACATACAAAGTTATTAAGTTATTCTTCTACCTTCACCCCAGACTCAACAAAAGCCACTTAGCATTGGAATTAACTGGAAGCAGCACTAAAATGTTCCACATAAATTTTAACTAGAAATCAGAGTAGATATAAAATGCCGACCCCAGCGCAAGAAAAATGTCACTTAAACGGAAGGTACCCCCCTGGGGCTGTAAATCACTTTTTGAAATTGATTTCGTCACTAAATGGAAATTTATTTAGTCACTAAATGAAAATTGGTTTTATCAGTAAATGAAAAATGATTTCATCACTAAATGAAAATTGATTTCGTCACTAAACGAAAAACGATTTCGTCACTAAATGATTTAGATGGAAATGCCAATCTCAGCTGCGCAAAAAAGTTGCGTCACAAATTGTATTGAGTATTTTATGTCCGAGCGCGTTAAAAAAAGTTGCCTCTTTATCTAAATAGAATATTTTACGCTTTTTTTTGTGTTTATGAATGCTTAAAAAAATTAAATGTATAATAATTAAATATGAATTCAAATGACAATAAAATTATACCTAAATATACGAAGACGACTATGGCAATGAAAAAGGCTAATGCAACTGGTAATGTTTGGAACAAATGTAAATTTAAGCATGATGTTTTTGTGAAAAGTAAGAAGGAGAACCGAAGCAATCATTTGTCAAATGTGAAACTTGTCACTACTTCTATAAACCATCTCTAATAAAAAGTCATCTGAGAAGTTGATTACACAAAGCAAAAGATAAGCAAGTTAATTGTGAGGCTTGTGGAGATAACTACAAACAATCTCTCATAAAAAGTCACTTCAGGAGCAAAGAACACAAATACACATTCAGATTCGGTGTTGAAGAAATTGAAGAAGCATTTCAAAGTAGGATCAAGACTTATGATTTAAAGAATGTGAATGCTTATAAAGACCCAAATCATTTCCTAAACGATGTAAAATTTACTGTCATCAGCATAAATTATAAACATTTAAAATCAATGGATCTCAAAATGAAAATGTAGTTTTTCGCTGAGTACAAAAGAGGAACTGGTGACAATATCGAATATGTAGAAGGCTCTTTTAAAACCAAAAACAAAATTATACTGAAATCAACTAATTTAGAAAAATATCATACCGATAGCATATTAAAAATCACAGCTGAGATGGGTGCTTTTGAAGCAAAGGGCTCTCAGTGGGTGCTCAATAGGATATTCAAGCTAGAGGTGCGAATAAATAAATATGTTCCATTTAAGGGTAGCTCTTATGTTGATCTCCCAGAAAAAATCAAAGCTAAGCAAGCAGCAATAAATAATAAAAATAATGATCAAAAAAATTTTTTTTGTCTGTACTATCCGCACTACATCCAGCACAAAGGGATCCTCAAAGATTGAGCAAGTATTTGGATCATGAACATGAGTTTGACGAAGCACTTAAGGGTTTGGAATTTCCTATGAAATTGGATAGCATACCAACTATTGAAAAAAGAAGTGGAATATCAATTAATGTATATGCATATGAAGAAAAAGAAAACAAGGACAAAAAGGAATGTATAATCTATCCATTAAAAATAACAAAAAATAAGGGGAATAAGCATATTAACCTGCTCTACATCAAAGATGAAAAGAATTACCACTACTGCTGGATAAAGAGTCTTTCGAGACTTATTACATCACAGGTGACAAGACATGGGCATAAAATATACATATGTGATAGATGCTTGCAACACTTCTACTCTGAAAGCAAGCTTAATGCTCACGAAGAAGGCTGCCGAGATAATGATGGAATTAGAGTCGAACTTCCACATAAAGGAAATAACATACTAAGATTCAAGAACAAAAATCATTCTTTGAGAGTCCCTTTTGTGATATATGCCGATTTTGAGTGTTTGTTAACTAAAATCTAAACTTGCCAACCAAATTCCGACGACTCCTACACGAAGCCGTACCAAAAACACGAGCCTATTAGTTTCAGTTACTATATAAAATATGAACATGAATACAATAAGGTTCCAATAACTTATGAAGGATCTGATGCATCTAGGGTATTCGTCAAGATGATAATGGAGGAAGAAAAGGCAATAGGAGATGTCTACAAAAATTAAAAACCAAGGATTCCCTTGANATTCCCTTGACCAAGATAGAACAGATTGGTTATGATACAGCCACCCATTGCCATATATGTGAAAAGACTTTGGATGGAGGCTCTGTGAGAGACCATTACCACCTTACAGGTAAATTTAGAGGAGTCGCACACACAGATTGTAACTTATACTATAGAAATCCATGTTTTGTTCCTGTGTTTATACACAATCTATCTGGATATGACACACATTCATTTCTAAAGGAGCTGGGCATTGGTTAAAATACAATTGACCCAATTCCGAACAATGAGAAAAATATATTTCTTTCACTAAACATGTATGTGAGGGCGTAAATCTAAGATTTATTGACTCATTTAAATTTATGGCCAGCAGCATCGATAAACTCTTTAGCAATCTTTCCAGAAGTCAAATCCGCGAAACGAGTAAGCATTTTTCCAATGAACTTCTAGATCTTGTTTTAAGGAAAGGCGTTTATCCATATGACTTCATGGATAGTGTTGAAAAGTTTTTTGAGACATCACCACCTTATAAGAATGCATTTTACAACAAACTCAACAATTGTGATGTTACAGATGAAGATTACGAGTTTGCAATAAAGGTGCGGGAAACTTTCAACATCAAATCCTTTGGAGAGTATACTCAGTTGTATAACAAAACAGATGTATTGATATTGGCTGATATTATAGAAAGCTTTAGAGATGTATGTATCAAGACATACAAACTAGATCCTGCATGGTATTTCACAGCACCAGGGCTAGCATGGGATGCAATGCTCAAACAAACTAAAAAAGAACTACAACTACCAACGGATTACAACATGATTTTGATGATTGAAAAAGGTATTCGTGGTGGAATATCACAATGTTGCAAGAGGTACGCCAAAGCAAATAATAAATACATGAATGATTATGATGCCATAGTTGAAGACTCTTGTCTAGCATACCTTGTTGCCAATAATTTAAATGGATGGGATATGAGTCAGTATTTACCTTATGGTGGGTTTAAGTGGGGAAATACAAATATAGATATAATAAAAATTCGAGATGATGCCAGAAAAGGCAATATATTGGAAGTTCATTTGGAGTATCCACGTGAACTACACGACCTCCACAAAGATCTACCACTGGCTCCAGAGAATAGAATACCCGAAGGCTCGAAAATGCCTAAATTATTAAATACCCTATATGTCGAAGAAAGATATGTACTGCACTACGTAAATCTTAAGCAATATCTGTCTCTCGGAATGAAGTTGAAGAAGATCCATAGAGTTCTGGACTTTTTGACCAATCAGACTGGCTCAAGTCTTATATTGATCTAAACACAAATATGGGAGCGAAGACATCTAATGATTTTGAAAAGTACCTCTATAAACTAATGAACAACTCTGTATTCGGCAAAACAATGGAGAATATTAGAACAGAGTTGATATACGGATGTGCACAAGCAGCAAACAAGTGGATAAATTATTGGCTAAACCAAANTCAAAGATAAAACAGTATTTACTAACTCTTTGGTCGCAGGTCACATGAATAAAACAAAGCTGTGCTTTAACAAGCCCATTTATGTTGGAATGAGCATACTTGACTTGTCAAAGACCTTAATGTACGATTTTCACTATAATGTGATGAAACCAAAGTATGGGGAAAATATTTAACTGTACTATCAAGATACTGACTCATACATATATTTTATAAAATTACCAGACCTCTACAGTGACATGAAAGAAATGATCGATCGTTTTGATAAAAGTGATTATCAAAAAAATAATAGATATAACATGCCACAAATAAATAAGTAAATTATAGGCAAAATTAAAGATGAATGTAATGGAAAAATAATGGAAGATTTTATTGGTTTAAGAGCCAAAATGTATGCCTTAAATGTGGAAGGTGATATAAAGAAAAGAGCAAAGGAAGTGAAAAATACTGTAGTCAGAAATGAGATAGGTTTTGATGACTAAAAAAAGTGCTTGATTGGAAAAGAAGTGGTGTACAAAGGTATCAATCTCATAAGATCAAATAAACATAAACCTTTTACAATAGAGTTGAGAGAAAAAAAGCATTAAGTTCCGAAGTTGACAAAAGACTAATTCTTAAAGATGGTATTAATACACTACCATGAGGGCACTACAAAATAGAAAAGGAGTGAGACTATGAAATATATATAAAATCACCACATTTATTAATGTTTGTCAGACTGAATGGACTGATTCTGTATTCATGTATGCCATTCATAATTTCTTTTTAATTATTAAATCTTTAAAATAAATGTTTTTAATGGGAAATGACCCATTAAAAACTAATAACCATACATGTTTGCTCACTAGTTAGCTTCAGTGATTCTTTCACTTTTAACATCATAAATTTGGTTTCTTTGTCTTATTAGCACAACATTGCAAATAGTTGTAGCTTCGATTGGCTTATTCAAATCAACTGTAAGTTTCAGATTAGTTCGATTATCTATAATAGAGGTTTTTCTGTAAAAACAATCAATAACATACAATGGTCTCCTAGAAATAAATGAATCAGGTTTATTATATAGTTCATTGTTATGGTAAGGAGTATCTAGCATGGTCTTTGAGTTTCTAAAATAATTGTATACAATGTACATCTTATCGAAAATTTTATCCTCCATATCCAGGTTCCAATTTTCTTTAGGGAACACTTAATTACTTCCATTCTTAACAGAAATATTTTTAACATGACAATGGTTAAAAATTGAACCAGGTTTGTCTTGATCAGCATTTTATTTTCTGTTTAGCTGAAAGCCAACAATCACAAAGTCAGGCATAAAATTGGATTGAATTGAACTGATCCTTTATATCAAACTGGAATGAGTTTGCATCAGTAGGTATAGGTTTTTCAAGACATTGCCAATAATTGAAACCGATGGGAATTTGGTGTAGTTTGTATAGTTATGCTTTATTATCGTCACCATAATTAGGTTCGTATTCAAAAATAGGCCACAGGATTTCCATTTTCTCAATAGCAATATTACCAGCATCTGGAATAATATCAGGAGCTCCATTTGCTTGTGTTTTAGGCCTTCTGTAAATAGAAATATCATCATGAGAATTTCGAATGAATCTAATCTTGAACCCACCTTTCTAGAATATTTCATTATAATCCCTCATAAACCCAAACAAATATCTTAATGGATAGACAAGTTCTTNCCTTTCCAGAATATTTCATTACAATCCCTCATAAACCCAAACAAATATCTTAATGGATAGACAAGTTCTTTATATACATCTGCCTTAAAATATTTGCCTTTTTCTACCCCTGCTAGTTACAAGTACGATGATTCCGATTCTGAGCTAAGCAATCCATGCCACATAGTCGAGTGATGCCAGGATTGTCAATACTTTCAATTATATTGCCATGCTTAGAGATCTCTAATCTTGAGAAATGAAATAGTTGAAGTTTTTCCATAACCCGCATTTGTATCTTTTTAGATATCTTATACTGTTGGTACAGATAAGCCTCATTCGGATGTGTAAATGCATCGCCAACAGGAATAACAACCTCAATGCGCTTGTTGTATTGATTTAAATTGTTTTTTTTTGTCCGGTCGTTTGGCGGAAACGACTGACCTTCATTGCCTTAAATATTTTGCATACTCATATATTATATAAAAAAATTAGTTTTTTTAAACAACTACACTTTCCTTATCAACCCAAGAATTATGACTACTATCAAAACCCAACCATTTAACAAGCAGCTTATTTCCTTTCCTTTGTAAAACTTTCTCTACTAAGTAGTCTTGATCATACTGCGTCTTAAGCAGATCTGGTTCATAAAATATACCCTTGATAGACTCACTTTTCAAATCTTTTATTCCTTATAATGGGGTGCGTGTACAATACGTCACATACCTTAAANCCTATATGTCGAAGAAAGATATGTACTGCACTACGTAAATCTTAAGCAATATCTGTCTCTCGGAATGAAGTTGAATAAGATCCATAGAGTTCTGGACTTTTTGACCAATCAGACTGGCTCAAGTCTTATATTGATCTAAACACAAATATGGTAACGAAGACATCTAATGATTTTGAAAAGGACCTCTATAAACTAATGAACAACTCTGTATTCGGCAAAACAATGAGGAATATTAGAACAGAGTTGATATACGGATGTGCACAAGCAGCAAACAAGTGGATAAATTATTGACTAAACCACANATTATTGGCTAAACCAAATTTTAAAGATATAACAATATTTACCTACTCTTTGGTCGCAGTTCACATGAATAAAACAAAGCTGTGCTTTAACAAGCCCATTTATGATGGAATGAGCATACTTGACTTATCAAAGACCTTAATGAACGATTTTTACTATAATGTGATGAAACCAAAGTATGGGGAAAATATTTAACTGTACTATCAAGATACTGACTCATACATATATTTTATAAAATTACCAGACCTCTACAGTGACATGAAAGAAATGATCGATCGTTTTGATAAAAGTGATTATCCAAAAAATAATAGATATAACATGCCACAAATAAATAAGTAAATTATAGGCAAAATTAAAGATGAATGTAATGGAAAAATAATGGAAGATTTTATTGGTTTAAGAGCCAAAATGTATGCCTTAAATGTGGAAGGTGATTTAAAGAAAAGAGCAAAGGAAGTGAAAAATACTGTAGTCAGAAATGAGATAGGTTTTGATGACTACAAAAAGTGCTTGATTGGAAAAGAAGTGGTGTACAAAGGTTTCAATCTCATAAGATCAAATAAACATAAACCTTTTACAATAGAGTTGAGAGAAAAAAAAGCATTAAGTTCCGAAGATGACAAAAGACTAATTCTTAAAGATGGTATTAATACACTACCATGAGGGCACTACAAAATAGAAAAGGAGAGAGACTATGAAATATATATAAGATCACCACATTTATTAATGTTTGTCAGACTGAATGGACTGATTCTGTATTCATGTATGCCATTCATAATTTCTTTTTAATTATTGAATCTTTAAAATAAATGTTTTTAATGGGAAATTACCCATTAAAAACTAATAACCATACATGTTTGCTCACTAGTTAGCTTCAGTGATTCTTTCACTTTTAACATCATAAATTAGGTTTCTTTGTCTTATTAGCACAACATTTCAAATAGTTGTAGCTTCGATTGGCTTATTAAAATCAACTGTAAGTTTCAGATTAGTTCGATTATCTATAATAGAGGTTTTTCTGTAAGAACAATCAATAACATACAATGGACTCCTAGAAATAAATGAATCAGGTTTATTATATAGTTCATTGTTACGGTAAGAAGTATCTAGCATGGTCTTTGAGTTTCTAAAATAATTGTAGACAATGTACATCTTATCAAAAATTTTATCCTCCATATCCAGGTTCCAATTTTCTTCAGGGAACACTTAATTACTTCCATTCTTAACAGAAATATTTTTAACATGACAATGGTTAAAAATTGAACCAGGTTTGTCTTGATCAGCATTTTATTTTCTGTTTAGCTGAAAGCCAACAATCACAAAGTCAGGCATAAAATTGGATTGAATTGAACTGATCCTTTATATCAAACTGGAATGAGTTTGCATCAGTAGGTACAGGTTTTTCAAGACATTGCCAATAATTGAAACCGATGGGAATTTGGTGTAGTTTGTATAGTTTTGCTTTAATATCGTCACCATAATTAGGTTCGTATTCAAAAATTGGCCACAGGATTTCCATTTTATCAATAACAATATTACCAGCATCTGGAATAATATCAGAAGCTCCATTTGCTTGTGTTTTAGGCCTTCTGTAAATAGAAATATCATCATGAGAATTTCGAATGAATGTAATCTTGTACCCGCCTTTCCAGAATATTTCATTACAATCCCTCATAAACCCAAACAAATATCTTAATGGATAGACAAGTTCATTATATCCATCTGCCTTAAAATATTTGCCTTTTTCTACCCCTGCTAGTTGCAAGTACGATGATTCCGATTCTGAGCTAAGCAATGCATGCATCATAGTCGAAGTGATGCCAGGATTGTCAATACTTTCAATTATATTGCCATGCTTAGAGATCTCTAATCTTGAGAACTGAAATGGGAAGAAATTCTCACAAAGGTCAATAGTTGAAGTTTTTCCATAACCCGCATTTGTATCTTTTTAGATATCTTATACTGTTGGTACACATAAGCCTCATTCGGATGTGTAAATGCATCACCAACAGGAATATCAAACTGAATGCTCTTGTTGTATTGATTTAAATTGTTTTTTTTTGGTCCGGTCGTTTGGCGGAAACGACTGACCTTCATTGCCTTAAATATTTAGCATACTCATTTATTATATAAAAAAATTTAGTTTTTTTAAAACAACTACACTTTCCTTATCAACCCAATAATTATGACTGCTATCAAAACACAACCATTTAACACACAGCTTATTTCCTTTCCTTTGCAAAACTTTTTCTACTAAGTAGTCTTGATCATACTGGGTCTTAAGCAGATCTGGTTCATAAAATACACCCTTGATAGACTCACTTTTCAAATCTTTTATTCCTTATAATGGGGTGCGTGTACAATACGTCACATACCTTAAATACTTCAGTGAACCAGTTTGGTGTATACCCCTTTTCAAATGGGCCTTTGCTTTTACTTATACGGACTTTATCTCCTATAGCAAACCGTGCTTTAGCTATTTTTCTTTCTCCACCATACATAATGATTAGAATAGACCTTTCATTCTTTGAGCTTACATTGGCAGGTTTCATCCTGATTGCGCTGTGAACAGTGATATTGTATTCACTTATTTATTCAAGCTATATATCCACCCATTTATAGCTTCCCTGCACAGTAAATATCTTCCACATTTTCTCCTTCAATGTTCTATTAAATCTTTCTACAACACTGGCTTTATTTTCACTGTGTGTTGAATAGTGTGTTATGTTGTTATTGACCATTAATGTCTTAAATGATTTATTGTAAAATTCTTTCCCTTCGTCTGTTTGTAAATGCATAGGACTGCGGCCATTCAAAATAGTTTTAAATGCTAAAGTAACATTTTCACCTGTTTTATCTTTGACAGGTATTGCCCATGCATACTTGGAAAAAACATCAATCACAGTCAGCATATACTTAAACCCCTTGTTCAGTCTGTGTATACCTTTAATGACCCAGAGTCCATCTCAACCAAGTCAGCCTGCCAGAGATCGTCGATTCCGAAAGATAGAACAGCCCTCTTTAAGAAATTTTTTCGTATTGGTTTATGATTTCATTTGCAATATCGTCTTTTATGCTCCCACCTGTGAACATTGACTTATTGGAACCACAACATCTACATACATATTTAATTCTTGCATTATTTGTAAGTTCATATGAAACCTTATCACTTAGTGTATGCTTCCTACACTTGAGACAGTACACATTTAAGTTATAAATATTCATTTTATATATACAAATAATAAATGCTTATCGAAGAACAAGCTAAAAAGAATATTGAAAGAAGAAAACACCTAATTGAAAAGTTTAAGGCCTTCTGGAAACTATATAAAGACGAGTATGATAAAGGTAAAAGACAGGAGCAACCTTTGATAGATGCGATAAAGGACTTGGGACAAAAAGTTCAGCACATAACAAACGAGAATACGAACCTAATTAAGGAACTTGTTCCATTTGCTGTAAAGAATTTAGACTACCCATGAATACCTAAGAAAACTTCATTTCAGACGAACATCTTTGGTAAAGCAGACACCGGTGACGATGGCGTTGAACGCTATGACAATGGTGTTGAATGCTATGACGATGGCGTTGAATGTTATGACGATAGCGTTGAGGTGTTGGAGCGCTTGAAAAACGGTATTGTACTGTTAACTAACTATAAAACAACATTTATTGTGGAGAAAGTGACTGAATTCTTAAATAACTGTGATTACAATGTTTTGGACTAAGGCCTGATGGAAGCAGAAGGTATATTGGCGATAGCGAAGTAATATTCAACAATGATCGACTTACTGTAAAAGATCGAACATACATTTGTACTGATAGTTTACTGAAATTGCTAACTCGTAAGGATGTATCGAAAGTGACTACACTGCAACCGACTAAGAAAATTATAGTCATATCCTAACATATACAAATGCAGTTTTTCAAAATAATGACCCCAACTCGGGAACACCAAAATCAAGCAAGGGCGATAAATGGAAAACTATCGTTAGACCAGTGTACGATATGATAAAGAAAAACCGTTACTCTCCTCGTACAGAAACAGGAATAAAGACATATACAGGCAATCCCAAAAAATACTTATGGATGGATGATGTTAGGAATCTCATTGAAAGGCTTCACGTTATTTATGGCGAAGAGAACGCTGGAAATGATAGCTATTACAATGAGAAGGTCGGAATAATGGATATCCTCAACAGCAAGTTTAGTGACTTTGTTGTGAATATTCCAAAAGGTATACCATACCTGATACGAATGTTGAACACAATACCCCCTTCTTTCTGGGAGTCAAAGCATCATGGCAAGTCATTACTCAATAACATAATAAATGCTCTACCGTTTGATTTGCATGCGCCAACTAAACATTCATAGGCCCAGGTACCCGACTAAAAGAGAGACTTGAGAGAGGTGATAAACCTGTTAATCAATTAGATGAAGCTGCAATGGAGCATGATATAGTTTAACATTACCATAAATATCTAGATGAAAGACATGTAGCTGATAAGGAACTAGAAAAGAAGGCATTAAAAACATTGTTATGCTCAGATGCTGATCTCAATGTCAGATTGTGGGCTGGTGTTACTGGATCTGCAATGCATATTAAATGTAAGCTGGGCTGGGGAATTAAAATAAAATTTGAAAAATATTAGTTTTAATAAATTAAAGTAAAAAAAAATTGCATATATGTTTCTAGCGAGGAGCTGGAGGGTTTGAATGATGATTTTTTACTGAATACAGACAAACTGGAACGCAAAGCCAATAAATTAAAGGAAGGCAAAAGTATGACTTTCACAGTCTCAACTCCAACCCTTAAGAAACTGTCTAAGGAAATGAAGGCTGGAAATGGTTTGACATCTCACAAGGATGGATTTTTACATTTGATTTTTGCAGCATTGGGAGCTCTAGGGGCATTGGCAGGAGGTGCCTCATCTATTGCTACATCTGTAATTAATGCTAAGAAGAGAAACCAGGAATTGGAAGAACAAAATAGATATAATTTAGACATGGAAAAACAAGTTAAGGGGGTGAAGAATGCCAAAAAAAAAAAAAAAGAAGTAACTCCACTAGGTAACTTTGATATTAATATAATGGTAAAACTTTAAACATTAAAATATTTAGAGGTGTATTTATGATTGATAAGCTACCTAACACGCCACTCGATAAGGAATGTGGGATTGTTAACCTAGATGTTTCAAAAAACTCTGGAACACACTGGGTATGCTACTGGAAAGAATCCAATAAAAAATATTTTTTCGACTCATTTGGTGGAGATCCACCCCGGGAATTGATTGCGTATCTCGGTGGTAATATTATTTATAACGATAGCAGAATTCAAAATTTCCACCAAGTAATTTGTGGCCATTTGTGTGTCATTGTGCTAAATCACTTTTCACATAATTTTAAATTTCCAAAAATTATTTTATTATTAATAAACGATGGATATATGTGGAAATGCATTAATGACCTCTTGGATTGAAGATCAAATTAAAGATCACCGGGATAATGGTACAACTACTGAGAAGATCAATCCTAATGATTTTGTTTCCTACCCACAGTTCAGTGACTTTATAACCACACTGACAAGAAATAAAAGATCCTTGGATAAAGCCTTTCTTACCTACTTAGAAGAAGATAATAATATAGATTTTGAGAATAAAAG
Source organism: Clitarchus hookeri (assembly GCA_002778355.1). Lineage (NCBI taxonomy): Eukaryota > Metazoa > Arthropoda > Insecta > Phasmatodea > Phasmatidae > Clitarchus > Clitarchus hookeri. Next base: position 129,242 of record NQII01004865.1, read on the forward strand.
GCTTACAAACGTGGGAAATCATATTGCTCCTAATGATGCAGTCAATTTTTAGTACTATCAGTCCAAAAGAATTGACGTTATTAGTTTAGTTGGGAAATACAGTTCAAAGGATAAATTATTTTACATAGGAAAATAATCAAACACAATATATTTTTATGAGAAGTGGAAGAGTAATTGAGAAAATAATTAAACCAGAGGAGTATAAGGGAACTATCAAAGTACACAATAATTTTAAAAGCGTCGCCATGCATAAGACTTTTGATGTCGCGCCTGATAAGATATATTTTAAAATTCCAAAAGCTTTCAGTGTACCTGAAGGCACAGTTGTCTTTTTTGAAATAGTTATGGTATGTAAGTACATTTAAAAAAAGAGCAGAGTCTGTATATTTTAATGGAAATATTTCCATTAAAAGCAAAGAAAAATGCGCTAATAATCTAAGGATTAAAAAACTCTTAAATTTTATTACGATACTTACCATTTTTCAACTTACGAGTTGTGTCTATAGTAACAAAACCATATTCCTTACCCCAACATTTTGTACAAGTTTCTCTAAATTTCTCAAATGTAATATCGCCGCCAACAAAATCGCTATGAATATGTTTAAGATTTGTATCATCTTGTCTGAATATGCAAATAAAATTGGCATTGTCTCTTATAAGCTGTTTAAGCACTTTTGAGTATGTCTAAGCTAAATAGAAACAATCAATATCTTTGTGTTTACCGCGAGTGAAGAAATCTCTTACTTTGTCCTGATTTTAAAGTATGACATCATCAAAAACTACAACAGAGTCATTACAACATTCATCGACAGTAACCATTTCTTCATTTGTAGGGGAAAATTATGCTATAGGTTCAAATATATATATATATATTGCTGCTACCTCTGTATCTTCCTTTAAAGCAATAAATCTAGGTTGGTTCAGACATTTTGAACACACATATAAAGTACCAAAGTTCAACTATCCTGGGGAATATATAAAATTATAAGTGTAGTTTTTCCGCACTTACTAGGCCCCACTATCAAAAATCTAATATTATAAGGCATTAATTCTCCATGACGTTTTGTCAATACAGTTTTGTCTGGTATTCTTATTTTAATATCTCATGTCTACCTGTTTCATGTTTCTTGGATTATTAATTTATTTAATACATTTTTTTTGTTGTAATAAATGAGTAAAATATTCAAGCTAACAGATAACAAATCAATGTTGAAGAAAAGACTACATTATCCTTTAGAGATAGAGGAGAATTAAGTGGCTTTAGTTCAGTTCAATACTAGATATCTAACACCAAACATTACCCCTGTGAAAAATAGGCTCTATTTTAAAAACATGGGTGGTTTAGAAACATCAGTTGAAATTCCCATTGGCCAATATACTTTAAAATATCTTGTAAAAACGATAAAGACAATTTCCCCAATTGAGATATTTCCTATGGGTGGGGGAGAAAATAATAGCATATCCCTCGAGCTTGACAAGACAACAAACAGGGTGAAAGTAAAATGTGGGTTTGATTTACAGTTTGGAAAAGGGGTGCGATAGGAGAACTTTTGGGATTCGCATAAAAAAAAATCCTGAAATCAAATCAGTACCATTTTGGAAACACAATTATAAAATTTCTTCCCTTTGAAACAATTAATATACACTGTAATATAGCTAATGGGATGATATTAAAACATGATGAATATAACCACAGAGAAACTTGCATAATTGCTACATCTAAACCAAGGACGACATTTGGATTTGGTGACACAATCTATTATGAACCTGATTATCCATAATTTTTTCCCCTGCGAACAACTCAAGTAAAGGAAATAAGAATTGAATTTAAGGATGACAAAGGTAAGTTAATAAATTTTGATTCTTCAGAACGAACTGTGGTCTTAGAGATGAGACCGTAGATATTTATTTTTCTATTAAAGAAAAAGGTATTTTAGGTGAGAAGTACTCATATAATAACTATAATAATTATTTAAACCATTAAAGTTACATATGAATAAATAACTAAAGAATATAGGTCAGGCTTATTGATAAATGCAACTACATAGTATATCTGAATTACGCACACAGCGCACACGCGTTCTGATGGTGTAGAACAGTCTTTTCCTGATTCGTTATCTGCTGTGCTCGCTAACTGTGACGTAACATATGAACCAGGATGTAGTCAAGATCGATGTATCCGCGCTCTAGGAGTGATTCATTAAACCATTTGATGCGACTCGCTTTAAAGATGTATGAAGAACCTCGTCTAGCATCTTGCCAGTTTAGCTCAGTGGTAAAACGTCCGACTCTTAACGCAAGGTTCGTGTGTCCAAATCCCGGGTTGAGCGGATAAATTTACAGTGCGGGTGTGAAGGCACCCACATCTGCACTGTATGTTTATCAACAGAGCCATTCCAAATTTGAGCTAATAAAATAAAATAAATGCTCGTACTCTTAGCAGATCTAGGAGTAGCAGATGCAAATATATGGTACCTCTTAAAGTCCAGCAGAAATACTCTCTACAGTTGTCAGTATTGTATCAGACGTATGGCTGGGTAATCTCGGATGGTAAAGGCCCCACACCATCTGAGAGGGGGTACAAGAACTTAAAAAAAAGGCTGGCTGAGTGGTGAGGTGGGGGAGTCCTCTGCCAAACATAGTTTTATTGGTGTCAAAATTTGGCTGTAATAATAATATAAAAAAATGTCCCTGGCGAGTCATTAAGATGACTGTAAACCTTTTGCAATTTTTTTCTGGTAAGTTAATAAAGAGGGGTAATATTTATGTAGAAAATGCAATGGAAGATTTAGAAAAAAAATTAGGTGTTTCATATACTTTAATATGTCGTATTTAGAGGTGCATATATAAACTTGTAATTTGACTATGTTGCACGAAGATGGAGCAGTAATTGTGTTTAAATGGTTTTATAATCATTAAAACATTTCAGAGATATGAATACAAATGAAAATAAACTGATGTCTAATTATACGAATACATGCATTTACTCTTTTACAAACAGAATATAATGCCTTTGTGTGTCACCATATTTTTTAAATCCTTTATACATAAAACTTGTGCCTCCTCAGCAGTTATGTACTAAAAATGTATACATATCTGCCTGGTAACATCACCTTAAAATTCCCTGAAGTAACTACGACTTTGGGNAAGTAACTGCGACTTTGAGACCATACTTGGTTTCTTTTATTTCAGCAAAGTTTATCGGGTAGGACTACCCTATTGTGAGGTCGGAAAGTTTCATAAAATGGTGGGTACTGTTTAATGCATTTAGCAACTGATATATGTTTTGTTGTTTATGATATATTTTCATTATTTTTTTATGAAAAAAAAATGTCTCGCTAGTAATTCATTTTGCGCAGCTCGGATCGGAATTTCCATCCAAATCATTTAGTTACTAAATCTGTTTTTATTTAGCTACGAAATCAATTTTAATTTATTGACAAAATCATTTTTCATTTAGTGACGAAATAAATTTTCATTTAGTGATGAAATCAATTTCCATTTAGTGACGAAATCAATTTCTATTTAGTGACAAAAACCATTTCAAAACGCTATTTACAGCCTCAGGGGGGTACCTTCCGATTAAGTGACATTTTTGTTGCACTGGGGTCGGCATTTAATATCTACTTATCAGATTTTATATACATATAATTAATTTAATGTCCACCGGTATAAACTCATAAAAGGGACTATTAAAATCAAGCGAGACCTGCAGTTTCAAAATAAATATTTTAAAGCATTCTTGAAATTTTTTAATAAACAAATTGGTACAACTTAATTAGTTTGAGCAATTAAAAAAACTTTTAAAAAATGCCTAAGTCTTTGAAGTGCACTCCTCACAAGTTAAATAAATTTACTTTAAATAACCAACTAATAATTTTACTAACTTGTCAAACAATTAAAAAAATTCGAAAGCTTCATTTGTAGATCATTCTCAGTTCACCTTCGTCGGCTCTCAAGACCTAGTTGTTAAGAGCCGCCCACATTTCTTAACTCATCTCCAGCCAAGCTAGGAAGAACAGTTACATCTGTAGTAACTTACAAACCTTGAATATCAGAATTAAATTAATTCTGAAATAACATGGTCCCCCTAAATTTAAATGAAGTCACAATTACTCAACATGGCGAAAATACTGACGCAATTAAATTGGCAAGAAAGAATTAAAAAATTTGAAATTTATGTAAAACCGAAAAAAATATGTGTCCCAAACTTCTGAGAAAAAAAAACAGTAGGAAATCAATGTGTCCTGCGAGAAATAATTTATAACATTTACATATCAATGTATAAGTGCATGNAAAAAAAACAGTAGGAAATCAATGTGTCCTGCGAGAAATAATTTATAACATTTACATATCAATGTATAAGTGCATGGTACAAGTGCTCGAGAAAGAGTAGTGGCGCTGAGGAGAAACAGAGGTGTGGTAGAGAACAACAAGAACAAGTAGGCGAAAGGATAGACAACTCTCTTTGTTTGCTTTCCCCGATACTCTTGTGTAAATGGGCTGTTATATTATAGTCACTGTACTCCTTTTACCCCTTCCTTAGTCCTGGTATAAACAAACCCAGATTCTGTGTTTGGTCAAACTACGCACTGCTACTGAACTCACAAGAAAAAGGTCACATTTAAATAACTTATAATTCCAAATGTACTTCATANCAAACTACGCACTGCTACTGAACTCACAAGAAAAAGGTCACATTTAAATAACTTATAATTCCAAATGTACTTCATAATTTTGGAAAAACTTGCTTATTTTCAGTAATATATATTGTTGAAAACTATTTATGTATGTATCTATACTGGTAGTTTGCCACGCTGCCAGTTGCCAGAGCAGATGACAGTCTGTTCCTATTCCCATGGTTCTGATGGTTGGCCGGCTTCCAGAGCCGTCCCCGTGTGAAGCGAACTCGACGTGCCTACCGGTGTCATGAAACTTGTTCAGGGGAAACCGTTTAAATATGGTGACAAGAGATTAGTTTTTAAATGAATTTGATTATATTTCACAGCAACACCCAACTTTGGCTGGTGAGCAAGTAGTGGCACTTGAATCTGAAATGACTGGCGTTTCTGCAGCGAGTATGTTCAGTGCGCAGGAAGAACAACAGGTAACGGGAAAACATGTGACTCCAGGCACAAATTGGAAACGGGAAAAGTTAATGCTCGGCAAGTGTGACGATGTTGTGAAAATTGCAGTGCGTGCTAAAGTTTATTAGTTTTTCTTACGTTATGAGGCTCCGACTTGAAACAAAGTTCGTGCTATAATTACTGCTGACGACGATCTGCCATATTTAGNACGATCTGCCAGATTTTGAAAACACGACTGTTAAATAACTTAATTACAAATCAAAATCGCATTTTAATTTGTGGAAAGGAATTCTAAAAGTGATATTTCGGATAGGGAGGATAAAGTGTTAGCGTTGGGATTACCTCCGGAAAATACGGCCATACCGTCAAGAAGGATGCTCTACTAAACGTGGATTAATCAAGGTCATACAACTTCAAAGGTTTGGGCCCCTTTAACGGTTGACCAAGAAACAAGGTTTGTCAGGCCTTAGTTCAGGCGTAAGAAAGGGAACCGGTAAGGCCAAACAGCCGATATTACTGCATATTGGAAGTGACAGTGGTTTTGTTAAAGACGGCTTCTTGGTTTTTGAATCGAAGAAAAACCGCGAGACAATAACGAAAAAATGAACGGTGAAACGTTTCAACCATGGTTTGTGAAAAATACTTCCTGAACTCACGCAACAGTGTCATAGTAATGGATAATGCCCCCTAACACAGTGATAAACTTGAACATGTGGCAACAATATCATGGATAAAACCAGACATTACCTCATAGTTAACATCAAAGAACATTTGATGAAAGTATCATAAAAAGCAAAACTCATGGATGTTGTGAAAATAGTAGACAGCGTTGGTGTTAAGTACGCGATAGATAATCTTGCCGCTAAAGCTGGTTGCACGGTCTTACGGCTAACGCCATATCACTGTAATCTAAATCCTATATATTTAGTTTGGAGTCAGATTAATTGTTATGTAGCTCTTCACAATACTACTTTAAGTTACTAGATTTGCGTATTTTATTGTAGTCAGCAGTGTGTGAGATAACAACTGAAAAATTGCGTGANACTACTTTAAGTTACTAGATTTGCGTATTTTATTGTAGTCAGCAGTGTGTGAGATAACAACTGAAAAATTGCGTGAGTGCATAAAATATAAGATATGATAAGAAGAGAAAATATTGAAACTGTAGGGTATAGTGCATACGGTAATGGACGAAGTTGTTATAAACACAGCAGAATACTTGACAGATGAAGAAGTAGGAAGTGATTAAAGCATAGTAGTAGAGCCTCTTTCTCACAGTGACTAGAATAGTATGTAAATAATATTAATACTTATGTCACGTACAAGAGCATACATGAAGTCTATGTTCATAAAATCGTACCGTAGCAACACGCTCCAGCAGCAACCAATAATTGCTGTTCGACGCGGAAAGACACAACTGTATTTGTTTACATCGCGATTAAAGTAAGGATAAATGCGCTATGGGTGCAGGAGCAAATTTTGTATTAGTTAGTGCAGNATTTGTTTACATCGCGATTAAAGTAAGGATAAATGCGCTATGGGTGCAGGAGCAAATTTTGTATTAGTTAGTGCAAAGCAATTGACATTTAGGGAAATATTTATTTATTTGAAAATACTTAAAACGAAAAATGATTATGTAATTCATATGACGCTAACGGTCAGCCAATAATAGTGCACATCACATTGCCATTTGATGTTTTATGCAAAATCAGTACAATTCGTATGTTAAAATTATGGTATTCAGTTCCTCGAGCAGTAAACATAACCCTTAAGTCGGTCGTACAACATTAATACAAAACAACAGATATGAATTGACGATAGAAAAATACAGCGTGAAGGCCGAGGAGTCGTCCACAATCTATGATGACGATATAGTGCTGGGTTGCGCTTGTATGCCTGGGACGAACTTTTCACAGAAAAAATCACTAATTTTTCCGCAAAAAAAATTTCAGAATTGAGAGATTTTACACCATAATATTTGTTTTGCCATTTAATACTTTCTGCCAAGTCCACAAATCAGCAAAATGGTTTCGATGCTTCACGAAAAATATACCAACACGTCCTCAAAGCAGCAACGCATACTCGAGGTTCTGCGATGCAAAGGCCATGTAGTCCTCAATGCAGCAACGCATATTCGAGACTCTGCGATGTAAAGGCCATATAGTCCTCAAAGNCATACTCGAGGTTCTGCGATGCAAAGGCCATGTAGTCCTCAATGCAGCAACGCATATTCGAGACTCTGCGATGTAAAGGCCATATAGTCCTCAAAGCTGCTATGCATAATAGAGGCCTGTGATTTAGAGGCCATATAGTCCTCAATTCAGCAACGCATTCTCTAGGCTCTGCGATGTATAGGCCTTATAGTCATCAATGCAGCAATTCATAATCGAGGCTCTGCGATGTAAAGGCCATATAGACTCATTGCAACAATGCACACTCGAGGCTCTGCGATGTAAAGCACATGAGGTCCCCAATGCAGCAATGCATACTCAATCGAGGCACTGCGATGTAAAGGTCATATAGACTCATTGCAGTAACGCATACCCGAGACTCTGCGATGTAAAGGCCATATAGTCTTCAATGCAGCAATGCATACTCGAGGCTCTGCGATGTAAAGGACATATAGATTTATTACTCTAACACATGCTTGAGGTTCTGCGATGTTAAGGCCATATGGCATCAATTCAGCAACGCATACTCTAGGCTCTGCGATATGAAGGCCATATAGACANCTGCGATGTTAAGGCCATATGGCATCAATTCAGCAACGCATACTCTAGGCTCTGCGATATGAAGGCCATATAGACACAACGGAGAAACCCATTCTCGAGGCTCTGCAATTTAAAAGCAATATAGTCCTCAATGCAGAAATGCATGCTCGAGACTCTGCGATGTTAACGTCATATATACACTATGCTGCAATGCACACTCGAGGCTCTGCAATGTAAAGGCCATGTAGACTCATTGCAGCAACGCATACTCGAGGCTCTGTGATGTAAACACCATATAGTCCTCAGTGCAGCAACGTATACTTGAGGCTCTTCGATGTAAAGGCCATATAGACTCAATGGNATATAGTCCTCAGTGCAGCAACGTATACTTGAGGCTCTTCGATGTAAAGGCCATATAGACTCAATGCAGCAACACATACTCGAGGCTCTGCGATGTAAAGGCCATGGAGTCCTCAATGCAGAAATGCATACTCAAGACTCTGCAATGTAAAGGACATACAGTCCTCATTGCAGAAATGCATACTCGAGGCTCTGCGAATTAAAGGACATACAGTCCGCAATGCAGCAACGCATACTCGATGCTCTGTGATGTAAAGGCCATATAGACTCAATGGAGCAAGGAGATTCATGTCTACGTGCCTGACCCTGAGGATCCAGTGGAGTAACAGTTTTATTTCGATACATAACTGTACCAAATCACTTCTTTGATCCTTGATAAATTTGTTTTAATATATTCTTTAATAATTGAAGAGTAAGCAGTGTAAGTGTCGTTATTGATCCCAACTGCCATATTGNCTGCGATGTTAAGGCCATATGGCATCAATTCAGCAACGCATACTCTAGGCTCTGCGATATGAAGGCCATATAGACTCAACGGAGAAACCCATTCTCGAGGCTCTGCAATTTAAAAGCAATATAGTCCTCAATGCATAAATGCATGCTCGAGGCTCTGCGATGTTAACGTCATATATACACTATGCTGCAATGCACACTCGAGGCTCTGCAATGTAAAGGCCATGTAGACTCATTGCAGCAACGCATACTCGAGGCTCTGTGATGTAAACACCATATAGTCCTCAGTGCAGCAACGTATACTTGAGGCTCTTCGATGTAAAGGCCATATAGACTCAATGGAGCAAGGAGATTCATGTCTACGTGCCTGACCCTGAGGATCCGGTGGAGTAACAGTTTTATTTCGATACATAACTGTACCAAATCACTTCTTTGATCCTTGATATATTTGTTTTAATATATTCTTTAATAATTGAAGAGTAAGCAGTGTAAGTGTCGTTATTGATCCCAACTGCCATATTGAAAATGTACGTTCTGACACAATGGCACACACCCCCAGAGACGAAGCCAGCCAGTCACCGTGTTGTAATGGCGTATTGGATATATATGTCTTCGATCTTGACCACATGGCTGTGATCNCCTGCGATCTTGGATGACTATGAACCCAAATATCCCACATCACATTAAAGGAAAAATATTTTAAGACTCAGGAAGTCCAAAATTTCAATGATGGGCGGAGTGATCTGCAATTTAGATCCTCGCATGAAAACCAGCAGATGACAGACCCACACCACCAACACATCTAATATTTATTATCTAATTACTCACCTGTAGCTCGTCACCCCTCAAACCCTTCCTACGCTCAAACTAGATTTTTAATGGATATCTTCAAACCCCCTCACCTTACAAACATTCCTGCAGCTAAGAGAGCAGTTTAGCTATCGGAATTTTTGCGATAATTTACCTGTATAGCGTGAAATTCATGGAATGGCGAAGCAATGTTTTCGGCTATAATTTTATGCAGGTTACATAAATAAAATGGTTTTAAGTACTTTAAAAAATAATTTTTAGCATACGCACTTTTGAATAGATTTAATCATTTAAAACATAGTGTTGATATTTATATAACGTAAAATACTTCGTTTTATTTTGTAAGTTCACAATTGCTCTGGTATGTACATCAGACAAACATTTATAATCCGAAAGAGAACATAAATTATTCTGCCTAGCAGGATGTATTTTGTATGTTCGTGGCTGAGAAGTGCGAGGTCACGAAGGGCGACACAGGGTCGTGCATCACATCTCTTATCGCCTCTATGTTCAAGGCTCTCAACTAGTGTGCAGTCTTTCCTTCAGCAACTTCTCTCAGAGACTACTTACAATTATTTAATAATTGATTTGTAACATNCCCTTCAGCAACTTCTCTCAGAGACTACTTACAATTATTTAATAATTGATTTGTAACATTTTTGATTAACAAAATTAAAGTAGAAATATCTATAGCATATAGTTCCTTGTCGTGCATTTACATCTAAATCCTAGTTTTAAATAATAAACCATTATAGACATAATCTGATCTTTCAACCATGCACAAAAACGGTAATGCAGAATNATCCTAGTTTTAAATAATAAACCATTATAGACATAATCTGATCTTTCAACCATGCACAAAAACGGTAATGCAGAATATCTGCTCACATTTGGACAGCTTCGTTTGGCGTGATCGGTGCAAATGTGAACTGAAACAGGCATAAGTGTGAAATCATCCAACGGAAACCTTGGAAAATAATTTTTCGTTACACATAATAGTGCCATTAATACTTCCCGCCCACTACAGCGCCCATTCGTGTCCAGCCTATTACTGAAGGACGAGGGAGCTTAAGGGTCGCGACGTATGGTGCGAGTAGTAGTGAGAGATGCGAGCAGTGCCAACCTTACATAGCCAGGCGCACAACGAAGCCACGTGACTGAAGGACGAGGGAGCTTAAGGGCCGCGACGTATGGCGCGAGCAGTAGTGGGAGCTGTGAGCAGTGCCAACCTTACACAGCCAGGCGCACTACGAAGCCACGTGACTGCTTGTTCGTTTTGTCTCGGCGCCAATCGCACCTTATTATAAACAAAAAAAGTATACTTGTCTTACTCACTCAGAAAAATCCTCTCTTAAGAAATCAAAACTATTTCATTATTTTTTCTTGTAAAAATATCCTTGGAATGATTTACACCAAAGTTAGGGTGCAAAAACGTTGTGACTTTTTTAAAAATGCCACGCTGCAATATAAAAAAAAATATTACTTATAGTTATATGAATACGAATAGCTAGACAAAATATAGTTTTACTGAGCGTAAAATAGTGCAATAAATAATATTATTTCTTAAACAGTATAATTTTTTACGTTTTATTGCAGCTCATTTGCATTTTTTTTANTAGTGCAATAAATAATATTATTTCTTAAACAGTATAATTTTTTACGTTTTATTGCAGCTCATTTGCATTTTTTTTTATTTGTTTAATTTTCTCATCGTTCAAGTAATTTTGGGGCTCAAAGTATTAAACTGAGGCCTTTTTGTTGTAAACAACAAAAGAACCCTTAGCTGAGGATTTGGGATTTTCATAAAAGAAAAATTTCCCCCACAAAGATACATATATGGTTCCTAAAATAATCGCAATGTAACTCCGTAAGTAGAAAGATTTTGATAAGTTTCGGCCAATAGCGTGAGGGTTCGAAGCTCAAATATTTTCCTGTTCTGCCATTCCGGTCACCTTTTCCACCATTGTATCGACAAAATCAAATATTTTACTCCAAAACTATCGATTCCTCAGATGAGCCTCTTAATCCTTAGATCATTAAAAGCGTATTCGAGACGCCAAATCAGGTCCAGCGGATTGGAGGCGGATCACAGACATAACCTCTTTCCCCTCCTTCATTCGCATCAGTTAACATGACATAAACCTTGAATGTAGCTGAACCCAAAAAATCGCATAAAATTACATCTACAATAATTTATAAAATTATAAATCATTCTGAGAAATTAGGAAATGGACTAACAATAACCTTATAAATAAAAAAAAAATTATTAAATAATTTTGAATATGTAGTTTTAAAAAATGTTATTTCTGGATCTCCCCTTAGCACCACGTCCAGCAGATTACTGACACCACCCACCAAAAAAATCATTTCATTTTATTAACATTCCCCTTCCCATAAAAAATCGAGACAATTAGAAAACTTACAAAAAATTCTTGAAAATCTTAGTGTAAATTTATTGATAACTCCGACAACCTATTTTGGATGCCAGTGACATTGACCTTAATGACTTTGAACAACTCGATAATAAAGAGCCAAAAAATTGAACCATTTACTTGACCCCGTGCCCATGATCTTAAATGAACTTGACCTCAAAAATTCCCACAAATATGTCAAATATCCCCAATAAAATTAAATGACTTAAAAAAAAATAATTCTGACAATTTTGTGAATCACATTTAAAGAATTACACGCAGAAGTTAAGTGCTCGGAAGCATGTGAGGCGATAAGAAACGAAGATCCCGTCACAAGGACAAGCAGACGACTCGTCCCCACCACTATATTTCATAGTCTTACAGGGTGTATCAGTACAGAGGTTACAAACTTTCAGGAGATATAGAGTACACCTAGACGATCGGAAATCACATAGCAATGCATGGTTGGAAACGCTTTCCTGGCGCGGTAGTGACGACACAAAACACAAGAAAAGAAGGACACGAACAAAAACCTTGATTTCTTCTTCTGGGGTTACGTCAAGGCACTGGTGTACGAAATTCCCGTTAACAGTGTTGAGGAACTTGTTGCACGCATCGTGGCAGCTGCTGGGGAAGTCCGGGACACACCCGGTATTTTCGCCAAAGTCAGATCTTCAATGCGCCGGAGATGTGAGGCCTGCATCACGGCCCGGGGTCGTCATTNTAGTGCAATAAATAATATTATTTCTTAAACAGTATAATTTTTTACGTTTTATTGCAGCTCATTTGCATTTTTTTTATTTGTTTAATTTTCTCATCGTTCAAGTAATTTTGGGGCTCAAAGTATTAACATAAATAAAAGAACTGAGGCCTTTTTGTTGTAAACAACAAAAGAACCCTTAGCTGAGGATTTGGAATTTTCATAAAAGAAAAATTTCCCCCACAAAGATACATATATGGTTCCTAAAATAATCGCAATGTAACTCCGTAAGTAGAAAGATTATGATAAGTTTCGGCCAATAGCGTGAGGGTTCGAAGCTCAAATATTTTCCTGTTCTGCCATTCCAGTCACCTTTTCCACCATTGTATCGACAAAATCAAATATTTTACTCCAAAACTATCGATTCCTCAGATGAGCCTCTTAATCCTTAGATCATTAAAAGCGTATTCGAGACGCCAAATCAGGTCCAGCGGATTGGAGGCGGATCACAGACATAACCTCTTTCCCCTCCTTCATTCGCATCAGTTAACATGACATAAACCTTGAATGTAGCTGAACCCAAAAAATCGCATAAAATTATATCTACAATAATTTAGAAAATTATATATCATTCTGAGAAATTAGGAAATGGACTAACAATAACCTTATAAATAAAAAAAAATTATTAAATAATTTTGAATATGTAGTTTTAAAAAATGTTATTTCTGGATGTCCCCCTAGCACCACGTCCAGCAGATGACTGACACCACCCACCAAAAAAATCATTTCATTTTATTAACATTCCCCTTCCCATAAAAAAATCGAGACAATTAGAAAACTTACAAAAAATTCTTGAATATCTTAGTTTAAATTTATTGATAACTCCGACAACCTATTTTGGATGCCAGTGACATTGACCTTAATGACTTTGAACAACTCGATAATAAAGAGCCAAAAAATTGAACCATTTACTTGACCCCGTGCCCATGATCTTAAATGAAGTTGACCTCAAAAATTCCCACAAATATGTCAAATATCCCCAATAAAATTAAATGACTTAAAAAAAAATAATTCTGACAATTTTTTGAATCACATTTAAAGAATTACACGCAGAAGTTAAGTGCTCGGAAACAGGTGAGGCGATAAGAAACGAAGATCCCGTCACAAGGACAAGCAGACAACTCGTCCCCACCACTATATTTCATAGTCTTACAGGGTGTATCAGTACAGAGGTTACAAACTTTCAGGAGATATAGAGTACACCTAGACGATCGGAAATCACATAGCAATGCATGGTCAGAAACGCTTTCCTGGCGCGGTAGTGACGACACAAACCACAAGAAAGGAAAGACACGACCACAAACCTTGATTTCTTCTTCTGGGGTTACGTCAAGGCAATGGTGTATGAAATTCCCGTTAACAGTGTTGAGGAACTTGTTGCACGCATCGTGGCAGCTGCCGGGGAAGTCCGGGACACGCCCGGTATTTTCGCCAACGTCAGATCTTCAATGCGCCGGAGATGCGAAACCTGCATCACGGCCCGGGGTCGTCATTTCAAACACCTTTGATTTTTGCTGTACTAAGAAAATAATCATGTTTTCTCACCCTGTTCGTGTCTTTCCTTTCTTGTGTTTTGTGTCGTCACTACCGCGCCAGGAAAGCGTTTCCAACCATGCATTGCTATGTGATTTCCGATCGTCTAGGTGTACTCTATCTCTCCTCAAAATTCGTTACCGCTGTACTGATACATCCTGTATAGTCGCTCAACATGCCGACCACCTGTGCATGTAGTGCTCATTGGGGCGAATGAGGTGCTTATTATGGTGCATGTGGTTTTTATTTTGGTGTGTGTGGTGCTGGTTGTTGTGTATTGTGCTGATTGTGCTGCAGGAGGTGGTTCTGGATGCAGAGAATCAGTGCTGCAAATTTAAGAATGTCTCTTTAAAATACCATTCAGAGTAAACTGATCGTGTGAAGGTTATGTGTCGTCCACATGTACGAGTATAAAACACTTTAGTACTCTATACTTCAGTACGATGCGAAAAAGATTGCCAATAAAAATAATTTATTCATTTACTGCAGCTTAAGATTTTTGTACAGAGGGCCATCACTAATATCAATGTAATTTTTATTAAATAAGCTGACCAGCATTCGCACTAAACAACCATATTTAATGCAATATTATATACCCATAGAATAAAATATTTTCACCATCACATGTTAACCACTGTCAAGAAACAAACGAAAAGATATCCCTAGGAAATATTCTATAACATGCAACCCCGACTACATGAACCGAAGATTATATCAGTAATGCTTCTCATTAGAAGAGAACCAGCAATACAAATAATGTCATACCAACAAGTTATACCAGCCATACCACCATACCTTCAAAAATCATATGTCATATTATCAAAACAACGAAAATATTCAAATCAAAAACTTGACAACAATATCGCCATGTCGTACTTGTCACATAAAAAGATCATGCCATCAAACAATACATAATATCTACACCGATGAATCACCAATACCGAAATATCGTATGAATAGGTCATACTACCAGTCCAGCAACTCAAATGATCTAGTCAAAATATTCCAACCATTAATTCTCGCAGATCGTATCACACCACACAACCCTTTTGGAGAGACCATACTATAAATTTGCAAGTAGAATACCTTTACAAAATACCAGCAAACCAGCCATCCTTACAGATAAATCCTAATAACCATCGAAGAAAAGATTATCAACCAATTATTCCAAACAACAGTACTATCAGAACAAGCCAATTATCTATTCCTGCAAAAATTNAAGAAAAGATTATCAACCAATTATTCCAAACAACAGTACTATCAGAACAAGCCAATTATCTATTCCTGCAAAAATTAAAAAATTAAATTTTTTTTTGCTAACAATACTAACAGGTTACCCTGTTAGAATAGACAGATTATACAAAAATATTCGACCATGATGTCAGACCATTCCTACCTGCAATACCTAAACTTACCACCCCCCCTTCCCAACGGGCTCCAAAAACTACCCAATAATACCGTCCACACGATATTACACTACATTCACATGTCTTAAAAAGCTTATTCAAACTATGGCTTCTAGTAAATAGCATACCTCCCAAATCATATCGTTCTAGTTTNCACATGTCTTAAAAAGCTTATTCAAACTATGGCTTCTAGTAAATAGCATACCTCCCAAATCATATCGTTCTAGTTTGGAGGTCATTCATTTCGAACATTTGCCCTTTAATCGGTATAAATTATCATCAAAAGTTTGGGCATAAGAGCAATACTTTTGTTTCCATCCATTAATGCGGTAGTGGATGTAGCTATGTGTATACACTTATTATGTACACTCTATTTCACACAATAAATTGCTTGCTTCGTCTTCAAGCAAACATTTATTCATACACATTACTATTACCGGCTGACTCCTGACGACTGACTCTTGCTAACTGACTCCTGCAGACTAACTCCTGACGTTTGACTTATGCAGCCATACTCCTGCCTACTGACTCCTGCTGACTGACTCCTGCCGACTGAATCCTACAGACTGATTTCTGCGAACTTACTCTTTGCCGAGATATTACTGATATGTTGGTTGAATAACAACTAACACCTAAGTCATGATATGTACATATATATACTTATTATTCATCACGTTTATTGAATGTCGTCTGGGGTGTATGTCAAATGGCGAATGGTTGACGCTGTTAGACAAGTTATTCACCGACGAATACTCGAGCTAGAGGAACACACACTGGATAACTCACCATCTATATAACACACTCTCCAGCATGCCCATGACAGTCGATGTGTCACCATCTGTTCGGACTTCAACTTGCTGGTATTATCTTATGGTCGGCTCTTTGCAAATAAATTGCATGTTTTGTCCAAATGGGTTGTGGGTTGAGATACGGTCTACGAGTATTTATAGTTTAAATTTTTTAACTGGAACATTTTCGTTACATGAAGTATGACATGACCAATTAATACAAAATTTCAATTTCGGTATGTTTGGTTCGTTGGCGAGGATATTCTGTATTGTGTGATCGGTCTATGTGACAAGTACAAAATGGTGAAATTGTAGTCGAGTTTTTTTTTTTTTTAATAATTTTTCTGTAATGGATTGTTGCAATTATCTAACAAAATAATCTATGGGTATTGCAGGTCTTGTGGTAAGGATGCCATGACTTTTAAATACGGCATTTTTTATTCCTGGTCCTCTTCTGATGACTTGAGTATTATGATTATGTTCCTTCTGAGCCAATATATTTGATATGGGAGCTGTGTGGCTGTGGCTGTGGCTGGCGGTCTTCGGCTCGACTCGGACGAGCTCGGCAGTCTTCGACTCGACTCGGACGAGCTCGGCAGTCTTCGGCTCGACTCAGGGGTGGCTCGGAAGCCGTCAACTCAGAATTGATGAAAGTACCCGAAGGTGCTCGGCAGTTACGTCCACTTATTCTACAAAAAAATATGTTCGTTTCTGGTAATCATGTTAGCTATATAGGCAAAGGACATGTCAAATCGTAAAATTTTTATTATTTATTCCATTAAAAGTATAACTTTTATTTAAATATATTATTTTTTATTTTGAGCCGAAATTATACATAGGGTTTCTGGAAATATGAAAAAGTGTTTCATTAAATTACGACATTTCCAGTCCCCTCTCTAGAAGATTCATTAATACACGATGCTAGAATCTGTGAATTATTCACTGCCTCGACTGTTTTGTAGGTATAAATATGATACTCAGATTTTTATATAATTAAACCAAGCCCTTTATGCTAATATCAACCACATGAATGAGTATGTTATAATAATGGTATGGATCAGAATATATCAATTCTTTTATAGGAAAAATTTACGTTCATTTAAATGTCAATGTTGCCAGGCCCTGGAGACTTAGAGTGTACGAGTCTTAATTTCATGTTATTCTTAACCACCAGTCAGTCAATCGTCCACTTATTTCATCAATATTTGGATCAATCCAATAATCTTCTATTATTTCCATTAATCTTTCAATCTTTCCATTAATCTTTCAATCTTTCCATCAATCTTTCAATATTTTCATCAATCTTTCGCAACCTTTTCATCAATCACCACTGCAATCAGCACCAAACTCACCGTAATGAGTACCGAATATTCTGCAATCTGCACTGCATGCAACACAATCAGCAACGCACGAACAAAAATCAGCACTGCACACACCACAACAAGCACAGCATGCACTGGTATCAGCAATGCACGCATCGCAATTAGCACTGTACACATCATTATCAGCACCGCACGCACCACTATCAGCGTAATCCACAGCGACCATGTCAATCCTTCAATCAAACCCAATTCTTCAAACAATACCAATCAGTGGATCAATCCCAATCCTTCGATGAATCCTAACATCTCGATCAATCCCAATCCTTTAATCAATGCTTCGATCAATCCTTCGGTTTGTCCCCCATCTATATGTAAAAAAATTACATTCGTTCGCCACATGTCTCCAAATTTGTACATGTCTACACAGTAAATTTTTTATGGGGTCAACATTTCTTGCATTTTTATACTAAATGCTTCATTATCATTATATATGCCATTCTTTCCTTTAATAGTCTAGTGCCTATAGAACCACTTTAAAGTTGAGGGAGAGATAGAAGTTTACGAGACACAAATATAGGGGAAAAACTACCATTTATTTATATTTATTATTATTTTATGAGTACAATTTCAGAAGAAAGCAGTTAATCGCATCATGCGATATATCTCCGTTCCTTCAGTTTAAAAATGATTAAAGCAATCTTAACGATGCACAAGAAATAACAACTTTGTGAAGGTCAATCAAATATCTGAATCTATCAACAAGTTCATCCGGATCTTCGGGAAATATGTATGTAGCCAGTATTTTCAGCGTCTTTTGCCTTCTTCATATCGCTCACTGCAGCAAATGTGTTGGATGGGTGTGTCAGTGCATGGAGAAAATTGCCATCATCGTCTTCAGTACTATCGCAGTAGTCATGTTCATTTTCATTTATGCTATCTTCATGATCGTCTTCACTTCCTGTTTCATCCTCAAAATTAAATTTGCTTTTCTTTGTATCAGGAGTTGTGTGCTCGTCAGTATTTATAGCAGACGACCGTTTATTTTGAGGTTCGTCGACTACACACGAACATCTTGCAAGAGTACATTCTGCGCAAACCGACTCTACTGCACTCATTCCATCTTCAGCATTAAATGTCTCATTATAATCACCAGTTTAATCAGTACCCATCGATATAGCAAGAGGTATTGCCGGAAACACTTGCTGACTCCGAGTAGACGAATTCATTCAGATATCGGTATGATCTTTCAATGTGCCTTACACAAAGTGCATGGGACCAATGTCGTAAAGCTCCATCGCGCAAAAAGGGCTCTTTGTACAGAACGTTCTCTCATGCTTACGATCATTTTGACCACAGGTGAAAACACGATGGCAAAATCGGCACTGGTGACAACCAGTGAGCGATGGTGCAGTTCATGGCTCCATGATCGTTCAGGTAAAAGCGAGGCCTTCGTATTCGCAATTTATCTTCCAGGTAAATTGAGAAAATGTTTCCAAAACTGTGTTAACTTCTGGACGCCTGAACATCAAATATGGTATAAGCATGCGTCAGAGCTCTATAAATACATTCTTCCATAACTCGGAAAAAATCGCAAATTTGTTTCAAAGTCCACAAGATTTATTTATGAATTTTTTATTTATTATTTATTTATTTATTTTTCGATTTCAGGCCTTTGACTCTGTGACCTAAGCATGTGACACTTTCATAAATTGCTTAAAACTTTGTATCAATTGCACATGAATAATAAAAAAAGAAAAATTAATTTACGAACATCGTTGAAAAAACGGCTTCAAAACTCTGGTCTTTAATCGAATAGCGAACCACTTATATTACCCAATATCTAAAAGCTAAAACTATCGTTTCCCATTAATTGTGAGTTCCTAAAACCGTCTCTGAAATTTTTTCTAAGTCCAAAAGTGAATTAATAATATTTTTTATACTCTACAGTCTCAAACTCAGGTACACACACCGTACCTCACATTTGGATACGGCTTTAATCCTTATATCAGGGGCGCAAGGATACTAAAAAAGTTATAAATTAATGCACGATCATAGTTAAAAGGGCTTCAAAAGCTCGGGGTCCTCAATCGATTTGCAATCCTATTATCTCACTTTCTTTCATATATCCGATGGCTAAAATTTCACTTTCGCTTTTAATATAAATTGCTAGAATATTCACGAACACTGAGAAAAATTACCACATTTTTTAAAGTCCGATAGAAAATTAATATATTTATCATTTATGTACGTATAAGCATCCAAACAGACAGAAAATCATGTACATAGATAGTTAAAAAATAATCCAAAACTCGGGTCGGTGTTTAAACTGTAGATACTTTATCTCCTTATATCACCTTTATTCTTCAACTTAAATTTGTCTTACAACATACATTATGAGTTTCATATGCCATGTATTATTACAGCATTTTTTCACTACAGTGTCATATTAAGTCGTTCTTACATGTAAACTAGTAGAATGATTTTGTGCTACTTTGTCGCAAGGGGATGGGGGATTATGCGCCAGGCACCGGGCCGGCCGATATTCACGCTCTGTAATTGTGGTCGGTTGGCGACCATATTGAATCCAGGTGACCTTGACCTGAAACCATGACATATACATTGCCCACATGCTCACGACCTTTAATGACCTTGCAAACCCCAAAAATAAGAAAAAAACATAATTAATTTGAAAATCACAAAAAATGTATAAGAGAATTAAAAAGTTTTAAAGAAGTGCAGTAATTATTTTTAAAAATATTAAAATAATTACAAATAGGAGGTCTGGGGTTCGATGACAGGTAGATCTAAGATCTCGACATGACCGGCTCTCGCCAGGTTGACCAGTGTCCATCTCGTCAGCCAGGTTAGATATCGGTGACCTTGACTTTTGACCTTCGACCTCGGTCACCTTGAATCTCCTTGAATACAAGACATTTTCAAAAATCCCAAAAAAATTTAAAAAAGCCCACAATTTCTCAAAAAACCTTTGAAACTTGATCCAAGACTCAAGACCCTTGACTCAAGACTCAAAAACCAAAATCCAAAAATCAAGACTTAATGCCCAAGACCCAAGAATAAGATTCAAAACCCAAGACACAAAACTCAAGACCTAAGACCCAAGACTCAAGACCCAAGATCCTAGACCCAAGTCCCAAGACTTAAGACTCAAAATTCAACACCCAAGACTCCATACCCTTGACTCAAGACTCAAGACCCTTGACTCAAGACCCTTCACCCAAGATCCAAGACTTGAGACTCAAGACCCTTGATTAAAAACACTTGACCCAAGTCCCTTGACACAATACCCAATACCCTTAACTAAAGACCCACGACTGCTGTCCCAAGACCCTTGACTTAAGATCCTTCACCCCAAAAAATTCTAAAATTCCTACAATTTCCCTGAAATGTATAAAAAATTATATTTTTTTATAAAAAATTAAAAACTTTCAATAGTTAATAATATATATTTAAATGCATTATTATAATTATATTAAAAAAACATTTTTCTGGAGGTTTTTCCATTATCACGCCCAGGAGACGACTGACCCCCACCATTAATTGCTATTGGCTGTTCAGTGGGCAGGTTTCCACTCCCCATCACCAATTTTAATCACCTTGTTCGTTAATATCGTCGTATGCTTATAAGATTTAATTCGTTCCCCCAACAACCCCTTAATCTATTTAAGCCAACAAAAACTAAAAAAAACATTATATTTTGAATTAAATTTAATTATTTATAAAAAGTCCTCCTGACTTTTTGCAGGTCTTCAATAAAGACATCCCAAGTTGGTCAAGATCAAGTTAAATGTTTAAAATTAAAGGCATTTAATGTTCAGGTGTCGAAAAGTTATCATCGATTTAGAAGTATTCTCTTGCTATAACACAAAGATAAATTGCAAATACGAAGGCCTCCCTTTGACTTCAACGATAATGAAACCGTGACCTGCACCATCGCTCACTGGTTTTCACCAGTGCCGATTTTGCCATCGTGTTTTCACCTGTGGTCAAAATGATCGTAAGCATGAGAGAACGGTCTGTACAAAGAGCCCTTTTTGCGCGATGGATCTTTATGACATTAGTCCCATGCCCTTTGTGCAAGGTGATACATTGAAAGAACATAGTGATATCTGCATGAATTCGTTTACTGGGAGTCAGCAAGTGTTGCCGGCAATAGCTTTTGCTGCATCGATGTGTGTCGATTCAACAGGTGTTTATGATGAAACAGCTATTGATGAAGACGGAATGAGTGCAGTTGAGAAGGTTTGCGAAAAATGTACACTTGCAAGATCTTCGCATAAAGTCGACGAACTTTAAAACAAACGGTAATCGGCTCTAAATACTGATGAGCATACAACTCCTTCTACATAGAAAAGCAAATTTAATATTGAGGATGAAACAGGAAGTGAAGTCTATCATAAAGGTACCATAAATAAAAATGAACATGAATAAAGTGATAGTGCTGAAGACGATGATAACGATTTTCTCGATGCACTGACACACCCATCCAACACATTTGCTGTAATGAGCGACACGAAGAAGGCAGAAGACGCCGAGAATACTGGTTACCTATTTACCGAAGACACGAATTAACATTTTGATAGACTCAGATATTTGATTGGCCTTCAATAACATGGGTATTTCTCGCACATTGTTGAGATTTACTGAATCATTAGTAAATTGAAGTAACTGCGATATTGGCATGATGTGATGAACTGCTTTATTCTAAAAATTTTAAATAGAATGTAATAATAAATAACTATAAGAAAAGTTTTTTCTTAATTTTTTGTCTTGTATCCTTTTATCCGTCCCTTCTTTAAAGTAGTGCTATAAATACTAGTCTATTAACGGAAAGATCTGCAAACAGAATGATAATAAAAACTTTAGTATAAAAATGCATGAATAGTTGACTGCATGCAAAACACTTATTCTATTGACATTTATGAATTTGAAGACAGTTTGCGAACGAATAAATTTTTTACATACAGGTGGGGGACTAACCGAAGGATTGATCCAAGGATTGGGACTGACCCGAATATTGGGATTAATCTAAGGGTTGGGACTGATCGAAAAATTGGGATTGATCTAAGGATTGACATGAGTTGCTGTATATTGAGTTTATGTGGTGAATGTGGGGCTGATAGTGGTGTGTGCGTTGCTGATTGTTTTGATTGCAGTGCTTATATCAGTTTATGCGTTGCTGATTGTGGTGCACGCAGTGTTGAATGCAGTGTTTGTGCTGTTGATTGCGGTGCTGATTAAAGGAGAGATTGCGAATGGTGGATGGATATATTGAAAGATTTATGGAAATATTCTGAAAGATTAATGGAAAGAATGAATGATTGATTCAAAGATTGAATGATTTATAGAAAGATAAAGAATATTTTATGGGAAAATTGAAATAGTCATGAAAAGAATGGAGGATTAATGGACTGATAAAAATATCGATGAAATTATTGGACGATTGACAGATTGATGGAATTCTTGACCATCAATCCGCCAATCGTTAATTAAGATGGTTTATCACCTTCGTACATTCCAAGTCTCCAGAGCCTGACAATATTGACAGTTAAACAAATTCATACTCGTGCATGAGGTGTATGAAAGGCTTGGTTTATTCTCATAAACATACATTAAAAAAATCTGAGTATCATATTTATAACTTCAAAACTGTAGAATCAGTGAATAATTTGCAGAATATGGAATCGTGTATTAATCAGTCTTCAAGAGAGAGGACTAGAAATTTAGTAATTGAAGTAGAATATTTTGCATTTTTTGCAATTAACTTTGTATAATTTCGGCACAATATAAAATATTTGTTATAATTAAAAACGTTTTTTTAAATTGGATAATAATTACAGATTTACGATTTCACATACCCTATGCCCATAAAACGAATACTATTACCATAAACAAATTAATGCTTGAAGAATTAGCAGAGATAATGGCCAAGCACATCTATGTACGTTCATCAACCCTGCATCGACAGCTTCCTAGGACCCCTTGAGTCGAGCCGAAGATTGTTGAGATCGTCTNTACGTTCATCAACCCTGCATCGACAGCTTCCTAGGACCCCTTGAGTCGAGCCGAAGATTGTTGAGATCGTCTGAGACGAGCCGAAGATTGTTGAGCTCATCCGAGTTAGAGCCAATGACCGCGAGCCACAGTCACAGCCACGCAGCTACTATTTAAAATATATTGGCCAAGAAGGAACATAATCATACTACTCATGGCATTAATAAGAGACCCAGAAATAAATAAATTTAATAACAAGAAGTCATACAATTATTACCACAAGGCCTGCCATACCCATAGGTCATATTGTCAGAAAATTCCAACAATTCATTCATAAAAAATAATTTAAATAAAATACTTGACTACAACTCCACACTCCCCAGACCCATTTCAATCGAAAGAGCACCTCCAAAAACATAAAGAGATCATACCATCACATCAAACACAATATCCTCACTGACGAACCAACCGTACCGAAATGTTGTATTAATAGGTCATGCAAACAGAACTGCAAATAAAATGTTACAGTCAAAACATTCCAACCACCAGTAATCGGAGATCATATCACACCACACAACCCATTTGGACAGAAGATACTGTTAATTTTCAAAGAGCTGACCATCAGACAATACCAGCAAATTCGAATCCCGATCAGATNTTTGGACAGAAGATACTGTTAATTTTCAAAGAGCTGACCATCAGACAATACCAGCAAATTCGAATCCCGATCAGATGGTGCTACATAGACTGTCGTGGACATGCTCGAGAGTGTGCTGTATACATGGTGAGTTATCCAAAGTCTGTTTCTTTAGCTCGAGTATTCGTCGGGGAATGGCTTGTCTAAAAGCGTCAACCATTCGTCGTATGACAAATGGCTGATGCCCGACACGACACCTAACGAACGCGATGAATTATCTGCATATATAAATAAATATAGTTATGACTTAGATATTAGCTGTTATTCAACGTGCATATCAGTAACATCACGGCAGGAGTCAGTCCACAGAAATCGGTCTGAAGGAGTTGATCTATAAAGAAGTCTATCTTCAGGAGTTATTCTGCACGAGTCAGTCGGCAGGAGTTAGTCGGCTGGAGATATTCGGCTGGAGTCAGTCGGCAGGAATCAGTCAAACAGAAGTCAAATGGCTGCAGTCAGTCTGCAGGAGTCAGTCTGCATGAGTCAGTCAGCAGGAGTCAGTCGGCAGGAGTTAGTCACCAGGAGTCACACTGCAGGAGTCAGTCAGCCAGAGTCAGTCAGCAGGAGTCAGTCGGTAGGAGTAAATTGTATGAATTAATGTATGCTTGAAGACGAAGCAAGCTACTTATGTGTGAAATAGTGTGTACACAGTAAGTCTATACACCTTGANCACTGCAGGAGTCAGTCGGCAGGAGTTAGTCACCAGGAGTCACACTGCAGGAGTCAGTCAGCCAGAGTCAGTCAGCAGGAGTCAGTCGGTAGGAGTAAATTGTATGAATTAATGTATGCTTGAAGACGAAGCAAGCTACTTATGTGTGAAATAGTGTGTACACAGTAAGTCTATACACCTTGATTCATCAAATTATCTAATCATTAGCTGGGAAAAACAGTGTTGCTGTTATGAGAAAACTTTTCAAGTTTAATTATGGCGAATAAAGAGCAATTTTTCAAAGGACTGTCCTCCGAACTGGAACGATATGATATGTGCAGTATGTCATTTACTAGAAGCAATTATTACAATATGTTTTGAACAGTTTTTTGGCAGATATGGATGGTTATATGGTTTCAGCATTACTGGTAGAAATAATTTGGCAACATAGTCGTGTTTTTGTATAATCTGTCCATGCAACCGGTACAGCATGTTGGTATTGTTAATAAATATTTGGTTTTGAATATTTTTGTAGGAAAAGATAATTTGCTTGTTCTGAAAGTATTGTTGTTTGGTATTATTCGTTAAACAATTTAGATTCTATGTATATTAAGACTTGTTTGTAAGGATTGCTGATTTGCTGGTATTTTCTAAATGTAATTTCCTTGCAAATTAATGACATGATCTGTCCAAATGGGTTGTGTGCTATGATATGATCTGCGAGTATTAATGTTTGAAATAATTTGGCTGGAACATTTGAGTTTCTGGACTGACGGTATGGCTTATTCATACGACATTTCGGTTATGTTGATTCATCAGTGAGGATAATCTGAATGGTGTGATGGCATGATCTGGCAATGTGACAAGTATGACCTGGTGATATTGTTGTCAAGTTTTTGGTTTCAATATNAAATATTTGTTTTTGAATATTTTTGTAGGAAAAGATAATTTGCTTGTTCTGAAAGTATTGTTGTTTGGTATTATTGGTTAAACAATTTAGATTCATTGTATATTAAGACTTGTTTGTAAGGATTGCTGATTTGCTGGTATTTTCTAAATGTAATTTCCTTGCAAATTAATGGCATGATCTGTCCAAATGGGTTGTGTGCTATGATATGATCTGCGAGTATTAATGTTTGAAATAATTTGGCTGGAACATTTGAGTTTCTGGACTGACGGTATGGCTTATTCATACGACATTTCGGTTATGTTGATTCATCAGTGAGGATAATCTGTATGGTGTGATGGCATGATCTGGCAATGTGACAAGTATGACCTGGTGATATTGTTGTCAAGTTTTTGGTTTCAATATNATGGTGTGATGGCATGATCTGGCAATGTGACAAGTATGACCTGGTGATATTGTTGTCAAGTTTTTGGTTTCAATATTCTCGTTGTTCAGTTAATATGAGCTATGGGTATTGCAGGTCTGGTGGTATGGCTGCAATGACATGTTGGTATGACATCATTGTATTGCTGGTTCTCTTCTACTGAGACTGACTCTGGGTAACCACTGATGTAATGATGGGTTCAAGTAGTCGTGGATTTTATGTTAAAGAATATTGAATCAGAGTATTTCGTATTGATATCCTTGACTTTTTTCTTGAGAGAGGTTATTTAATCTTAGTGTTAATGTGTGATGGTAAATATATCTGGTCTATGGTTTGATAATTTTGTATTAGATATGGTTGGTGAGAATGCTCTTGAGATTATTCAATTAAAATTATATTGTTATTAGTGATGGCTCCCTGTAAAAAAAAAAAGCCTTGTCAGAGGCTGCAGTAATTTAATAATTATAATTTTAATTGGCATTGTGTTTCGGATCGTGCTGAAGTATAAGAGTACTGGAATTTCGTATACATGTGGGACCACATAATCTTCAAACTGTCAGTTTAATTAGAAATATATTTTGAAGAGACATTCTAAAATTGCAGCACTGCTTCTCTGGAACCACAACCACCACATGCACCACAATCAGCACCATATGCACTATAATAAGCACCATCTTCACGACGATAAGCAATACACGCACAGGTGGTCGGCAGATTGAGCGACTCTATAGCCCATCAAATATAGAGGTTGGAGTGAGTACTCTGCTCGTCTTCGTGACAGCAACTTCGTCGCATATCGCTCCACCTGCTATCGATCCACTAACTTTGGCAGTATATCCTTAAATGTGATTCATAAAATTTTTCGTAATTGATTTATTTTGAG
This sequence comes from Clitarchus hookeri, assembly GCA_002778355.1. NCBI lineage: Eukaryota > Metazoa > Arthropoda > Insecta > Phasmatodea > Phasmatidae > Clitarchus > Clitarchus hookeri. The sequence continues at coordinate 156,455 of NQII01004865.1, forward strand.
TTATTAATTTTTTTTTCTAACATTTTTTTACCAGAATGCCTAACATATTTTTCACTTTATCCTTTTGAACATCTATATATTTCGTTAGTCATTCTGGCATGAATTGCTGACTTTCGTGTTTTTATATTTTTGCAATGAAGGTTGATGGCATGCAACCTCTGCTACAACTCCCACGAAGCAATTTGTTTACCTTGTTTTTGCACCTGTACTCGCAGTGCGGTTTTAGGTTGTCTGTAGTAAAGATGTATTGTCTTGTTTCCAATTCTGGGTTTTGCCTTTGTGATTCTTAACCTACTTTCTGAAGGAAATGGCGGTAATTTAAATATTTTTCATGATATGCCATATCTCGGGAACCATTCAACATATTTAAACAAATTTTTTATACTGGCACACCTTTATGTAAACAAGAAATTTTAATATAAATGTTGTTGTTTTCCGCTTTTTAATAGGACAGCAAAAATTTAAAAAGTAAAGATTTTAAATTATATCTCGAAAACTATTCAACCAATTTTTACCCGATTAGGCATTTAAGTAGGGAAAGGTCGTTTGTTACAGAACGGCGACTGTTATCGGACTAACATAGTAAACATCTATCGACTTGCGGAGCAGCCCTTGTCAAGCTACTGGTGGCGCTATCTAAACAAGTGAGTCACATGCTCACGGTATTGAGATCAGAGATTACGATGTTTCAGAGTGAGTTAATGTTTTTCATTTATGCTTTGTTTGTATCGAAAAAAAAAAGCTTTACCAGCAAACTGTGGTCTCATGAGAAAGTGTAACTAACTTTCAAGTACACTATCAGATACATTATTAGTTTGTATATCAACTACTGTTTCAAAATTAGGTTTGTTCCAAAGGTAGACATTTTTTATATTTTGCTCAACATTAGGGTGGTATCAGACAACAAACTGGCGGCTAGTATCGGACATCTTCAGTCCTTACCTCATCGACATATTGGCGAAGATCAGTGGCTTAACAACTGGGAAGAAGAGATTTTAAGGTTTACATTGCCCTCCTCCCTTTCCAAATGCTGGGAAACTGTACCAGTGTACCTAAAAATTGAGAGTTAATAGGCAATTACAATTGGCATTTTATTAATTGTAATGTGCATCTTAGATTATAGATTACACATTTATATTTATATTTTTTACACGAGTTGAAGTTGTTGATCTATACAAAATTAAATTTTTAAAGGTATCAAAAATGTGTAAATGTGGTTGTAAAATATATAACCCCTTATGTTGGAACTTTTGTTTTGCTACTGGTTAAAATAAAATGCTATATTCTCGTGTGTTCGTAAGTAATGAGAGACTGCCCCAAGTGGAGGAGGGAAATAGCTGTTTTTGTTTACAACTCAATATGTTCAATTTTAATTTGACGGAACTGAGAACCTTCGATTAATTTTTTTTTTAAGCTTTCAGGCCGTTTGTATGAACGTTCCTCCTCCCTCCTCTTGCCGTATTTATAAACCAACTCCATAGCAGCCTGAGGTATACCTAGATTCTCAAAGACTTCGATGTGGGTACTGATAGAAATTTCCTTCATTTCAGGTTAAAATGGGGAAGAAACATTGAAAATAAAAATAGGAAGACACGGTGTTAACTGTAAGTAAAGTAAAGCATAAATAATTGTCAATACGAGAAGCAAGTGATTGCCTAGCTGTCCACAAAAGTTCTTCAGGAGATAGAATTAAAGCCTTTTAAGACAGTAGGGAGACAGTATTGAAGTCGTGTATGGCCAAGAGTGGAACATTTTAAAGAACGTTCACAGACATTCAAGAAGTCGACTTGTGCAACTACATAAAGACCCTCTACAGTGAGATGATTCCTCTCAAGAAAACTGAGTTTTTTAAGCTTGTATACAAATTTGCAAAGAAGCTGAAAATTAATCACCGTTTCAACAAGACAGCTACGATTGCAGGAAAATGCTTTTATTATGACTTAATAAATAGAAACAAAGATTTGAGTTCAAGGACAGCTGAATTCACTCGTTTGCAGTGGGCAGCAGGTTTCAATCGGGAGCAAGTAGGCATACATTTTGACAAGTTAAGTGATTAAATAGAAAAATTTTCTTTTAGTCCATCACGAGTATTTTTCGCCGATGAGACTAACGTCTCTTGTGTCCACACGAATGAGCTAAAAGTTCTCTTAGTGAAGAGAAAGAAACCGGTGTGTAAACTGACATCTGGAGAGAGAGGGAAGAATGTGAGTTTTTCTCTCAAATAATGCTTCAGAGGATCAGTTCATCCCAACACTTTTGGTCTTTCTGCCAACAAAAATGGAACTACGATTTAACAAATTATGCGCCAATATGAAGCGTTTTTGATGTGCAGCCAAGTGGGTGAATAACAAAAGAAGGATTTTTGAAGTGGATGAAAAGTTTTGTGGGAAAAGCAAATCCTTCTGATTGCTGATAGTGGATCGACATGCCAGTCATAAAAACTTGGATGTGATCTTGTATGCAAAAAAAAACTACTTCTACATGCTAAGCTTGCCCGCCCATACGACAAACAAATTGCAGCCCCTCGTTAGGGCTGTGATGAAATACTTCAAAAATGCTTACAATGAGTCAAGCTCTTTATGGATGAGGAAATANGCCAAGTGGGTGAATAACAAAAGAAGGATTTTTGAAGTGGATGAAAAGTTTTGTGGGAAAAGCAAATCCTTCTGATTGCTGATAGTGGATCGACATGCCAGTCATAAAAACTTGGATGTGATCTTGTATGCAAAAAAAACTACTTCTACATGCTAAGCTTGCCCGCCCATACGACAAACAAATTACAGCCCCTCGTTAGGGCTGTGATGAAATACTTCAAAAATGCTTACAATGAGTCAAGCTCTTTATGGATGAGGAAATATCCAAAATTTGAAAGTAGGGTTGAAATACATAAATTCACCATTGACTAGACTGCCTCGAATGGAAATTTCTCAGTATGATTTTGCCTGTAGAGAAATATATCAAATAAATATAAATATTTTTTCTGACATGGATTTTCAAGCCTCGTTCTCAGGGTATTCACATCTTTCTGCTTAAACACCTTCACCTGTCACTCCAAAATCCACTTCACACAGCATCTCAAATATAAACCAAATTAAAACTTGAAAGCCAGCAGAATCAATAGAAGAGAATTCATAATCANTATCCAAAATTTGAAAGTAGGGTTGAAATACATAAATTCACCATTGACTAGACTGCCTCGAATGGAAATTTCTCACTATGATTTTGCCTGTAGAGAAATATATCAAATAAATATAAATATTTTTCTGACATGGATTTTCAAGCCTCGTTCTCAGGGTATTCACATCTTTCTGCTGAAACACCTTCACCTGTCACCCCAAAATCCATTTCACACAGCATCTCAAATATAAACCAAATTAAAACTTGAAAGCCAGCAGAATCAATAGAAGAGAATTCATAATCANTTCACACAGCATCTCAAATATAAACCAAATTAAAACTTGAAAGCCAGCAGAATCAATAGAAGAGAATTCATAATCACCAGTTGAAGTCGAAGTGTTTGACTCCGTGCCTTCTGCATCCCATTCTTTACCAGAGGAACTCTTGCCACTATCAAACATTAGCAATGCAAACTTTGCCGTTTGAAAGAGACGAGGAGCACAAAGTGAAATTTTGACTTCCAAGCTTTACAAGCCCAACTGCAGGAAAAGAGAGCCGATCTGGAATCAGGTGATACGAACAAACCCGTCAACAAAGGGGAAAAAAGAAGGGTAAGCCTATACGGAAGTCAGCCGATACGATAAAAGCAGCACTGAAATTGAACGAAAACGGTGGACAAGTTGACTGCATCATTTGCGTGGAGCATTTCGATGAAGACGGGATACAATGCAATGTTTGCATGGCTGAGCTCACGAAAACCATGCCAATCTTGAAAGTGGTCCTCTGTTTTATAAATGTGATGTTTGTGTGGCAAAATAAGCAGCAACACTGGTAAACTGATGTCCATATTTGTTCAGAAGAGTTGCTTTCCTATACCACCTTTCTCTTATAAGAATAACGAAAATGAATTGTTAACTTGTATTTCCTTCAGCCTCTCCATTTTACTATTATTTCAAAATGCATTGCTTGTCTAGTAGTTAACATAACTGTTTAAATTCTCTTACAAGATTATGACATTATATCCTTTTCTTTATATAAATGGCATGTGCATTTTACGAAAAACAATTCAACGTGTGCTAATGGTGAACTCATGAAAATGGTGTAAATCTTGAAAGTGATGTTTGAATGGCAATATAAGAAGCAACACTGAAGTCATGGCAGTTAGTTTTGGTTCAGAAGAGGGACGGTCCGATACCACGTTTAAGGGCTGTCCGATTACACCCTCTTCTTTTTAAAATGACGAAAATGTACTGCTTATTTTATTTTCATTTTGCTACTATTTCTGTAATTTCTTCAAATATGTATTCTGTATAAATTATCTTGATAAATGTTCAAAGTTACATACGAATGTTTTGTCATTAATTTGTTCAGTAACTTACACACGATTTTTACCAAAAAAATAATTAAAACTGTTTAATACCACCCGACCTTCCCCTAATACAGTGGTAGGCAATGTAGAGGTAAGTTACTGAACTTGATTAGTTAGTTATTTTCAAAATTGCGGCCATACTAATGTTATAAGATTATTTAGTATATCTGCCATACAATTTTACCAAATTCGACAAAATGTGGTATACTAAAGGTATCTATTACAAGCATCACATATACCAACAAATAAACACTTTTGTTGCCCGTTTTGAAACAGAGTGCCATACGAATAAATAAAGTTATTATGTCTTAACTCGGTAAATTATTAACCATTTAATACGAATTTTGTAAAAAAAAAAGTAGTACTAATGCAGATGATATTCAGTTAAATGTCTTAAACTTGTCAGACACTTATTCTCTCAATGGCGGGAAAATAGCAATTTTTCCTTATATTGTCGAAACTATTTAATAAATTCCAACATAACTTAATATGCTGGCAGTAGATATAACAACTATCAACTTCATATACATGGTGCATTTTCGTCCGCCATTTTGTAAGATAGACACATGCGAATAAAATAATTTTTTTTGTCAACTTGGGACAGAATTTACCAATATTATCAAATTTGGCAAACAAGTAATACTAAGGCAGATGATGTCATATGGTACATATTAGGCATTTTAGACACTTACTTTTAAAATGGCGGATATATACCAATTTTTAACGTAGAATATTCTATTGTCGAAACCATGTAATCATTTTCAAATAACTTTGTATGATGGCAGTAACTATTACACCTATCAACTGGTTGTGCATAGAGCATATTTTGTAAGCCATTTTGTAAAATTGTACTACGCTAGTGGATATAGCTGTTTTTTCATATCTCGGGAAACCTTCGGTTGATTTCTTTCAAATTTGGCAATCAAATAGTACCGCAGCAGATGTTGTAAATTGATCTGTTTTATGTAGTCCAGGTACTTATTTCTAAAATGGTGGCTACACAAATTTTTTTATCTCAGTATATTTTACAAAATAAACAAATCCCATCTTAACATAAATGCAGAGCCTCATTTATCTGCCAATTTGTTGGATAGTCCTACCAATAAAAAAAATTATTTTCTCTAATTTTTCGGGAAACAATAATCACATAAATACAACATTTGGCAATTATGTTTTAAATTCGGTAGGCCATAAAAATTTATGTATTTTTTTTAGTAAGAACACACATATTTTTAGAATGGCGGAATATTGGATTTCAGGGCGTTATCTACGAATTTATGTAATGTTAATTTTACCTAGCTTTGTTTATTGGCAGTATATAATAATCGATATTGCTACTACATTACTTTATTTTTCCTCAATTTATGAATGTCGCCGCATAAAAATCATGGATGTTTTATGCCATGTCTCTAAGACCAATCATCTGATTTCCACCAAAAGAAAACTGGAAAATTTCAGTTATGTTTCTACCAAATTGTGCATAGAATGTTACAGAATGCCATCAAAAGATGTTTGATTTAAATGGGTTCGACAACGATGTTCAAAATTGCAGCTTGAAGCATAATGCATTAGGTAAGTAGAAACATCGCTGACACCCCACCACCGCCATGTTATCCCCCCGGGGTGCACCAGTTAACAAGCGCCGTGCNGTAAGTAGAAACATCGCTGACACCCCACCACCGCCATGTTATCCCCCCGGGGTGCACCAGTTAACAAGCGCCGTGCAAAACGCGTGTGGTGAGGATAAGCTGGCCCAGAGGACATATAGGTAGTTTTCACATGTCAAGGTTTCCTCGGACCCTTACACCACCCCAAGCAAAACCACATAGAGGAAATTATGACACGTGCCAAGGAGGGTACAGCTAACATATCGCCGAAGAAATAACGAGGTAAGCTGTGTTTCGCCGATACAACGCTAGTTACACAAGAAACAGGCTGACAGAGCATGGCAGTAGTGCCACGAGTCCATACCCTTCCCTAGCCAAACGCAGGAGAAGAGCTGACAATGTTTGGCTGTAGGGCCGCAGGGCTGCCCCTTTCCCCCTCCATCCACAAGAGTCCTGACACATGGAGGAAGTGGGTCATTGTTCGGCACCTGCCACCCCTCTTTCCCCAACAAGGGACACAAGTGTGTGAATCTGGGGGGTGGGGGGTATCGAGAGAGTTTAAAAGCCAACTTGTGAGA
>NQII01004865.1:170906-184809 GCA_002778355.1 Clitarchus hookeri
GGGAGGGGGGAGGGGTATTGGCAAAGCAACTTGCGCTGCCACCTGATTATTTTCTTTATTGACTGCAGCAATACGTGTTTATTTAAGTTGCCCACTTCCGTTGCTAGGGTATTGTTTGATAACTCAGAAAAATCACGCACGCAACCGCACCCTGTCTGGAAAACGTTCAGCATTGACAGTATTTCAAAATTACATTCGCCATAAATAAAAATAATCTCTATTTCCACTTGTACAAATGACGATGCTATACTCGTGGTGTATAAATAGAACACCAAACGGAAATATGACATACTGAACATAGAACGTACAACAAGCGACCACTGGTCTTCTCGACAACGCACTGTGAACTCACGCACTGTTGAAGTACAATCGTGCTTCCACGATGTATGTTCAATGTTCAAGCTCAATTTCATCTGCATAACAGGAAGTGATAAACGAATGCTACATTAGCCAAGCACGCAGTTTGGCAGAAAATTGTGCACCTACCACTGGCTGTACCTACTACAGTTTCTCTGAAAAGATATAACGTGTACGTGTTTCTACTAACTGTGTATGTTGTACCAAATAACGTGTACGTGTTTCTACTAACTGTGTATGTTGAACCAAATGGTTTAATGGCTGTGCAATGAACAACGTGGTTTTCCATTTGCATTTGCATTGTTCCTAGTGACACGCAAGGGAACTCACCGAAAACAAACACCCCAATGGTGGAAGGGAAGGGAATATCTGCCAACATTTATTACGCCACCATACTGTTTCCAATAAATTATTAATACTTATTTATAGAGAATCCCAATTTACAATGAAATGTGGGGGCTCGCATTTTATAATTTAGCTTTGCAACCCTCCTCTCCCCGATGAGCCGGCTGAGAGCTAACTTTTGCGGAATTGAATTGCATGCTCGGGAGTAGTGGTGCGTAAGTGGAACAAATTTTTTCATACAACGCAACAACGATTGGTACAAAAGGTATTCGTACACCCACTGAATGTGATGGTGTTGCATAATGGAAGTACTCTTCGGGTGCATTCTATAAATGCAATATTGGCGGATAACACATACAAATTTGGATTTAACTGAATGATTACAATAATGTAACATATACGGCATGATAAATACAAACAGTAGATGGAATATCCAAGAAAGTATTCGTACAGGATAACAGTATTTGTGATATGTTTAATCACTTTACGCACAACGTCAGGTGGCTTGGCCTGCAGGACGAATAGAGTACTCCTCAGTCATCATTGTGTGCAGTGTGTGATAGTTCAGTTTGTATAGGATGAAAGCAAAAGAATATTTCAGTGTCCCAACGTGATCAGGTAGTATAACTGCATAAACAAGGCAAAAGCTATTGTGAGATTGGAAAACCCCACAGTATTATGATTAAAACTGTGAGATAAATAATTAATAAATACAAACAAAAGGGGCAAACAGAAAACAAACCCCGAACTTGTCATCCTAAAGTACTTACATGTTGAGAGCGACGAAATATTGTGCGTTTGGCGCATAAGGACCTGTACCGCAGTGGTGTATCCATCGCATCAGAGTTCACTTCAAGGGTCGACAGAAAGTCGAGTGCTTAAACTCTAAAGGAATGTATAGCGTAGTGCATATTTTCACGGATAGTCTCCGAGGAAAAATCATTGTATAAGGGAAACCAATAGGAGAAAGTGTCTACAGTTTGCAAATAAGTATCGGGATCACTCCATGAAATTTTCGAACCCCGTCATATTCTCCGAAGAAAAAAAGTGTACTCAGGATAAGATAAGAGCAGGTATTTCTGGCGAAGGCCACACAAAGAACATGAACATCTCAAGGCATAATCAGAATGGCAAAACACGAAGGTGGTTCAGGGGCTGCTGGCTGAGGGTGGTGTTGAAAATATAGCATTTATTGATTTTACAATGTATGCCTAGAAATATACAGAGGTGTTGTGCCATAATTTAGTTGGACGTGCACAGAAACTACGTGTTGAAGAGGCCTTCCGAGTTCATGGAAACAACTTTCCTAAGCACTGTGCTTTGCCTAAGCACTGTGCTTTGCCTAAGCACTGTGCTTTGCCTAAGCACCGTGCTTTGCCTAAGCACTGTGCTTTGCCTAAGCACTGTGCTTTGCCTAAGCACTGTGCCTTGCCTAAGCACTGTGCTTTGCCTAAGCACTGTGCTTTGCCTAAGCACTGTGCTTTGCCTAAGCACTGTGCTTTGCCTAAGCACTGTGCCTTGCCTAAGCACTGTGCTTTGCCTAAGCACTGTGCTTTGCCTAAGCACTGTGCTTTGCCTAAGCACTGTGCTTTGCCTAAGCACTGTGCTTTGCCTAAGCACTGTGCTTTGCCTAAGCACTGTGCTTTGCCTAAGCACTGTGCTTTGCCTAAGCACTGTGCTTTGCCTAAGCACTGTGCTTTGCCTAAGCACTGTGCTTTGCCTAAGCACTGTGCTTTGCCTAAGCACTGTGCTTTGCCTAAGCACTGTGCTTTGCCTAAGCACTGTGCTTTGCCTAAGCACTGTGCTTTGCCTAAGCACTGTGCTTTGCCTAAGCACTGTGCTTTGCCTAAGCACTGTGCTTTGCCTAAGCACTGTGCGTTGATAAAACTTGAATGGCAGCTGTTTAATGCCCCGAGAAGACTTCTCATGCCACCTCAAATAACATATCTTTCCGATAGAGAATGTGTGGGCTTTTCTTTGCAAAGAAGTTCAAAAACGCCCTACTTCTAGAAAACAACAACTATATTAAGAACTTACAAATGTGTTCTCCAACGTATCTAAAGATTACACCAAAACTTTATTTAGCTCAATCTAAGGGTGTCTGCAACATGTTACCCAAGCTAAAGTAATTCCCACTGGTATTGAAACTGTTCACTGTTTTAAATAATGTTCGAATACTTTTTATGTGTGTTCAAATAAGGTTAAATTCGTTTACTTAGATGATTCCTGTAAATATAACAATAGTTATACATTATTTTCTTTCTTTATATTGATAACAAAACATTCTTAAGCTGAGTTTACACCGGCATTAGTAACACGTGTTGTGAACAATTTCTAGTAAAATTTTGAAAAACGCCTCTGCAGTTGTTGCTAACAAGCTGTGTTAGCAACATAAATACTACGTTTGTAACAATAATTATGTTACCCGCTGGAATTCTGTAAAAATCGAAGAATGTTAATAACATTTGTTAGCAACACGTGTTAGCGCCCCTCTTCGGTGTTAGAAATATTCCCCCTCCACCTTGCTGCCATTGCCACGGGCCACCTTAGTGTCTTCCTCTCAATACGAGTGGCGTGGTGGTATTTGTCGTCCAGTATAGTGTGCACTTTCCTTTCCAGTTCGAATGGAAAATATGTTAAGTGAAGTAGAATGGTAGAAGGATAAAATGAGTAACCTTTTTGAGTTGTTTCGCGAAAAGACGGTTCTTTAGAGCCAAACGTGCGCCAATTCAAAGATAGTAATCTTGAGGACAGCGCTTGCGGTGAAACTGCCCGCGAAATGCAAATAAAAAAGGCAGAAGTGCAGAATAAAATGAAGAAGTTGATTGACCAATACCAGAGAGAGTCTAAAAAAAAAAATAAAAGTGGCTCACGAGTAGATTCCGTAGAAAGTAAGTGGTTTGTATTCGAATCGCTGCAGTTTCTGAACGACAAAACAGCTCTGTGGCTCACGAGTAGATTCCGTAGAAAGTAAGTGGTTTGTATTCGAATCGCTGCAGTTTCTGAACGACAAAACAGCTCTGTGGCTCACGAGTAGATTCCGTAGAAAGTAAGTGGTTTGTATTCGAATCGCTGCAGTTTCTGAACGACTAAACAGCTCTGTGGCACACTTGAGAAACTGGAGTAGAAATGACATTGAGGTCAGTGAAAATACTGTTAATTGCGTAATAACATAAGTTCCTAGACTTTACCTAATCCAGGGCTGGCAATCTATAGGTTTTGTGGCTACCACAAACTGTAGGCCTGTATTTTAAATAAATGTGTAATATCTGTATGTTACGTCGGTGATTAAGTACACAACTGTAAGACATGTGTAATGGTACGTATTTACTTTAAAAAAAAGTAATATGTGGCGATGGTTTGTATGTACCAATGTAAGCCTATCTAAAATAGGCGTTGGGGGAGAGAAATGCAGACCTATTTCGGTAAATGCATACACGTTTGAGGGAACAGCTAAGAACAATTATCAAATACAAATTAAAGTTAATGAAATACAACACATGAAAACCACTCTTACATACACAACTGTAAGGCTTTATTTATATTTTTTAATAATCTTTTGGCCATGGAACCGAGCCGTCAGAAATGGTGAAATAAGCACTGAATTCCTCCCGTATTTTATTTTTTAACCTAAGAAGATTTCTATGGAACTTGTTTTAAACGAAATAAGGTTCCTGTCGGCATATCATGTACTCGTCACTGACCAGGGGCTAATGTTGCCGATGTACTGTCTTCATAGTCAAATGTTCCCGCATGAGTGTTTGTTGCGCTTTACAATTTACTTCGTTGTAGAAAGTTGTGTAGATGTGTGCAGGCCAACCCTATTCTATCAGCTTTTTAATGCCCGAGAAAGAGTGGTTTTTGAAGGACGCTGAACACCACTGAAAAAATACCAAAAACATTTTCAACAACCCTGCGTGCTCTGCTGTGTCTATAATTGTAAATACGTTCATTGATCTCCTTGTGAAGTCCTGGAAACTGTTTCATAATAAATTTCTGTAAGGGAGAGGCCTCGTCAGCTAACAATACGTAGGGAACAGAAATGTTTCTTCCATGCAAGTAACTGCTGTTTGGAATGTTCAAACTGAAGTTTCCCAAAAGCAGTTTTAAGGTGTTCTCAGCAAATACTCCACCGTGCGATAACTCTTCTGGACACCCAACTGAAATGGACGTGATTCAATAAATCGCATCGAGAACGGCTAGCAGTACTATGCTGAAAAACCCATTGTAATTAAAGTAATCGCTTCCTGAATGTATATGCGCTAGTATAGTCACCTGCTTCCCATCCATGTTCCCAATGCAATAGTGGAACTTCCACAAACGATATGACTGGTTGGCGTCATGCAACAACTCTTATTTGGTTAATGGGACCTTAAAATTAAAACGTATTCATATCAGCTATCTGTAGAGTGCAATATAACAAATTTTTAAATTACGAAATTACAAGCGCTGCTGTCACTGCCTGCTGTTATGTTTTTGATATTTCATTGATATTTATCCTTAACAGGGATATAGGGGTGTAACAAGTTATTTATAAGATTTATGCAATGAACACTATTTAAAAGCGGTTTATTTAACATTAAGGTTGTACAATATTATTGCAATATACATATGGTTGAATATGAATCGGAGAGCTATACAAATATTCTAAAATATTTAATTAAATCATAGTATTATACTAATTTTACGAGCCACGTTCTGAGTAAAGCCTAATTGGAGAGTCCCCACCTAGTTCATGATTCCGGAGGCTGATTAAGATGGCGGAAGTCAACGGCCGGATACACCTATCTTCAGTGGTCCTCTCATTCCAATGACCCGACGACAAAAGCATCGCCAACGGATTACACTGACTACATAGATAAAGATACAACATATTTAGGAATCATAATGGGCAATAGACTAACATTTATACCACATGCAAATTTTTTAAATCAAAATCTCAAAATATTATGTTATCAACTTAAATTTATAATACGGAAATATGCAGAGTATAGCTATTCAATTAGAAACATTATTAATAAAACAATATTTCTAAGCGTAATCTCATATGGATCAATAGTTCTGGACTCAAAAATTAATAACAAACAGTTAGTCATTAAACTCAGAGCACCACAGAGAAATATATTAATAAAACTATATGAAATGACGTCAATCACATGTTTCGCAACAGTAGTAATATTAAATAAATTACTGCCAATCGATTATTAATTACATAATAGGAATATTATTGACAAATTAAAATATACAGGTTATCAGATTGAATTAGATGGAATTGATTATAAAGGGTTCATGCAAGATAATAAGAGATGGATTTATATACTGGATGATGGAGAAGTCTTTAGTATTAAGGAAATGAAACAGAAAATATATGAAATTGCAATCAAAAACTGGAAAAGGGAATGGGAACAATCAGAAGGAAGTATGGAAACAAGATATTATATTAGGAACATTGAAGAATGGTATAAAAGCAAAGTTACATTGAGCAATAGTAATAAAATGGTAATAAGTGGACATGGACAAGTCAAGGTTATCATAAAAGGATAAACAAATTGGAAGAAGAAACATGTGAGTGCGGCAACGGACAACAAAACTGCTATCATATATTATATATATGTGAAATGTTCGCAACTGAAAGGAAACATTTTAGAAGTACACTACAAGCCAAGAATGAGCAATGGCCTTTAATAAAATATAATATATATGTTGAAAATATTTATAAAGAAATAGAAAGTTTTGTTGAATGTATTTACAGTATAATTAAAACCATGAATGATGATTTGAGAGAATAGGTTAGGATTGTTAAATGGGAGGACAAGGCTAGTAGCTGATGGCCCTGATAGGCGCGGCCAGGTGGGCGCCCAATTTACTGGGCGAGGGCCCCGGTAGCGCCACGCATGCTGGCAAGGCTGTCAGGGAACAGCGAAACCTTGTTTTGTGGGAAATAGCAAATTGTGATCTTGTACCTCACATCTCATATGTTTATGTTTAGTATTTTAATAATGTATTTTAATAACTGATATTATAAATTGTAAAACAAAACACAGGAGGAGCAAGGTCTGGGTGACAGCCTTCCCGTGGCTCCCCGTGGTAACTGGCTAGGCCAGGATAATTGTCACTGCTCCTCCTGTCTGGAGATTCCCAAGTAATTAAATAAATTTTGACTTTGAACGATTTTAACAATTTTACTGGCTTAACTGATAATGTAAGTTTTTTAATGTGTCTCGAAGTAAATATTTCAAACATGGAATTTTATATAAAAGTTTAAGCGTTGCCTTGGCAGTGTGATTTAACTGAAAAATTTATTATATGATAATAAATAGCTAAAATTTTGAGTAATTAAACAATAGAAACGGATGATAGTAAAAAAGAGACCCGGAAGGCCTAAAGGCTAAGTGGGTTAAAAGTCTATATACTTCTTTATGACCTATATCGTCTGCGTTGTTTCCGTTAATTGTCAAGAGGGGTGGGGGACGATTTATGTGGTTTGCGATTTCGTAACTAATTTCTGCTATCACGGCCCGTGTCCTGGATAAATAAGTGAAGGTGTGATGAAACAGGCCGCTCAGGTAACGACCTGACCACAACTCGTATCACTGCGTATTGCGTCCTTCTTTGTTTATTATCTGCACATTGTCGTATTTTACACACATGCGTATTTGGCGAGAATGTCGCTTGCCAGTTACGTAAACGAACAGATGTGCGTATGCAGATTATTGCAATGCACCGAATTAACCAATATTTGTTTGAGATGGAAATGTCCTCATTCACTAGCCATTCTAACAGCAAAGTGCCATCTTGTTCAACTTCGGGGCCGTTTAGTGCATCATCATTATGCTCCTACACACGAGATCCTACAGTGCGTAAATATCCTGCAGGCGAGATCCTACAGTGCGTGAAGACTCTACGGGTGAGTTATTCTCGAACGTGAGCGCTCTCGGTTTTGTTAAGGATATGGGTTCGGAAGCCAACGAAGTGTTAAATAACAAGGAACATATTTATAGAGAATCAAATACTTCTTTTTGTTGTGGAACAGTTCTGGTATATATTTACAACCTTGCATTGTCACCCTATAAATAACCTCTTATTAAAGCTTGTTTACACGTGTGGAGTGAACAGCAGAGTGCTCGGCCGAGTTAACAGCTTTGGAAAAAACGAAAATTGCCAACGTAGAGTGTCGGCACACCTGCAGACACGGCAGAGTAATTTTACCTTTTACTCCCCCCTCCCCTCTCATCTAGTCACACAAGGCTGAACTATGTTTATATTCATATTTGAAGAATAGCTTTAAAACGATTACTTGCTTGTTTGTTCTCCTTCAGAAAAACGATTTAAGTATCACACACTTCTGGAACAAACAATGACGTTGTTTCTTTTGAAATTTTGGAATAACCTTTTTGTAATTAGCATCATGTTTGCCAATTTTATGTCTTATAATTAATATTAAAAACTCAATGTCACAACTAGCTACTCTCAATAAGATTTTAAAGCTTCCATCACACCTTATTTCGCCTGACAAACGATCAACGCCATCTTCATTCAAGTCACTTAAAATGTAACTCACCTACAACCTTCTTGGTCTTCTGTCTTTTGCCAAAATGACACATGCTGCCGCAGCGAGTACAACTTCCTCCACAATTGACATCTTGCAGCGAACTGACGTTATGAAGCCACCATGTTATTAACAAAAGTAAATGTCAAACTGGGGTAATGTTACCAAAATTTGTTGCCAACATCTGTTACTAACAACGTGTTGGTAACATAAGTTATAAATATTTTTTGTTAACAGTCGGTGTAATGCGGCTTTATGTAAAAGAATACGAACGTAAAAAATTTGGCGTACAAAAACATTTTACACCCACTGTTTCTCTAGTTATTCGATTTTATCATGTTACATTAGTCAAATGGTTTATATATTATATAATAACTATGTATTCAATAAATATGTATATTTGTGTTAGTAAATATATTGTCGCATTCATTACAGTATGTAATTCCTTTTTAGATAATTGATCGTAATTAATGGCAAATTGCAGTGACTTCAATTCGCTGACACACCCCACCCAACTCAGTTTTCAGTACGTATATATAAAACTACGTCGAAGACTTAATTAGTTCTCGCTAATCCGATCGCAACTTAAGACGCACATATCCCAGTTAGGTGACTGGTGGATCAGCGATGGTGCTGAAGCAGGGCCTTTTCTGCGTAATAGCATTAAGTAAAGATTAACCTATAGTGAAATTCCCAAGATAGAGTTTCCGACCACAGGCAGGTAAGAATCTGTAGTCCGTGGTAAGAACCCGACATATCGCTGGTGCATTGTCGTGGCAGGTGCGTGGGGAAGTCGGTAGTGTTGCCACTGTGACATCTACCCTCTTTCTCACGCATACGCCATCTCTGTCACTTCCAGACCAAACTCCACAACAGTAGAACGTATTGTAAATATATGCTATTGTCATGAAGCTGGGACAGACTAGATGACAAACACCCAAGTAATTACCTCAAAGCGTATATGTCCGTTTACAAAAATATCACGGGTTCTCTAAAACGTTTGAATGTACAAAATGTAACATAAGGTACGCGTAAGTATTGGGAAATATTGAAACTTACTTAAACACAACTTTATAAAAAAAAAGCTGAAAGTGTGAGTTTAAATAAAGTATATATGTTATCACACGGTCTTTGTGTAGACTGCGTGTGTAGATCATCGAGAGTAGTTATCTCTTCCCTATCAAGTTCTTCTTGAGCTTCACTTGGTAAACCAAACACTATGTGGTTGATAAAAGATAATAAAGTACCTTTAGTTTCCACTTCCAGCCATAGTTTCTCTTTGGTAAGTGCATAATTGATTAAGGATCCTCCCAAATATTTGTAGTTAAAAGCTTTCCTAGCAATTGACCAGCCTTTATCAACAAAAACATTACGGAAAGAAATCTTTCAAACCTCCTAGGAAGCGGTTAGACCTATCTTTATCAGATTAGTTTCATACCAGTCTTTTGTCGAGCCCGTGACAAAGAAACATAAACCCTGGATTCTTAGTCTATCTGAACTTACCTGAAATCTATTGCATTCGTCTTGAAATCTACGTAACAATTCTGTAGGATTATATTGTCTTTTTTCAAATTCATGTAAAATGAATTTATTTTCAATGTTATGTAATTTTGTTTCGTCTTGGGTTGAATTTAGTTTCAACTGAAGCTCAAATCGCTTAATTCGATCTTATTATTCTATTTGTAGATGATCATGAGTTTTAGATCCCGGCACGGGAACGTATTCTTCTTATGGAAACAGATATGGTCCTCTTCATTGAAATATACTGAATTAATATCATCGTCAATCTTTATAGCTATTGTTATATAACCATTCACCTTTTTATTACAGCTGTTGCATTTTGTATAGGTTTCTTACTTGATAACGTAGAGTGAAGCTGCAGGTCTCTGTATTCTTCTGGTAATAAATACCATACCTCCTTATTAGTAGATATACACGAGATCACAATGTCATTCTCAGCTTGCTTCACAACTCGAACATAAAGTTTGGTCATATCCTTACTAGTTGACATCCTGTAATTTAATTTGTAAGTTTGTAGAACGTTATTTTATTCTATATAAAATAATTAAATTGCACGTTCATTCAACATAGTATAGAAACAAAGTAGTCGCAAGATAAACATGTGATAACAACATTGACAAATGAAGGGAAGGTTGCAGCGATGTTGCAGAGCGTCTATGGAGCTTGTAGCCAACCTTTACATATATATACATAGGAGCGTAGCCGGGTAAGGAGGGTGATGTTGGGACATATCCCCTCCCTCCTCAAAAAGTAAATACAACATTCAAAACCAAAATTTTAAACAAAAAAATTACAAGTTTTGTTTTTATATGAGAAATGCCAAATCCCCATTGAACATGGATGTTTATTGTATTTTGTAGTTCATTATCTGCATACAAAACTTATTAAACCATTGATTATAGTAAATTTAACTATAAATTTTAAATATTGTAGCTTTTGTTTTTTTTTCAGTCGTACGTACATGTGAGAACTGTACCGTGTTTTCCATACATAGCAGTGCCATTACTCATGTCATTTTTCATAAATTAATAGTACTCCTACTGAGAAACCTAAAACAATTCAGTTTTCAAGGGTAACGAGCAATCGTCGTGCGCTTGGACACACCACAAAGCGCCTACGTATAACATTTGATTGCAATTGTACCACTGCCCCATTGCCAATGGTTTTGCTTACCGCTTACAATTTTCTCTTAGCACTTTAGGTAACGTGTGGGTATGAACTGATGATTTAATTCTTCTCTTCTGCTATAAAAAGTGTTATGCCTTCTGTTGTGCACGTGGCTATAACCGAAGGTAGCATAAATTGTGTATCGTGCATTGTATGCTTAAACGACTCACCCTTGTCGCTGAATTTAGGCGCCGGTAACTACATACAACCCTTTTTAAATATCGGAATAAATGATTTACTCTTTTGAAAATATGATACATTATATACTCCTTATATCTTACTAACATATTAAAATTAACACTACTAAATGGTAGGGGAAAGCTAGTAAAGAAGAAAAAATACACACGATGAACGAATCTAAAATAAATTTACTACACTCATCGTTATGAAGATGATCTTACATGATATAACATAAATTTCGTACATATAGTATAATGGTGCAAACGATAATTAAAAAAGTATTTCTTCTTTCAACAAAACATGGGGCACACAGAATATAAATACTATTAGAAAAATAAATTATAATTTTGTAAATTTGTGACAAAGTTAATACACACGGGTTCCCTGCTGTCACAAATAATTAAATTTTTTACATATTGTTCNTTTGTAAATTTGTGACAAAGTTAATACACACGGGTTCCCTGCTGTCACAAATAATTAAATTTTTTACATATTGTTTTAAAATTATTATGATTATCTATTTGCACGCTAGGAGACAACAAAAGTTCCAGCATACATTAAATTATTTTGACACAGTGAGGATATCTACAAATAATTTTTGTTCCTCTTGGTAACAACTGTACACTATGAACTGAGAAATTATTTTAATTGACTGTGTTTAAACTCACCTGCACACATTAATTTGTACATATTAATTTACCGTAGGCTGCGATGTATGAAGTAAAAATGGGTTTTAAAACAGGAACTTTAATGGTTGAATTATGTGTTAAGATGTGTGCAGAAGAAACAAAATTCGGTTACATCATGTAATGTTTCTAATTGGACTTAGCAGGCCGTGTGCGTTGTTGGGATTTTGTTAAACATTGAAACAAAAATTTTTATATTTGATATCTTAAGTGAAACTTGTGAGGCGTCGATCACTCAGAACACAGCAGGTAGTGTCGTTGGTGGGAAACTGTTATTTACAATAATGGAAAATGTAAAAATAAAAAAATATTAAAATGTCGTTTGTGTGTGCACGTGTTAACGATTATATTTGATCACAAAAAAGAACTTCTCAGATAGAAAATGTCGGCATTGAAGTATGATCAGCTTAAATATGGTTGTGATATACAAAGTTGTGTTAGGATCAGAGGTAACAATAACAGGCTTGCCACCTGTTTCCATGGTCAAGAATTAAGAATTAAAACATTATTGGAAATTGCAAATATAGTAGACGAGTTTCCGTATGTCATATACGAGCTTACTGCATAGTTCTTAATGCATATATTTTCTATTGTAAACTTAGAGCGATTCGCACCGAGTCATTGCATTCAACCTATGTACAGTGTAGGAATAAATATATTTTGTAATTTAGTCTGAAGTTAAATATTGCAACTCTCTTTGTTACGTTTAGTTTTCATGCGTTCTTTGGTGTAATTACTTATAAAAGTTTCATTGTCAATATATTTTTGCACAGTTATGAGTTCAAGGTTTCAGTATAGAATATAAAATTGTGTGCTGTGTTTCACTCGTGTAAGTTTAGACAAACATTGCTGCAAGCTTTTCAGACAATAACAACTAACGCACATCATTATTATAAATATTGATCTTACAGAGACGGAAATTGTATTGTCGCTTGAAACCAAACATATGTTAGAGTTGAGCCTTGTACATCATCATCAATGTCCTTTTCCCGCAGTATGCGTAAGGTTTTCTGATTAATGAGATGCACACTCATACAGCGTTCGTAATCGTCTAAGAACGTTAATGTTATACATGTCTCGGGAAATGACATACGCACGTACACGGGGAAATGAATGTTTGTATGTCTCGCGCCCTTACAACCCATAGGTTTCTGTTTTGAAAAGCTACATACATTTAATTCATTGTTGTGATTTGTAATATTTCTTTTTCTAAATAGTTGTATGGAGACATTAAATTTCGAAAAAGGCCACTGAGAAAAGTTCTTAACAATAAATACTCTTTAGCCTTTAATGACCTAGACGAACTTAGATAAACATAACAAGTTTTCTTCGTGATTGGTTCTAGACCTGGCGTGGCAATGAATTTAAAGCTTATTTGCAGGGCAGTGTGAACACTGCCAATTATTAACAAGGCAAGTTTATATCAAAATTTTAAAATGAATTTTTATGCATTCCATTATAATTGTTGCAATACCATTTATCACTAGTTTTCCACAAGTTGTAATAAAAAGTTATAGATAACTGAGTTTACTACGTTAAATCTTATTCATTCTTTTCTTGAAAAATGTCTGTGATTGATTAATAGCAACATTTTCATTGTCACGTGCTTCTTAGCTACAGCTCCTAAGGGCTGATAATTTTAAATATATGCGCCTACGTTCCAGCACAGATTCAGTATTTGTTTACCGTCAAAATGTTTGTTCATTATATTATCAGCTGACTAGTTTTGTGACGGATGAAAGTAAGAATGCCTGTAAGAATATGTCAAGTATCGAGCAGATTGGAGTATGCTTTTATACCAAAGTGCATTCTTAGTTTAGGAAACAACATTAGTGGCACTTGAATCAACAAACTGACTGACTGACTGACTGACTATTTGTACGAACAGTCACTTTTGTAGTAGGTCACAACCCAAAACTATGAACACTGAGTCACATTGTAGACATTCGTGCGTGTAACATATATTTCTAGACTACTGAACAATCATGTCCTGTCAATTTCCTTTCACGTAAGAACTGAATTCAAACGCTACTTTGATGAATGACATCATTCAAGATTCATATCAAATTGGCAATTGTATGTGCCAACAGTACTCGTA
>NQII01004866.1:0-65369 GCA_002778355.1 Clitarchus hookeri
GATGAACGACTTGTTACCAGAACCTACCAGCACGCCCCTAAGCAAGGGGTACCCACGGACACGTCAGCCAAGATGGTTTTAACCTTTACGTCAGACGCCATGCCACCCTCCATGTGTGATAGAAGCCATCCAAACAGCCATTGCTGCCTTAAGCTCATGCAGCTGATGCAACCCAGCATAGCACGGGAACCTGCTTCCAGAGTGGCCCGAGAGATGGCACAGAAGGAGGAGATACCCCAGCCACCCCCAAGAGCAAGGTGGATATATGTCCCTGCACCGTAGCAGTACAGCAGTTCATTATCCGCAGCTCACTCCACCACCTCATGTGCTGGAGATCTCTGCAGACACCGACGTCCTCTCGTAGGACCACCGCTACCTACCAGACATCTTCGAGACTATCACTAGCAACTCCCCATCCCCCCCAAGAGTCTTCATCCCCTTTAACACTCACTACCCTTCTGGTAGTGACACTCGAGTCGCTTCTGGACAACAGCATCGAGTTAGTTAGGATCAGTTAGTTTTATAGCTACCTGACCGCATCTGCTCTTGTCTAGTTTATACCCACGCCCCCTTCACCTGGTATTATCGTGGTCTACTTCCGTTACAGTTTCTTGTTAGTAAGGAGTTACTGGTTCTTGAGGTCTGACCCCCTTTGGTTCACACCCATGTCACTGTCAGACATCTAGGGTAACCCACTGCTCTAACTACTGCGCTGTTTTTTGCTGGTTGGAGTAATCAGGTACAACTCTGGTTGACTTGGCACCAACTGGCTTTACACCTAGCTAGGGATCCTCTTCGTCTGCTCTTCCTTAGCATGGCCGACTTTAGTACCTTCCTTTATGCCATACACCCATAGGAGTTGTGCAAAGTGGTGAGCTAGGAAGGCAGCTACTGCCTCCGTGTCTAACTTGAGCTGTAACCTAGCGTCAACTGCCCTCTGCAGACTAACCCCCCGGGAACGAGCTCAAGCCACCCAAAAACTAGAGAGCCATCACCTCCCAGTCCCTCCACGCTTCCTATTTCAGCCACCTTACAAGACTGTCTGCGAGCTGCATCAAGTTGTCATCGACTTCCGCCAGGGACTCCACGTACCACTGGGTATATTGAACCCGTGGTTCCAACCCAGCAGGACCAGGAGCCCTCCGCGGGCTCCCACCAGCACCGCCAGCCGCAGCATCACCTTCACCCAACGACTGGGCACGAGTTACAGCCGGCACCAGCAGCAACAGCGGCTGAGTCAGGGGCTACGCCCAGTCCGGGTAAACTAGTGACTGTGTGTAAACCAGTGTTGTGGAGGGCAGTTAAGCCCACACCAGACTTTGTGCCATGCTGCCAAGCCATGCGCCCCAGTTTATATACCGGCCGGGGTCTGGTTGGCAGCCAGTAAAGTCAAACTCAATAGATAGCCCATGTCTCTGACTANCCAGTTTATATACCGGCCGGGGTCTGGTTGGCAGCCAGTAAAGTCAAACTCAATAGATAGCCCATGTCTCTGACTAGCACAGTAAAACTTTGCCCGACCAGAGACGTCTTCGTCAGTTTCCCCAACTTCACGCGTCAATTTTAAGCTTTAGAAGGTTTAAAGGTGTTCAGCTACCTAACACTATGTTATGTTTTGGAGGTGAAGGTCCAACCCACTGNTAAGCTTTAGAAGGTTTAAAGGTGTTCAGCTACCTAACACTATGTTATGTTTTGGAGGTGAAGGTCCAACCCACTGTGTGCACTGCATAATGCAACATGGGACTTTGAATAATGACTTTCACCATTTGTGCAAATCTATCGCAAAGTTCAGGATGTTCAGCAGTAGGTTTGTCATATATTCTGTCAGTATTGTTTGCACTCTGGAGAGTCAATTTTTGACTGCCGCTGAAGTGCTAATCTGTGTAGAGTGTCACTTCCAAACAAAGTGAGTATTCTCCTGCCAGGATATTCAACAGCATGTGGAGGGAAGGCATTAAATGGCAAATGAACAGTGATTAACAATTTTTTCTGATGGTCCTTTGATTATCATTGAATAAATTTGTATGTATGTTATTTTGCATGTTGTACTTTGAAAGTGTCAGCATTTTAATATAATATAGTAAAAAAAAAAANAATTTGTATGTATGTTATTTTGCATGTTGTACTTTGAAAGTGTCAGCATTTTAATATAATATAGTAAAAAAAAAATCAGCTTTAAATATGGCATTGTAAGTGTACTGTGGTCTTAAATTACACATTTTGAAGTTGATTTTGNAAAAAAAAAATCAGCTTTAAATATGGCATTGTAAGTGTACTGTGGTCTTAAATTACACATTTTGAAGTTGATTTTGGGAAATTAAGTAAGTTATAAATAGAATTTTAAGTGTAGGAAAGTTGCTGGAATCTTATTCAAACCAGGGTGACAGAGAACTTAGTAGCAGCAAAAATGGTTATTCTAGGAAAGTGGACAGTGACCATAATTATTTAACATGTATTTGATGCTTGGAGAAACATGATTCATGTAGCATTGAGAGTTTGTGCGAGGAGAAAAAGGCACTGCCACTAGCTTGTACACGCCTTGCAATGTCACGTAACATGCATGCACGTATTCTGCGCGGCCGTGACCTGAAGGTGCTGGTCTGGGATCTTGCTATGATCAGTGATGTGTCTCTCATTATGGCTACTGTCGAAGAGCGATATCACATACATTTTTAGTTTACTTCTTGTGGAGTCTTAGTGCCTATGCACACCACTGTTAGTATTTTTTCCTGTCTTGACCTTCAAGATAGCAACATGGGCCAAATCTAGGAGCTCTGTGATATGTTAGATAACAAAAACTATGTTCCTTCAAATTGTTTATTGGTTGTTGCGTGTAAAATATGTGTGTGTAAGTTGCATTTTTCACAAAATATTTTTTTTAATCCAAAAAGTTTTTGAGTACCATTTGGTTGTGTTTTGGGTGCTCATACACAGTGATGGAAAATATGAGCAACAGAGTTTGTGGTGCCAGTGCTACGGAGAGCATTGCGCAAGCTACCGTGGTGACACAGAAGCACCGCCTGGTCACGGCCGTGTCGGAGTGAACTGCACGCACTGGGCAAACTCACAGGCGTCACAGCCGCATGTAGAGGAGAGAGAGCTTGGGCACTGCATGCTGTAAAGTTGTTTCACTACTAGCTGAGCACTTTTGAAGTGAACATTTGAAAACAAAGGTCCTGCTTGAAGCTGCATCTATTGCAATGTAAAGTTTTNAGCTGAGCACTTTTGAAGTGAACATTTGAAAACAAAGGTCCTGCTTGAAGCTGCATCTATTGCAATGTAAAGTTTTCAGTGATTACTGATTGTCTCAATGTCTAATTATTAATTTTCAGTTTGGTGGTCAGTAAAGAGCTGGGTAGCTTAATAGCTGGATGGATGACTTATATGGATGCTCAAGGCACTGGTCCAAGGGCATGCCAAAGCAAGTAACTGATGTCAAAAAATTTCTTAAGAAGTTGTTTTAAGTGTTTTTTTATTTAAAAATAGAAAGTTTGTATAGCAAAATGTTATATATGCAGTACATAGTTGGATAACATTAAAACANTTTTTTTATTTAAAAATAGAAAGTTTGTATAGCAAAATGTTATATATGCAGTACATAGTTGGATAACATTAAAACAATGTTTGTAATTTATAAAGGAAAGATAATGAAATGTGTGTAAGAAAGCAATCCATGCATGGGTGCAAAATTCATCTCGGACCACACCTGCACATGGCTGTAGGATGTAATACAATGCGGTGGGCAGGAATAGTAAACCTCTGTAATGAGGACTTTCAGAAGTGCTCAGTGAGTGGTGGAAGGAGAGTAGGAGAGGGAATGTGCAGGGTGTGTAGGCATGCTGAGTGGGACGGGGCGTGTGTTCACTCCAGCTGTTCCAGGTGCCCACAGCCGCCGAGCGCAAGAATCTCTACTTCAACGTGCTGCACGGCGACAACAACATCACGCTGACGGTGGAGGGTGGCGGAGTCAATGCCACTGTGGTCCAACCCGACATTGCCGCTACTAATNCAACAACATCACGCTGACGGTGGAGGGTGGCGGAGTCAATGCCACTGTGGTCCAACCCGACATTGCCGCTACTAATGGCATTGTGCACATCATAGACCGCGTTCTGGGTGTGCCGTACGCCACCATCAAGGAGAAACTGGCCACCGACCCCATGCTCAGGTAATCCCATGCCTCCTCCTTGCCCCTGTCATGGACTGTTAACGGACCTGCCTACCAAGCCGGCAGCCGCGAACTTCAATTGGGGAATCAATGTTAAACAAAATTCCTTCTCATTGCGTCAATTTTAAAGATAACTGCTTGAACAAAAAGTATTCTATGTGAAATTTCTTAAGGAATGTTGCTATGTTAAGACATTTATCCGATTATTTTGTTTAACATATCTATATTTTTTAAATGTAATATTGAAATTTACATATAACAAAAAAAAATGTGAATAAATAATTTTTTCAAAAATAATTTTATATAGCAATATTTTCTGAGAAAGTCGCATCAAAATGTTTATCATTGATTCCCTATTTGAAGTTCGTGGCTGCCAGCTTGGTAGGCAGAGCCGTTAACAACATTAGCTGTAGGACCAAATTTACCCTAGTACAGGATAACCCAGGAGCAGATTGAGACTTCCCATATCTGGCGGGGGGCAAGGAGCGTCACTAGACTTTCTATTTGTAGCATGGAAGGGGACACACACTCATCATACAGCAATTTTAGGAAACAGTATTAAATTAATCAAATAAAATCATTACGGTAATGTAAATAATTCTAATATTATTTAATTTCAGTTAAAAAATATTTGCAGAACAGTTTCATGCCAATGTAATAGTTTTGGTACGGATGACCTCAAAAATGTGTCCTGTATGTAACATAATTTTTGTCTTGGCACTTAAATAAAGGTTTACTTAATGTACCTGTTTTCTGATAATAGAAACCAAAATTAAATGTTATCTTTATCAATCGAACAAAAACTTGACACTGAAGATGAACACATACTTGTTTATGTTGGGATGTGGCATGTAGATATATACAGCAGCAAAGGTGTGGCATGATGAATGGCTGCTGAGTAGAGCTCATTGCTTGCAGCAAGACCAACTTCCTGGGCATCCAGGGCGGCTTCAATGACCAGCTCGACGACAAGACCAAGAGGTTCACATACTTTGTACCACGCGACATGGCATGGGCCCGCGCCGAGCTGCATTTCCCTTCCACCTATAAGAAGCTCTTCATGAAGGAGTATGCATACCATGTAAGACAACCTCTTGTTCATGCCTCCTTACCACTGAGTTCCATTTTCCTAAGGAAACTAGCATCTCTGCAAGTTCTTTTTTACACAGTCATGTAGGACACTAATCCCAAAAAAGGAAATGCAATGTACATATTTTGTCCTTTAATTTGATAGTACGTGTCTACCTACCTGATAGGGCAAAAGTTCCTGGGTTAGATTCCCAACAAATGGCAGAATTTTTCAAGTGTAGGAAATTTCATTTGCGGGTCCAGAACAGGTGTATATACAGAATTTTTGTGAGCAGAAGGGAAAGCTGATCTAGAATACAAATATCATCATAAGTGGGGATAGCCAAAATTCTTTTTGACAAACTAAGAAAGAAGGACAGTTTGATATACAGTATGAATATTGACACATGTACAAATGCATGTACATTACGTGTAAATGCATACCATTTAAGTGATAGTTATGTCAGTGGAGACTGGGTCTCCCCAGTCAGGTGTTCAAATTATTTCTGGAAGGGCCCCAGTAGGGGTAGGTGGCATTGTGCCCCAACACACACAAGATTGATCAGACATGGTACATCCATGCTGTAAATGGCAGAGAAGGGTTAAGTTCCCACAGGCCGTAGCTTCTCACATTGTCCCAGCCACAGTGATGCTGAATAAGTGATGTAGTAATACCACTGTGACTGTGGAGGATGTCAAGGGACAGAGCAAGGTTAATGCTCCAACAAAAGACAAGCCGTGGCTAGTGTAAAGGAGCCGAAGCTCTTTCTACCACTGATTCTAAATGCGTGTTGCTAACAGGTCCAAACCATTGAGCATCTGAGAACCCACCATACTATTTATCACCTATGCACATCATCATCATCATCATTGTCATCATCAGCTTGCAAGCTCACAAGCACTGTCTGTCAGAATGTTGAGAGAGCGTTGTTTGAAGTTGGACTATGACCCTGCATGGTTACAGGTACAACTTCAATAGTCTGAAAGTGAAACATTATTATGACAATTTTTCTGGGGGAATGGGGAAAAATTCCAGCTCCTTAGCATTCCTCTGTTGATAATGCTTCTGAGAGAACTGGATGTTGCGTTGCCCCTTTAGCTTCCTCTTGCAAAATGCAGTGATAAATACATACTGTGCATCATTCTGTCGTACTGCGTGTTCTGATTCAGACATACCGTGGTTGTGTTGTTGCTTGTAACCACTGTTTTACTTTCTTTGGTTTGGCTTTTTTGTTTGTGGAATGCTGGCTTATCAGTCTGATGTGCTGTCTCATTGCAAGACAAGTTATTTGGTAGCAGTGTAGTAGCAGTAGAATTAACGTTTATTGGGGAGCTGGTAGTTTGCAACCGTGCATCATGCTCTCCACACTTTCCATAGTGCGACTCCGTTGGAGAGTCTCACAAGCTGTGTCACCGAGCAAGGCGGTGCAATGGTAAACCATCGGACTTGCATTTTGGAGGACCTGAGTTTGATTCCCGGTCTGGCCATCCTGATTTTAGTTTTCCATGGTTCCCCAAATTCACTCCAGAAGAATGCTGAGATGATTCCTTACTACAAGCCATGGCCAATTCCTCCCTTGTTCTGCTTTTTTGAGCAACTTGCAACTTACTGTTGATGAGATAATAAGCACTACCTACTTAGCACGCAAGTTTTTTTTGCAAGCTACCCGGAAGGAGCTTTAGTTAATTTATTGTATAGTCCATTGTTTACTTCACACTTTTCTGAAGCCCCGTTAAAGTTCTACGTACATCTAGGATATTCCTCCGCCTCATGCAAATTGTTGGGATTTAACTGACAAAGTCTAACACTTTCTTGTTGGGAGACATAACACACACACAGTTCAAGAACTTGACCTACATCCATGCGACAACAACACAGATACAGTTTAGCCAACTGCTGTTTGATTACAACTTAACACTTCCCCATAATCAAGCAGCAAGTATAAACAAAAACACAATGCATGAAAACTATTCACCGAGTTCAAGTCCCAATCCACGCACATAATTATTGTGGTGGGGTTTGTGGAAGTTAACACATCTGTGGTCATCTCCTTACGTGGTAAGTATACTATTTCAGTTTTCTTGTTTTCAACTGCTTCCCTTATTAAATGATGTCTCACATCAATATATTTTGTACGACTGTGGTACACTGGATTCGCACACAGTTTATGAGCAGATTGATTGTAATTAAACAACTTCACACACTGTACCTCACCAAACAGTTCTTTCATCAGGTTTTGTAGGTAAATTTGTTTTGTAGCATCTGACAATCCCATGTACTCTGCTNAGGTTTTGTAGGTAAATTGGTTTTTGTAGCATCTGACAATCCCATGTACTCTGCTTCAGTGCTGGAAAGTGCCACAGTCCGCTGCTTTCTGCTTTCCCACGATATGGCTGCATTTCCAAATTGGAACATAAAGCCTGCGTAGGACCTTCTGTCATTTACGTCTCCAGCCCAGTCAGCTTCAACAAACCCTGTTAGATGTTCGGTGTTGGAGTACTTCGAACAATAGTTAATGGTTCCCTTCAGGTACCGGAGTACACTTTCCACACACTTCCAATGCTCCTCAGAATAACAGGGGTTGAACTGGCTCAATATACTGACTGAGTGGGAAATATCTGGCCTTGTGCAGACTGCTAAGTACATCAGACACCCTATCAGGTTCTGGAAGGGTATCCTTGGGTCTCCTTTTTTGTTGTCACCATTTTTCACAAGTTTCAGATCTGTTTCTATCGGAGTTCCAGCTGGTTAGCAGTCTGTCATCCCGAATTTGTCTAGAAGGTTTTTAATATAATGTTCTTGACTTTCTTGAATAGTGCCAGAGTTCCTGTCCCTCTGGATGTTCATACCTAGGCAGTGTTTCACCTCACCCAAGTCCTTTGTCGTGAAAGTGGTCATCATTCTGATTTTAGGTCATGTTTTTCAGATTTATTTCAGGACAGTATAAGAAAGTCATCAACATATAAACCTACAATCAAGTGATTGTTATTAGACATCCTGTAACATATGCATGGTTCATGCTGACTTTATTCCAACCCTAAACGAAGCACTACTTCATGAATTTTCTTGTTCCATGCTCTGGCTGCTTGTTTCGATCCGTACACAGCTTTCTTCAACAGGCAAACTTTGTCTTCATTTCCCTTGGATACAAAACATTCTGGCTGAGACATATACACCTTTTCCTCCAGTTCACCATTTAGAAAAGCTGTAGATACATTGAGGTGGTCAACATCCAGGTCAAGTTGTGCAGCTACCCCTAGTAACATCCGGATTGTAGCATATCTGACTACTGCGGCAAAAGTCTCCTCATAATCAATTCCATATTGCTGATTATAACCTTTTGCTACCAGGCGTGCCTTGAACCTGTTTGTAGTTCCATAAGGTTCCTTTTTCACTTTAAATACCCACTTGCACCCAATAACCTTTTGGTTTTCCCAGGCATTGTTATCCAGTAGAGATTTGAATTAATCATTCATGGCAGCTTCCCATTCTATTCAGAAGTCCCCACCTAGAGCTTCTCGTACAGTTCTAGGATTATTTGCATTTTCCTCCACACCTGCTATTGCATGATACATAAGGTGATCTGGGGAATGTTTTTTCTGCCTGTCCCAGACAGGACTTGTGTGCTTGTATGGACTAATTTTGTAAGTTGGGTAATTTCTTTTTATTCTCCTGTGACCTATCAATTTCTCCACGGTTATTCCAACCTAAGAAATCACTGTCTGTATCAGATAAATCCTCCACTTCATTCTCATGTTCATCAACTTCATCATTTCTCACACTAGGTTTGCCTTTGTCAGTTGTACGTAGAGGGATTAATTCAAATGTGCTGGCTTCATTTTAATGATCAGTGATCTCAATTTTTCTTTTTTAGTAGCTGGAATCCTCCAAAAATTCAACATCTCTTGCGTTTATAATCTGTGATGACTTCTCAGGGTCAAGTAAACCTTTTGAATATTCACAATATCCAATGAAAATTAGTTCTTTGTTTTTGGCATCCCATTTTGATAGATACATGCATATATGATCTGCATCCAAACACACGAAGGTGGCTGAGGTCTACTTTCTTCCCTGTCCACATCTCTTCTGGTGTGAAGTTAGTAACTGAAGCATGGGGTGAGCGGTTCTTGAGGTAGACTGCTGTGTTGCAGGCTTCAGCCCAAAGTTCCTTAGGTCAATGGACATCCTGCATCATGCTTCGAACCTTCTCGCAGATGGATCTGTTTGTACGCTCTGCCACCTCATTCTGCTCTGGGGCATATGGGACTGTAGTCTGATTCCATTTTTTTTTCTTCAAAAAATAGTCAAATTATTATTTACATACTCCCTTCCATTATCAGTCCTTATTGCTTTGATTTGAAGTCCACTTGCACCTTGAATTCCACAAAAACATATTTCACATGTAACTTGTTTTTCAAAAAATACACAAATATTTTTCTTGAGAAGTTATCTACAAAAATCAGCATATACCTAGCTCCACTGTAAGACTGCTCACTCATGGGTCCACACACGTCACTGTGAACTAGTTCAAGTTTTTGAGAGCTACTCTTATGGAATGTTTTCTTGCATTGTTTTCCTTCAATGCAGGGTACACATGGTTCATCTCCTCCCCTGGAGAACTTGATACCTGTTGCTAGGCCATTTTTCAGTTCGCACATCCCTTTTCTATTAAGATGACCTAGTCTATGATACCATATTTTGTGTGAGTTAAACACTGCTCCCACTGTATAATGGCATTTAAATTCACCTCTTGAAAATTTAAGAACCTTGGCTACTGGGATTGATTCATCTAGTCTGTACAGCCCTCCTACATTTGAAGCGCTTATTTCCACATTTCCTTGAACCTTGCAATTGTTTCTGTGATATACTCCACAGCCTTTGTGAGAAAAAAATTCCACCAAGCCCTTCTCTACCATCTTTGATACTGATTACAAATTTGTGGACAGTTCTGGCACAAACATGGTATCATGGATTATTCTCTGGGTGTTATTTATATTAACGGGTATATAACTAGTACCAATAACATGAGCCCTTTGGCTGTTTGCAACAGAAGTTTCTAGGTTATACTCTTGTTTGAAATCACTTAACCATGATTTCTGATGAGTCATGTGACCTGTTGCTCCAGAGTCAATATACCGTGCATTTTCTGTTGTGCTCACCCCCAAAGCTGTGAGCAGAAGAAGCACTTCTCAGCTGGATGGTGCTGCATTGCTTTTCATGTCTTCTTTAACCCCATTCTCTAACTGTTTTTAACTCATATTTGTAATAAATGAAACATTGTCATTTATAGGTAAGTATAAATAAAATTTAACTTCAACCAAAAATAAAGTACTTTTATGTTAATACAAGCTTGTGATACATGGTATATTGAAGAAACAACCAAACAAGCCTACATGGGGTGATTTTTCAAAGATTTGATTCAAAAAGTGTGAAGAAACTACGAATAGACTATATCTTGTGTGTTTGTAACAAAGTATTAAGAGCAAGATCCACATTTTGTTCCTGCCTGAGGCAGAATGACAGACATGGGAGGAGGCTACTGCTGAGAGGTTTTACCAAGGGAATCAGTCTGTATTGAATGGGAACTTGTGGAGATGAAGTAGATTCTGGAACGCACTGGTAATAAAAATTGGAGTACACTGAGAAAAATCCAGCAACAATTTGCAACATTCTTTCTGTTTCCTATGTGCAAAACTCGGACACACACCTGCTGGAAGTTAAACTTGAGTCACTGTGATGGGAGGCCAGTTTCCTAACTATACTTGTCATCGAGACCTCGTCACATTGTTGTATATGTAAGGCAGCACTGATAGAGAATGAGGCATTAACATAAACTGAGTTGTGATGTGATGACTGAGAGGTGATTACACCATCACCAGTGGTGCTATTCAAATGGTGTTGCTGTAACTCCAGCATGGGCAAGATCAAATACGAAATGTCAAGCCTCACACAATACCAGTGTGGTCTTCTGTGGCTGTATGCGCCTATCCCTGTGTGCACAATGTGCAATACAAAATGCTAACTGTAACTTTGATCACACAATTTATAAACTAACAAGGCGGCCATACAGCGACAGTTTGGGTCCATGGCTCCTTATCCGGCTCTGGTGGGCAGTAATATTTTAGGCTGGGATTCCCACATGGCAGTGNGTTTGGGTCCATGGCTCCTTATCCGGCTCTGGTGGGCAGTAATATTTTAGGCTGGGATTCCCACATGGCAGTGACATGGCATCATGAGGTGCCTAGCATTTTCTGACAAAAAATATTTTAAAAAATTTTGATTTACATTTTTGAAGTACAAGCCACGTGTTGACTTTCACCACACATATAAGTGTGGCGCAGAACACCTGTAGTCAAGATTTTTCCCTCTTTATTCTTCATGATTTTCTCAATCCTAAACAAGACTTCTACTCCCCCCCCCCCTCTACGCGCCACTACCTGACAACCTCTTTTCCAGGCTGATGTTAAGTCGTAGTTTTAGCTGGATGTATTGCAGGAAGCAGGGTAAGGGGCGTCCTGCACAGAATAGCCTTTTTTTTTTTGCACTGTTCTCATGTGCAGGATGCCAGCATACGGGAAAATAGTGATGAAGGTCTCACCTTTCATTACATTTCATTACAAAAAAATTGTATGACAGCACGGACATTGCCTCAGTTTCTTCCAAGGACGCGGGGGAGCATGGGAATCAGAAAAGGTTTCCTTCAGAGTAGTGTGCTANCTCACCCAAGTTAGGCAGTGTTTCACCTCACCCAAGTTAGGCAGTGTTTCGCCTCACCCAAGTCCTTTGTCGTGAAAGTGGCCATCAGTTCTGATTTTAGGTCATGTTTTTCAGATTTATTTCAGGACAGTATAAGAAAGTCATCAACATATAAACCTACAATCAAGTGATTGTTATTAGACATCCTGTAACATATGCATGGTTCATGCTGACTTTGTTCCAACCCTAAATGAAGCACTACTTCATGAATTTTCTTGTTCCATGCTCTGGCTGCTTGTTTCGATCCGTACACAGCTTTCTTCAACAGGCAAACTTTGTCTTCATTTCCCTTGGATACAAAACATTCTGGCTGAGACATATACACCTTTTCCTCCAGTTCACCATTTAGAAAAGCTGTAGATACATTGAGGTGGTCAACATCCAGGTCAAGTTGTGCAGCTACCCCTAGTAACATCCGGATTGTGGCATATCTGACTACTGCGGCAAAAGTCTCCTCATAANAGCATATCTGACTACTGCGGCAAAAGTCTCCTCATAATCAATTCCATATTGCTGATTATAACCTTTTGCTACCAGGCGTGCCTTGAACCGGTTTTTAGTTCCATAAGGTTCCTTTTTCACTTTAAATACCCACTTGCACCCAATAACCTTTTGGTTTTTCCAGGCATTGTTATCCAGTAGAGATTTGAATTCATCATTCATGGCAGCTTCCCATTCTATTCTGAAGTCCCCACCTAGAGCTTCTCGTACAGTTCTAGGATTACTTACATTTTCCTCCACACCTGCTATTGCATGGTACATAAGGTGATCTGGGGAATGTTTTTTCTGCCTGTCCCGGACAGGACTTGTGTTCTTGTGTGGACTAATTTTGTAAGTTGGGTAATTTCTTTTGATTCTCCTGTGACCTATCAGTTTCTCCACGGTTATTCCAACCTAAGAAATCACTGTCTGTATCAGATAAATCCTCCACTTCATTCTCATGTTCATCAACTTCATCATTTCTCACACTAGGTTTGCCTTTTTCAGTTGTATGTAGAGGGAGTAATTCAAATGTGCTGGCTTCATTTTAATGATCAGTGATCTCAATTTTTCTTTTGTAGTAGCTGGAATCCTCCAAAAATTCAACATCTCTTGCGTTTATAAGCTGTGATGACTTCCCAGGGTCAAGTAAACCTTTTGAATATTCACAATATCCAATGAAAATTAGTTCTTTGTTTTTGGCATCCCATTTTGATAGATACATGCATATATGATCTGCATCCAAACACACGAAGGTGGCTGAGGTCTACTTTCTTCCCTGTCCACATCTCTTCTGGTGTGAAGTTAGTAACTGAAGCATGGGGTGAGCGGTTCTTGAGGTAGACTGCTGTGTTGCAGGCTTCAGCCCAAAGTTCCTTAGGTCAATGGACATCCTGCATCATGCTTCGAACCTTCTCGCAGATGGATCTGTTTGTACGCTCTGCCACCTCATTCTGCTCTGGGGCATATGGGACTGTAGTCTGATTCCATTTTTTTTTTTTTCTTCAAAAAATAGTCAAATTATTATTCAAATACTCCCTTCCATTATCAGTCCTTATTGCTTTGATTTGAAGTCCACTTGCACCTTGAATTCCACAAAAACATATTTCACATGTAACTTGTTTTTCAAAAAATACACAAATATTTTTCTTGAGAAGTTATCTACAAAAATCAGCATATACCTACCTCCACTGTAAGACTGCTCACTCATGGGTCCGCACACGTCACTGTGAACTAGTTCAAGTTTTTGAGAGCTACTCTTATGGAATGTTTTCTTGCATTGTTTTCCTTCAATGCAGGGTACACATGGTTCATCTCCTCCCCTGGAGAACTTGATACCTGTTGCTAGGCCATTTTTCAGTTCGCACATCCCTTTTCAATTAAGATGACCTAGTCTATGATACCATATTTTGTGCGAGTTAAAGACTGCTCCCACTGTATTATGGCATTTAAATTCACGTCTTGAAAATTTAAGGCTCCTGGCTACTGGGATTGATTCATCTAGTCTGTACAGCCCTCCGACATTCGAAGCGCTTATTTCCACATTTCCTTGAACCTTGCAATTGTTTCTGTGATATAGTCCACAGCCTTTGTGAGAAAAAAATTCCACCAAGCCCTTCTCTAACATTCTCTGGGTGTTATTTATATTAATGGGTATATCACCAGTACCAACAACATGAGCCCTTTGGCTGTTTGCAACAGAAGTTTCTAGGTTATACTCCTGTTTGAAATCACTTAACCATGATTTCTGATGAGTCATGTGGCCTGTTGCTCCAGAGTCAATATACCGTGCATTTTCTGTTGTGCTCACCCCCAAAGCTGTGAGCAGAAGAAGCACTTCTTACCTGGATGGTGCTGCATTGCTTTTCATGTCTTCTTTAACCCCATTCTCTCACTGTTTTTAGCTCAGATTTGTAATAAATGAAACATTGTAATTTATAGGTAAGTATAAATAAAATTTCAATTCAACCAAAAATTAAGTACTTTTATGTTAATACAAGCTTGTGATACATGGTATATTGAAGAAACAACCAAACAAGCCATACATGGGGGGATTTTTCAAAGGTTTGATTCAAAAAGTGTGAAGAAACTATGAGTAGACTATATCTTGTGTGTTTGTAACAAAGTATTAAGAGCAAGATCCACATTTTGTTCCTGCCTGAGGCAGAATGACAGACATGGGAGGAGGCTACTGCTGAGAGGTTTTACCAAGGGAATCAGTCTGTATTGAATGGGAACTTGTGGAGATGAAGTAGATTCTGGAGCGCACTGGTAATAAAAATTGGAGTACACTGAGAAAAATCCAGCAACAATTTGCAACATTCTTTCTGTTTCCTATGTGCAAAACTCGGACACACACCTGCTGGAAGTTAAACTTGAGTCACTGTGATGGGAGGCCAGTTTCCTAACTACTTGTCATCGAGGCCTCATCACATTGTTGTATATGTAAGGCAGCACTGATAGAGAATGAGGCATTAACATAAACTGAGTTGTGATGTGATGACTGAGAGGTGATTACACCATCACCAGTGGTGCTATTCAAATGGTGTTGCTGTAACTCCAGCACGGGCAAGATCAAATACGAAATGTCAAGCCTCACACAATACCAGTGTGGTATTCTGTGGCTGTATGCGCCTATCCCTGGGTGCACAATGTGCAATACAAAATGCTAACTGTAACTTTGATCACACAATTTATAAATTAACAAGGCTACCATACTGCAACAGTTTGGGTCCATGGCTCCTTATCCGGCTCTGGTGGGCAGTAATATTTTAGGCTGGGATTCCCACATGGCAGTGACGTGGCATCATGAGGTGCCTAGCATTTTCTGACAAAAAATATTTAAAAAAATTTAAATTTACATTTTTGAAGTACAAGCCACGTGTTGACTTTCACCACACATATAAGTGTGGCGCAGAACACCTGTAGCCGAGAATTTTCCCTCTTTATTCTTCGTGATTTTCTCAATCCTAAACAAGACTTCTACTCCCCCCACACCTTCCTGACAACCTCTTTTCCAGGCTGATGTTAAGTCGTAGTTTTAGCTGGATGTATTGCAGGAAGCAGGGTAAGGGGCATCCTGCACAGCATAGCCTAAAATTTGTATGACAGCACAGACATTGCCTCAGTTTCTTCCAAGGACGCGGGGGAGCATGGGAATCAGAAAAGGTTTCCTTCAGAGTAGTGTGCTATTTACAACTGGGTTTTACGTGAAATACGTAAATACAACTAACATCTGGGATGTGTAATTTGAATAAATTTATTTATCTTTAACAATATACAATACAATATTACAGTAAAATAACTACAAAAGCACAAACACTTTTTAAACACTAAAATGATGGAAAAATACTAAAACAGGAATAACTCAGATACTCCTCCAAGCAGGGACTTTCATTTTTGAATTACATTGCTAATAAGCAGTTCACACATTTGTTATAAAAAATTATTTCATGTAGATACATTAATTATTATGAACACTAATCAATAATAAACAATTATTTTAATGGATCTCTACATTTTATAGAAAAAATCCAATTTGTATGGAAGGTCTGCTGATGCCCATGTTTGATAGCATCTTTGTGGGTACATGTTGTCTATGATGAAAGTAATGTCTTCCTTATATCACTATGTCGAAAAAGACTTTGATGTAGTAACTTGTAAACAACACAATAAAACTGTTTCTGTAACATTGGATGCCTCCATGCTGTTATAGTCGCAGATATAAATAAGTAAAAATGCTTAAATTATCACATTTTATTTACATATGAAGAAACCTTGAACCCCTTTGTTACTCATTTGGGCATGAATGTACACTATTGGACATTCCCAAGTCACAATTTTGCCCTATGCTACTGTCACATGAGGAGTGTGACAGGCATAGTTATGATGTGGGGGCCTTCTTGGGGTACTTTTTCTGGTGTCTTCATTATACCACTGCTCCACCTATATCTCACCTCACGTAGACTGACCAGGAATAGTAGGCACGTCTTGAATAGGGCAGTCTGTTCCTCTTCGAACCAGCATTCTCTCATCTGCTTCACCATCCTGCCTGAAGGCAGGAGTAGATGAAGAAGCAGGGTTGGCAGTAATGAGACTGTAACACATGGTGAATGTTGGCAGGCCCGGCAGATCCTGGAGAGGCACCTGATAGTCACGGACAGAGCATACACCATGGCCAGCCTGAAGCAGGTGACCAACAACTCCGCATACCTGCCGACGGTGCGGGACCAGGTCCGCCTGAGAGTCAAGGAGTCAGACAAGGGTGAGTGGGTTGGACCATATCTTGGAGGGACAGAACTTCATCCCTATAAATGTGCTAATATCACATTGTTGTCTAGCAGCAGACTAGACTGTGCAGTCCTGTATTATGTAACCAAGCCATTGTCATTTGTTCCCTGGTTGCTGCGTTGGAGAGAAGTCACATCCCTTCTGACTGCATTATGCCATATTGCATTGTGTCTATTAACCCATTCTGTTTCAGTGAACACAATCATGTATATAACATACAGCAAGGTTATTTTAGCCTGTACTGTATGTTGCTAGGCACAATGCCAAGTGATCTACCAAAGAGTGGACTATAAGGGTAAGTGTCTCCGTTGGAAACATTTGTGTGGAATCCATACTTTTTTTGTGGGNTCTACCAAAGAGTGGACTATAAGGGTAAGTGTCTCCGTTGGAAACATTTGTGTGGAATCCATACTTTTTTTGTGGAAAAAGGGGGAGGGGGAGCTGTCCAGAGGTCTGATAGTATGGAATACCTCTGAGAAAATGTTTCAAATTAAGCCTGAATAGAGGATTGTTAAGTTTATTAAGGTCTTCTGTAAATAAGATATCACGTACGTTATACACTGAGGAGCCAAAAAAACTGGTGTAGGCATGCGTATGCAAATAACAGGGGTATGGAACCAATCAGAGTAACGCGATGCGGTCGGCAGCTAGATCGGTTACTGCTGCTACAATGGCAAGTTATCAAGATTTAAGTGAGTTTAGACGTGGTGTTATAGTCGGCGCACGAGAGATGGGACATAGCATCTCCGAGGTAGCGATAACATTTGGATGTTCGCGTACGACCATTTCACAAGTGTACCGTGAATATCGGGAATCCGGTCGTACTGGAATCGCTGCGGTCAGAAAAAGATTGTGAAAGAACGGGACAAACGACGACGGACTAGAATCATTAAACGTGACAGACGTGCAACCCTTTTCAAATTGATGCAGATTGGATTTGTAGACTGCCCTGCAGGATTCATGGTGTGAATTGCCTCCTGCATACCTTCAGACATTAGTCGAGTCCATGCCACGTCGTCTTGCGGCACTTCTGCATGGTCGGGGGGCCCTACACGATATTAGGCAGGTGTACCAGTTTTTTTGGCTCTTCAGTGTAGTTTAAATCTGAGCTACCTTTAATATTTTATACTCATATCTTTTCTTTCTTTCTTTGCATCTCTCAAACACATGGTGATTGTTAACCCTTCTTGTTAATTATATCCTTTATATTTTTAGTGCAGGTGTAAGGGGCCTGTGGCTGCGAGAGCCTAGGTAAGATTTCCAACCTGCCAACCCTGGCCTGTCAGCCCCTGATTTCCCTTTGGCTCATTCATAAACCTTGCTACTGTTCTAGGTCATGAATGATTCATACTACTGGCTGAACACAAAGTCTACATCTTGTTGGTGTTCTTAACAAGACATTTGTTTATTGGCTCAAGTACAGTGTGCATAAAAAAATTTACAGTAAACTTGCAATTCTAAGACTTTTCCTGATTCCCAAGAGAAGGGTTATTATTTCAAAGGGGTCGTTTTTTCGAAAAACCTTTTAAATTTAATTTATTTCATGGTTCCCCAAAAAAAAGTGTTATTATTTTGAGAGGGATGCTATTCCAGGGTCTTAGAAACGAGGGTTGTCTGTATTTGCAACACCTAAAACCATAAATTAAAGTGGGTTTGAAAGATCTAATGGCCAGTCGTGCAGGGTGAATCAAGTCAACTGAGGGAGATGAGTATGTTAAAGACACTGACACAGGTGGAAAATACAGTCATGAATGTATGAAAAGTGAGGGCTCAACATCTGAAGAGGGAGTGGTTAATGTGTTGGAAATAGAGAGAAGGGTGAGAGAGAGAGTGATTTAATATACTAGGAGAGTAAGATGGTTTAGGACCACAAGGTTCTGGGTTCTAATCCCAGCTGAGCCATGGCTGTGAGTGGAAT
Organism: Clitarchus hookeri; assembly: GCA_002778355.1. NCBI lineage: Eukaryota > Metazoa > Arthropoda > Insecta > Phasmatodea > Phasmatidae > Clitarchus > Clitarchus hookeri. The sequence continues at coordinate 18,682 of NQII01004866.1, forward strand.
TTGTAGACTTAGGTTTGTTTTTAGTTTATAAGAGCTTNGGGTTCTAATCCCAGCTGAGCCATGGCTGTGAGTGGAATTTGTAGACTTAGGTTTGTTTTTAGTTTATAAGAGCTTCCTGTCCACCCAGTTAGCATAAAAGCATGGGTGTTAACGAGCAGTTTTGCAGTATCACCAGAGCAAGTAGAATTATGATATTACTGTAACTCTGGTGTCTTGGAACCCAGTGTTTCTCTGCAGACCATTCAACACTNGAGCAAGTAGAATTATGATATTACTGTAACTCTGGTGTCTTGGAACCCAGTGTTTCTCTGCAGACCATTCAACACTCCCATCTTATTCAAGGCTGTTCTGGACACAAACCTGCAACTGAATGAATATATGTGGCGTAAATAAAACTGACAGTATGCATATGGTGCAGGTAGTCCTCGTGCATTTTGTGGTCTTATGAGATTTGAAGGGTTGATAAGTAGAGAATGACTGGGAATGTGGGCAACTTTGGGTTGTGTTCCAGCAAGCATCTTGTTCACAAGACTGATCCCAGCAAGTTTGGCAATGGTTCACACTCGCACCTCTCTGTTCTCAGATTGTTATTTAATATAGGTGGTACATATCTGGTGTGTGACCTTTAATAAACAGCCAATCTGTGTTCCAGTAAAATTTATTATAGTCCATGCACAGTTACTTCCAACTTTTCTGGAGCCCTGCTAAGTTCTACTTCCTGAATATTTCTCCGCCTCATGTAAACAAAGCTTAACCGAGTATAGAAAATTACACCAATGGGACACTGTACGACATTGGCACGTGCTCAGTGTAATAATATTTTTCAGAACTATTTCTTACTAGGCATTACCAACACATTTATTTTCTGTTTTTATTCATATTAATTATAAATGAAATATTATACTTTGTACATTAAATATAAGTAAAAGTTCAATTTAACCAAAATTTAGGTGCTTTTACATTAACACAAGTATTTAAAAAAAAGGACTTGTGATATATGACACATTTAGAAAGCAACCAAGAATGTCATACACAGGATGATTTTTCAAAGGTTTGATTTGAAAAGTCTGAATATACTGCAAACAGACTATAATCATTATTCAGTTTGTTACTTAGACACCGGTTCAGTATCTAGGACTCGGCATACAGGTCAGTTATGGCTGTTACATCATGACATTAATCAGCTGCACTACAGGGCGCTATCTCGCTGGAGGTATTTCATGTGCCTGGGCCTACAAGCATGGGAGCGTTAAGGGCGATGTAAGTACGCACATTGCATGCCTCATTACGTCTATGCGCAAGGCACTGGAACAGCGTGCAGTCATTCTCTCGTCGACTCGCCTCTTGAGATTCTCAACAGCGATCCTACCATTTTGTGGTGTAATAATAATGACAAAATGGTACTGCATGTCTCTAGGGTGTTTTAAGTGGCCTGTTCCTTAAATTCCATACCTAAAAATGGTAGTGAAAAACAAGTTTTAGCCCTTTTTGAATAAAAAATTTTTTTTTTACACATTAGAAACTGAAATAAATAACAGAAACTACCTTTCAGATGTGAAAAATTTCCTAAATACTATTTGTAAGCAGATGCTGCTCAAAAATATTGAACAGTTTTTAAATGATAACTATATGACTGGAGCTGTGCGAGCTGTTCAGGGATCTGGGCAGACGGCAACCTTCAATGCAGTCCTCTAATCAAAGTCGCTGTGACAACTTCTTCCAAAGTAGCACTGTGGAGTCCTCCGTAGCACACGTGGTTATAGGGCAACTTATGTTTGCTAGACCCCAAAGTACAAGGGGCTGCTCTGTACTGTAGCAGTTAGTAGTGTAGATAGACTAAATTGTGGTATTCAGCAAAACCCAGCTACAAGCTACACTGTTCCATGGAGAGGGTCAGCTTGCAATAAGAGGAAGTATTTGAGTAGCAAAGTTCTCTACAGTCACTAAAAACTAAAAATAGCACTGATTTTTTAGTTGCCTCCATTATTCTAGATATGCCTCTCTTTTTTTTTTTTTTTTTTTTTTTTTTTTTTAAGATAATAGCGACTATGGAATATGAATAAAGATTTTATTTTCAAATGATTTTATAGTTGTCAAATTAACAAAGAGCCATTTTTGTAGAGATTTGTGTTTCTGCTTGCCTTACAAGTTTGAAGCATACCATTGCAGCTTTCGAGAAATTGTGAGGAGGACTTGGTTCTCTTCAGTAGCATATTCACAACTTGTTAAGGGGTTGAGTACACAATTTATATTGTACTATCTTTCTACTTGTTACTGAACAGCATTTTGTAACCAGCTCAACCTAACATTCTAAATAAAATTTAAGATAATCAAATGGTATGGGACCATGAAGTACAATAATACCAAGATTTACAGACTTTTTAAATACAATTAGTTTTTGATCATGTCAGTCAGATGCATAAGTTGTGTGAATGTTGATATCTGATGGACGGAGGGAGCAGTGCCGCCGTACCCTCCACACTTGTGATGTGATGATAATACTCCGGCTGCGCAGGCTACCAGGTGGAATGGCAGAACGAGTNGCCGTACCCTCCACACTTGTGATGTGATGATAATACTCCGGCTGCGCAGGCTACCAGGTGGAATGGCAGAACGAGTGGATCCACGTGTTCCGACCAGATGTGGAGTGCACCAACGGCGTGATCCACGTCATCGACTCGGTGTTCCTTAAGGCGAGTGACGTGCGAGTGACGGGTAATGGAGTGACTGCCGCCTTTCTTGCGCCGCACCTAGCAGCACTTCTCGCTGCAAAGTGGCTACTGCTGTAGCTCGCCGCTCACTCCACATAAAGAAGAATTATTTTTGTTTTGTAGCGCTATGACTTGCGAGAACAAGCAACTGGCTGGATGGAGTAAGAACGGTTGCTGCATGCCACGGTTCGTTTTTTTGCACCACCAGGTGTCATGCATTTATTTTCTGCCTTTTGATTATTGATCTCAGCACATTGTGTCGAACATAATATTGTTTTCTGAATGCAGAGGAGCCTGTTTCAAAACCTTTTTACTGTAGTTATCCCCACAACAATAGAGAGTTTAAAAGCTGACCTGTTATCTCAAAAGTTCTTACTTCATCTGCAAAGACTTTGTAAAGTTGGTAGAAGTCCTTGATGTGCAAACTTCAAGTTGCTGGCTTCCTTGAAAGGATTTGTTTCCATTACAACTGGACATAAATCAAGAAATCATCTTTTTGTTATTGCTATTAGTACAAACTGATGTCTTTATATGTTCCTAGGGTGTATTTTCTTTGTTCTGTTGACTGTACCTGGTGAAACTCGTTTCGTATGGTGCAATTTCAGGTTAGGTTTTTCTCACTGATTTGACAAAATGTTAATATGATTTACATATTTCCAAATCAGTGTTCATTACTATAAAATAAAAAAATTGTTGAATAACATCCCAGAAATTATTGACATAATAGCAATAATTTATCCAGATTAAAAATTTGTAGCTTGATATGCATTTTCCTTATGGTTCCAGAAGATTGTATTTTTAAGTTTTGTCAGTGGTGGTACAGTTTAGGAATTGNTTGATATGCATTTTCCTTATGGTTCCAGAAGATTGTATTTTTAAGTTTTGTCAGTGGTGGTACAGTTTAGGAATTGGGAAAGTTTAGTTGTATCCCGCTCTACTGCATGATGGGAGACAACGTGTAGAGGGATGGAGTGTTACAGACGTTCATCAACTGTGTGTGATGCGCAAATGACTAGTCAGCCAGTCTTGNAACGTGTAGAGGGATGGAGTGTTACAGACGTTCATCAACTGTGTGTGATGCGCAAATGACTAGTCAGCCAGTCTTGCTATGGTTTACATATGTAGGAGCAATTAGGCGAATGTGAGCTTTAATATGGTGTGTACGTACTGCGTACCTCAGACCATGTAGCATAACCGCCTGTATGTAACGCCGTCATTATGTTTGGAAAGAACGGCACGTCCTTCCCTAACCTGCTTGAGAAATTTGTTTTTCAATGTATTAGATGGTGTGCCCTCTGTGACTGCTGTGATCTGAGGATATTAGAGTTTTTTTATTAGTTTTTTGATGGTGTTGTACATAATGAACTGTTACTCGACTAGCCGATGCAGGTCGACTGTAGACAATATTCTTGAGCTTCTACACTTAGTTCTTGCAGTCCATCATCCATCACACGAATATACCTTCAAACACTTAAATACCTTGAATCAGTAGGTAATTTTTATCTTTTGAAATTTTCCAAGTCGTTTAATTGTTAATTTATTGTAGTGTAACAACAATCTTGTAGGTGTTACTAGCGGTGTGTGTTTTCCCAGGGTCGGGACACACCTGCAGATAGTTGTAAACACACTGGCTTCACACTCGCTGTACTGACCAAGAATTGCAGACAGCTGCAGTCGAATATGGAAGGAAATAACTGTGAACATAAAATGCAGAAATTTACAGCTTTACTTAATTTGTTTGAATTCATTGCTGTACTCAAAACCAAGTCTAAAGCAGCAAATTCAGTGCTGTTAGGTTGAATGATTTTCTCAACTAGTTTAATGTTCTACCATGATTGTAATGGCAGGCTTGAGTTACTCGATTTCCAACCCTGATCAGTATACAGAATGTTCAACATTTGCCATCACACTATTTATGCAGTATTTGTTTTTAAACTTAGCCTAGACTGAATTAGTTTTTTTAAACGTAGTTTCAGAAATTTTTTTGAACCTGCAGAGGTTTTCTTTTAGTGTGCCCAACTCAAACAAAGACCCAACATAGTTTTAGTCGTCAAGATTGGTGCGCATACTTGTGTATTTTTATTTTTGTTTCTGAAATATGTTCCAAAGATAATAATTCATGTTAAATTACAAAGATNAAACGTAGTTTCAGAAATTTTTTTGAACCTGCAGAGGTTTTCTTCAAGTGTGCCCAACTCAAACAAAGACCCAACATAGTTTTAGTCGTCAAGATTGATGCGCATACTTGTGTATTTTTATTTTTGTTTCTGAAATATGTTCCAAAGATAATAATACATGTTAAATTACAAAGATAATATAGGACCTTTAAAACACTCATCGTAACAAACATTGCCTTATCATCTAATATATTTATCACTGTTAAAAAAATTGAAGTAACTAAAAATTTATGTAAGCTTAAATGGAATGCAAGTTCCTTGAAGAAAGATATAGTAAATTACTTCGTTTTATTGGCCCAAAGGGATACATTTGACAGTGATGGTAACAGAACAAAGTTCTGTACTTAAACTGAAAAGTACAGGAAAAAACATATTTTAAGTAAATTAATATATTGTGTTTTTTATAAATAATTCTCTTTGAAAATTACATATTAATATAATATTGTCATTATAATCCAAGCTTTGATTGTTCTACTAAAAATTGGTGAAATTAAAAATCTGAAGCATTTCAGAACTGAGTGATTGTAAATGGAATACGTATATAGACTTTTTTTTGTTTATTGTTATTCAGTTGTGTTAATAAATACAGTGTTCAGGTGTGTACATTTCAATTAAATTACTTATCATTTATTAAGTGGGCAGTATGCATGTTTGCTGGTAATTCTTGCCTTGCTTTTGAAACAAATGCTTTAGTGTCATGACTTGTGATCACCCTTCTCTAGTGTCATGTGAGTAGTGTGTGTTAACTGTAAGAGCAATTTAGAGAGTGAACTCCAGAACTCAATGTACAACAATAATTTATTCTTGCATTGAAATGCTTCACATTTTCACGCTGACTATCATTTAAACCTTAGTTCGCATTAGCAACTGAAACACTGTGCAATGATTCTGTAGTGAATGTGTCATAAAACATTCTTGTATCAATACTTGTAGAAGATATTTTTAATGTAAAAATAAGGTATATTTTAAAAGATTATCTTGAATGTAAACAAATAAATGTTAGTGATTTTAATTAAGAACTGCAAGAGAAAATTACTTGTGAGAGGTTGTTTTTAAACTGTTGCTATTTTGCTTTGAACATGAAAATAGTATGTTGAATACCATATATTAAATATACACTGCCGAATTTCAGAAAAAAATGGTGTATTTGAACATTATTTATAACATGCTTCAACTGTGCATTCTTGCATGAAAGTTAGAGAATTATTACAATTGTACATACCTTACCAAGTGCTGTTTTGCGATGTATCTGTGTGCGAGAAAGGAGTTCAGCATTAACACAAAAGTGTCTTTCTAGGTATAATCTTAAGTAAGAATACTTGTAGCCGTTTTGTTCAATTTAAGAAATTGGGACTTTCTTTGTTTTTGAAGGAAACAGTTTTTTATGAGTGTGTTGTTTTTGCTAATGTGGTATCCATCCAAAACTAGTACAAGTCTAGTTGTTCACGAGTTTATTGTGCCAGCCACACCACCAGATGGTACAGCCAGGGCAAACATTTTAGGCTGTAAATACAGAACATTTGCTCTATTTTAGTACAAAGTACGTGAGCCTACATAAATGTGGAGTTCAATCCATAGTGCCCTGTCGATAACACGTTTTGCCCACGACATGCAGATTGTTCTTATTTCATTGCCTTCTTCACTCTGTTTCTCCCGTCCACCATTTTTGTGTTCTGCTGCACTGGACAATACAGCAAAGTGAACTCTTTTGTAACACTCTAAGGCGTATCTTAGTAAATTATTTATTGTGACAACTTGGTGTTGTACATGTAATAGTTTGAGTTAGAAATTGTGACATGTTTTCTTAATTTATTTTAAAGGCATTTGTTGTAAAAAATGAGATTAAAAAAAAATTGTGCTGCGTGTGTGACTGTGTGTGCTTGCTCGTGCCATAACCACCTCTTCACCAATTCTGTCAAATCAACATGGGGAAATGGATGTACTGGGCTGTAATCTCAAGCGAATACCACGTTTAGTTGTCTCTGTTTTATGAAAAATACCTACAAGATGAAGAAGTGATACGTGATTCCTTTCCGCGATACTCTTATGTTAATGAATAATGTGATGTATGGGCAGAATGAAAATGGACCAATAAAATACAAAAATCAGTGTTTAAAATCTTTTACTTTTGTATTACTCGTAGCCAGTGAAATTTGACACAATTTACGTGCAGGCAAGTGCAAATAAGAAGCTAGACATTAAAGCTGTTTGTCAACCTGATTTCATGATCTATGTTGAGATTTCTTTCCCAGCACCAAATGTACTGTGAGAGTGTAGGGTTACCAGACATCCTCGATACCCGGACATGTCCTCTTTTTGAGGCCTTGTAAACTGTCTGACCAGGTTTTACAACAACAACAACAACAACAACAACAACAACAACAAAAAACCCTCTTTTTCCAATGAAAGTGAAAGCAAAGTTTTACTTTTTTGTGTTTGTTATGTCGTTAAAAATGTAGTAATGGTGCCAATGAACTTCCTGCAAAAGTGCAGAGAATATTACATCATTCTTTTGCATTTATCAACACTCGTATATTTTTCCTGGCTGTATTTTTTACATTTCTAAGTTGAGAAGTGCCTAATCTTCAGAATTTTAGGGTTATTTGTTAGGATTTAGAAACACGTTAGAACAATTAAAATCGTCAAAGAAATATGATCAAAAGGTATCTGAATTTGAGCTGTACGAGTGTGACTAACTGTCAATTAACAAAATTATGTTCAGTGCTTATGTAAGACCGTTTTTGTGTGAATACTTCTGCATTATTTACTTGCATAATATTTTACAGCGCCTACAAACTAAATGACTTTCATATTCAGAGTGAACATAATTAACACTTTATCTGGTTGCAAACAAAATTTGTTTTACTTGACAGAATTTGCTATACAGTTTTACACACAATATATTTCATATTTTTAACTATTCTGCGACATAATAAAGTAATTCTGTATATTTTCATTGTAAAATTATGTGTCCTCTTTCTTTGTGTCATTTTCTTGCAAGTGTCCTCTTTTTTTTAATGCTAGTTACTTGAACGCGTTCTCATTTTGAATACCACACATCTGGCAACCCCAGCGAGTGCACACTCTGGTAACCCTAGTGAGTAAGAGTTTGAGAAGTTTAAATTTTTTAAATATATTGCAACGCTAGCGCCCATTGTGCAAGACATTTTCTTTGCTTTCTACTCGACGCAGTGGTATACTTTTTGCTGGACTCAGATCCCCTCCTCTTTCCACACCTGTTCTACCTCACTCAATTTCCCCTCCGCTCGTGCGTTATAATTTTTTATACAATTGAGATAGTTTATTTAAGTGATTGCATGACTTCTACGCCCTGCCGTTGCCTGCAAGAATTCTTCAAATGGTTTAGCTGCCACACTTGTTGTCCTGTTGGACGTTGAAGCAGTGATGGGGCTCTTTTGAATTTAGTGTTGTCGCCCGAGCCACCGAGCATTAGGGCATAATTAACGGTGAGTCGTGGACAAATTTTGTGTTAGTTGGGCTGTTTTTAAATGTGTTTTGTGTGGCACAGTTGTGTTTGTCTTGGGTGAGCAGTAATGGTAGTTTTTCCAAAATTGTGGTTTCGGTTGCCTGTTTAAATTGTTTCGATCAAACTAAAACTTTGTGTTGCTGTGTCTCCCTGTTTTAACGTGTTGTGTATTGTCTTGTTCGCTGCCCAAGAAGTAATTTGGGTGTCCACGACTCTCGCGTTGGGCTGTCTTGTGTACGTTTTTAATATGTGGTTAATCTGCAACATTTTAATTAGGTTGAAGCTTTGACGGGTTGTTTGACTGCCTCCGCCGAAATCTTAATCCTTTTAATAGTAATTTTAATATGTTCCTTCTTTTTAAAACGCAGGCTTTACTTGGCTTAAACAGCTAGACTCCTTTGTAGGTGCTCAAGTATTAATATCTAGTCAGTTCCTCTAATAAATGTTTTAATCATTTTGGCATTAGTAATGTTTTCATACAAACAGCAACAGCACTGCACATAAACATTGGTCCAGTGCAACTAAATGTTTCACTAGCCTCAATACCCAATATCATTGGTGGAATAAACCAAAATCTGAAATGATGAGTACATTATTTCAACCAAACTGATGGTGGAAAATATGACTAAACTACTATTAAGTTATTTAGTGGAATCTTTATTTATGTTCTATAATATAAGCAATTTTTCTTTGTGTTTGTCATTGCTAATATTTTAGTACTGTAATTTATGGTATCGGATTATTGGAAAAATTATATTTTTATAAATCCGTAATCAAGATGTTTGTCTGTGTTTTGTTGGCAAACCAAGAAAATCAACATAACCAGCCTGTACGCATACCAAGGCCAGAAGAGTCAGACCTAGGTTGCCAACTGAACCCAGCAGGGTGTAGAACACAGTCATCGCTGATGCCAGTACGGCGATGGCAACCCCAACGTAATGTGGACTCTGTGCCAATTATTTAACAAGTATCTAACATTTCAGAAACGAGAACCATATCATAATGTAAATGGACTAGTCATACATTTTGTAGTCGCATGTACAACAGAAATTCTGGAGTGGTTAGTCGGCACATAGCCAACTCACACCTGTTTCAAAAAGCTAGTAGCTGATAACGGCTAACACCAGTGGTAAAAACGGTTTTGTTACAAACATGTTAGTGCAGTGGAATTCTCAGCAAGTTACAGGAGACTACACTCACAACATGAACCAACAAAACTATGAGAAATGGGCGAGAGAAATTGTATTCTCAATCTTCCTGCCATCAGTGTTGTATTAGACAATGTGCCATATCACAATGTTATGATTATTAAGTAACCAACATCCAACTTGACAAAACACGACATGCAACAGTGGTTGTGAGAGAAAAATATTCTGTTTGCAGATGACATGCTTAAGTCTACACTTTACCAGCTCATTAAACAGCCTAAGCTTCTAGAAACAATTCATTAGGTGGATGGAATATTGTAAAGCTTCAGGTATACAACACTTTGTTTGCCACCCTATCAAATGGACATAAATCTAATTGAAAATATTTAGGCCAATGTAAAAAGCAAAGTGCATAAATAAAATATCACCTGCAATTTAAGCAATGTAAAATAACTCTGCGAAGAAGCATTTAATAGTTTGGATAGCAGACAACTGGAAACCGTATTGTGAGCATATTAAGAAAACTTGAAAATGAGTACTAGGACCTAAATCTTCGCTTCAGTATTGAAGTTGATCCCATTATAATTAAGCTCGGAGGTGAGGATAGTGAGAGTGACTCTACTGGGCAAGACTACGACACAGAATCTTCAAGTGACGAAATGGAAGACACTGCTGTGCAGGAAGGTAGCAGTGAATGAGTATGGTAAGTAGCTAATGTTTTCAGCAATATAAACCCATTTACTGCCACCCCTACTGGTTTTTCCCTCCTCTGCTGCACCCCACAACAGTAAATCTGTGACGTGTCCCAAGCTTTCAAATATCCTGTGCCCAGTGTATAGCACTGTCTCTGAAGCTATTGGTGAAGCTTGGAGCTTGTAGATGAAGGTGAAGTTGGAGCACGCTCGGGCAGAGTAACATCCTGCAACTGTGCTCAGGCAAACCAGCCTTGAACTTCAGTCCACGGTTGGTATTTATATATGGTGCCCCGGGTGAGTGAGGGGGTCATGGAGAAGGCGGATATAGAGAGGGCAAGGACACTGGCTGCATGGCTGGGATGCGCCGTGGGTCAACCCCTCCTCTGCCAGCCGCCAGAGAGGTGGTAAGTAGGCACGCACCTCAAGTGTCAAGCGCACCTCAAGTGTCAAGCGGTGGTGTGGAGTAGGCAGTCGGCATACAGACGGTGGCAGCAGCAGCTCTGCAGCCAGCTACCCTCGCATCATGTAAGTTTTGTGGCATGTACGCCTAACGAAGCTTGATGAGGAGGCCACAGCTGTGGCAGGGGATAGACGGATGACCGACTTCGCCCGTGAAACTGAAACAGGTTAGAGAAACTTGTCCATGCGACTCCAATCCTTCACTACTAGTGATGAATAGTTCCGTACTACTTTTTTTGTCTGTCTTACAGAATACAGTGGACTTCAATGTACCAAAAACACACTTACCAATAAACCGTAACCACTGTTAATTTTCAGTGGTCCCGACAAAATTCCTATAAATAATGATAAAATTACTAGCTTTATTCATTTATTGCATTGATCAAAATATCTTTTGGTCCAGTCACTTAAGATTTCCCACAATGATCATTTTAAAGCTGGTTGATCATGCAAATGTCAAATAACTGGGTGTGAAATATGTTAAAATGTGCCACCATTTATCATCCCTGCAGCACATTGCTCTCCAGTTCAGCTGGTGTCGGCGACTCGACGAGTCCAGCATGCTACCTCCCCTACACACCTGACTAGAGAGGAATGAGTAGGAAAACAGTCCTAGAGAAAATCATATTATATAAATATGCAAATCATATTATATACAAATCACAAAAAAAATTTTTTAACTGCTTATCCAAATCGTGTAGCTAACGTTTCTGTAACCATTGTTAGAAGCTATAAACGAAAAAAGTTTAGTAAGTTTCTAGTTATACGTACATTGATGGAATACAGCATTTGATTGCTCGTTCGTCTCTGCCCTTTTGAGATCTAAAATATGACATTGAAAATTTTTTGAACCTTGTTGTTAAAAATGACAGGCGTTGTATGTGTGATTAATAAATTTTATCATCAAAACATGCTCGAATATCTTTTAATTATTATGTTTTCTATTTTGTTAAATGATGCATTGTGACATTTGTTTATATGGTTGTGCGGGATCTACGAAGGTATCTGTCACATCAGACTGCGAAAGCGCAGCACCGTCGCATATCTCACCAGAATCGGCGAGCTGTACACTATTCTCTTTTATCGTATTTAATGAAACCACCACTCCAGTGTTGCCAACTGTGATAGAGGAACAAGATCATGTCACACCCCCATGCGGTCGATGACCTCTCGCAGTGACCATTCAAGTACTGTTGTGTTAGGAACAGTCTTGGTTCGCATTAAGGATGCTAATGGTGCTTTAGTTCAAGTTCGTGCCGTTTTAAATTCAGGGTCGCAATCATCCTTCATTTCAGAAAGGTGTGTCCAGAGGTTGGGATTGCGTTGATGCAGGGCTCAGGTTCCGGTAGTTGGGTTTGCACACTCATTTGTTAATGCCAACAGGGGTAAGGTGACACTCATCTTGATGCCTTTGTTGAGGACTGAACCCAGTGTTATAACAGAAGTATTAATCTTAAAGGACAGTGTATCAGAGTTGCCTGCTGTACAGTTGCCCTATGATGTGCAGCGAGAATACAAGGGTTTGCAACTGTCCGACCCTACTTTTGACATTCCTGGGCTAGTTTACATTCTGTTGGAAGCAAATGTTTACCCATACTTAGTTGACGGTGGGTGGCATCAAGCCCCACAGGGATTTCCTACTGCTCTGCATACTGTGTTTGCCTGGGTTCTTATGGTGAGGATTGACCATGGAGCAGTTGCTGCCACCAATAGTGTAGTGTCCTTTTTCACTGCGGCACAGCCGAATTTCACAGACACCCTACAAAAGTTATTTGGAGCGTGAGGAATTGCCTGCAGTGAAGCATGTTAATCCAGAGGATGATGAGTGTGAACACCACTTTGTTCAGATGCACAGCCTTACCCCTGAAGGAGGATATGTGGTTAGACTCCTCTTCAAGCATCCTCATGACCTTAGCGACTCCTATCTTCAGGCAGTAACCAGGCTACACCATTTAGAACTTCCCCTCAGCAGCCAGCCAGAAATCAAAAGGGAATATAATGCATTCCTGAAGGAATACGAGGCATTGGGGCACATGCACTGTTTGGAGGCAGTTCCCGAGTCGCAGAGAGTATTATATTCATCATTGTGTCATTAAGGAAAGGAGCTCCACAACACAGTTACAGGTTGTATTTGATGCCCCCACTCCAACTACATCTGTAAATTCACTCAATGTGCTGATGGCTGGGCCGAAACTACAAAGGAATAAAGTTTAAACCATNCTCCAACTACATCTGTAAATTCACTCAATGTGCTGATGGCTGGGCCGAAACTACAAAGGAATAAAGTTTAAACCATAACTCTTTTCCATCTTCATCTATTAGTGTTTACCACTGATATTTGTAAGTTTTACCGCCACCAGGTATTTGTACACTTGGAGGACAAGCCATATCAAGTGAGTCTGTGGCGAGAGAATCCACAGCTGCCCATCCAGACATACCAACTTAAAAGGTGTGTGTGAGATTTTCCAGAGGGGTAGCAACTGGTGCAGAACAGAAGTAGTAAGGCCTACATTATTTTTAAAATTCTGAAACCAGCTGCCATTAGTCACAACCTAGTTTATTTCAACATACTCCTCTTGAGTTAGTATACTACATCCGAACATTATACGTGACCGACATTCACCACCAAGCAGGTTGTAATAATGTTGTTTAACTGAGGAATTTTATCAACACTTAATTAAGTTCCAAGGATTTTTAAAATCAAAACTGTTACACACTGTAAATTTATCTTGGAAAAAACTAGCCAACAGCATGAAACCAATTACAGACTAACGTGAAGAACTTGTATACGTATATTATCTGCGACACTAACCCATGTAAGGCACACATGCCAGTTTATGAAAGTGTAGTTGTAAAACAACTAAAGCGTCATAAGTAACGCGTTTCTGAAAATCCTGTTCCCGAGTCAATCATGAGACACTTGTGTAAAGACACAGACATCATAACATAAAATAAATCAATAAAAATATTTACTGAACAAGTCTGTTAATGAAATTTGTTGCAAATTCTTGAATATTTGCTTATACTTCAGACACATTAAATTTTTTTAAAACTAAATCCTGCAATTACATTATCATGAAATTTCCCCCGTATTCGCAGCTTGTAATGTTATTTCGATACTGAGTATTGATGGAGAAGATCATCTTCGCCTTGTGAATTTCAGAAATAAGTTTTCAGTTAATGCATTCCTAAGTGGAAAAGGATCGTTCTGCTGATAACTTAAATGGTAAAATAAGTTGAAAGTATTAAATTTGATGCTACTTGCTCCCTGTGATATACAGAGTGGTTCGTAGGGTATGAGTTACCTCTCTGGCGCAGACTGCAGGTGTCGAGGGTTGAAACCTCAAGTTATGTTTCATCTCCCTTTTTCTCTGCGGCCATAAGGGCGATGCGTCATCGGGGGGTAATTTTAGAGGCTGATTATACATTACCAAGGTGGTTGTCCTCTGCGGCAAGGGAGGGGGTGTTACTGTACTTACCAGAGGAGAGGTGGGTCTGCGACTGATGGCGGCTGCGATGAAGGTGCTATCTCAAGGCGGTGGTCCCTCCTGTTCCAGTCCCCCTTGAACGAGAATGGCGGTAGGAGGGGGGAGTAATAAAGTGATCTACTAAACGGATTTTACAAAGAAGTACGCCAGTCAAGTTGTAGGTTAGATAGCATGGTTTTATTTGGTAAGATATAGACACACTGTCAAGAGTCTGTACCCAGTAGGTTAAGGGCCTTAGGGGCGGGATCAAATACCAACTTTATTACATGAGTCAACCCACTGACGATCCTGATAAGGATGTTAGGCATCGGGCACACAATTACTCAAGACGTTCCTTGAGCAACGTACGCTGACACCTAGCTGTTTGTGGCTCCTGCTGGGGTTGGTCCGGCGGGCAGGTGAGGTCAAGTCAGCTGGGTGGCCCTTCACGGGCTCTCGACTGGATCTCGTCGGCGGTCTTGGCTGGCGTCTTCCTTCAGGGCTGGATCTCTTCAACGGTGTGGTGGTCTCTGTTGGTGGCTTCCTTCGGGGCTGCAGTAAGGGCTCCAGTAGGCAACCTCTCCCTTGAGGTCTACGGCGTCAACTGATGTTTGGACAGCTCGTCGTAGCATATATCTTTGCGTCAGCTTCGCGTGCCACAGCCGCAAAAGTGGAGTGTAAACCCTTTCTTCCTCCGCCGCTGTGTGGTCGTGTATGTTTGTTGCCAGGCTGACCGGTTTCGTGGAAATACGCCTTGCGGGGCTACTAGGTTGCGGCAGGTTGCAGGTTGCGCAGAACATACGGACTCGTGTGATATTCTCTTGTCTGAAGTGCTGTTTTAAGATGACGGGGGTATGACAGCGGCGCTTTAGAATAAAAGCAGTATGTGGCACGCGTAAATTTCCTCCGGTCGATGCAACGCTGACATACCTGTCATAGCCTCAGCTTTCGGTTGTCCTTCTGTCTTGCTTCTCTTCTGCAGTTTTCACTGCGTGTGCCATGTGGCCAGCTGGCACTAATCTCCTCTTCCCGCTCGGGCTAACTGCGGTCGCTCGCCGCTCAAGGTCACGTGCCTCCAAACCGGTTTATTCAGGTGTACGGGCCTGGCTACTAATAGGATCGTTAACTCTCGGCTATGCGGGAACAAACACTACGCTGAAGGTGTGGTTATTACAATGTACATTTTCTCTTCACTAAAACATCATAGGCCGTACAAACACTTGGGAATTAGAAGTCAAAACTTCAAAGTCTACTGGGCGGTTAAAAGCTTCATTCACTCAGTCCATAGTGTTTGGGGTTGGCACAAAAGCTAGACGGACTGTCATAGGGCCTATTTCTAACATGGACAGAACGTTACTGGACCAGTTTAAAATCATTTGAGGCTTTTAACGTTGGTATGCTACACTAACTACACATCATTTAAACTCGCTAAGCTGGGTAACAAAGTAGTCTCGGGCACACTTACATAATTATGTACATACCTAAACCCTTGTATCAATACTTGCCTTAAAGGATCTATCCAGATCACAGTAATTATAAACTTGTCATGTCCTCTCTGCTTCTGCCGTCCAGGTAAAGCGAAAGCTTTCTTGAAAGTAGGAAAAACAGGTGTGTGTGGCAGACGGCTGTTAATTGGCAAGCTGCCTAGCAGCAGTTACATGTAGTGACATGGGTTTATTTTTTTACAGTTACGGGTGGCACACAGGCCGTGCAAAGGGAAAACACTCCTATCTTACTGGACTGGAAACTGTTCCAGAGTTCAAAACTAATTTCATGCAATTTATTCCGCTTACACAAGCGGTTTTACGGTGAGCTGAAAGAAAAAATATTGTTACACTGGCAAGAAAAATATCTACAATTCGGTTGATGGCCTATAGTTTCCTAAACTTAACAGGTAATAAAGGCGTGGGCCTTGTGGAAAGTTAGGTGATGTCTCTTCCCTGGTCTGTGTTGCACACTTGCACTCCCATGCTCTTAATTACACTGATACCAGCATCAAGCCGTCGAGGCACTGGGACGTCCGTCCGGCCCTTTATACTAGTGCCGGGGAGGCTCGTTGTACTTATGGTTGGCATCAGGTCGGGCTGCCCGTCATGGTTCCCTCAGCGGGCGACATGAGGAAAAATAGACTTACCTCATGCCACACAGAGTCTGTCACTGGGTTGGCCGGCTCGGCCATTGGAACTGGTGTGGTCTGTGGCAGGGACTTTCTCCGTAGAAGCCGGGCCGATCTCGGTTCCGACAGCCACGCCAAGGCTGGATTCGCATGGCTTCGTTCATCTTCATTGTCTGCTTTTGGAGCGCCTCGCTCCGCACTAAGACTTAGACAGCGGGTGGGGTGAAGGGTCTCCTTGCCCATCCTCTCGTCCTGGCATCATGAGGCCCTCTCCAGACTGCTGCAGGCTCTCGTCATCAGGTTGGCTGTAGTACCCCGGTACTTCCTCGCTTCTTCCATACTCGTTTGGTTTGGTTCTCCGTATGTGTTCAGTCGTAATGGGCGCCTTGGTGTTGCCTCATTTGCACTGCTCGTTTCCTTCCCCACACTGTATCCCATGCTCCATCGCTCACGGTTTCCACTTCTTCTCTCGCTCTCCCTTTTACATTCATTTCCACCTACATTCTCTTCCTCGTTTGCTTTTTGCCTCCATTTGCATCCTTAGTCCCCCTTTCTCGCTTGCTGCCATCTCGTTTTCTTGCATCCCCCTCCTTGCTCGCTCTCCCCTTCTTAGTCGCTGCCACTTGCCCTCTCGCTCTCCCGTTCTCACTCGCTTGCACCTCCTCTCTCGCTCTCCCCTTTTCGTTCATTCGCACTTTCGGGTTGTCGGTAAGAGGGTCTTACTGTGGCCCCCTGGTACCGTTACCGGCCGGCGTGGTTGCTCGGGTGTCCTTCAGACTCTAACTAAGGTAGCACTCCGTTGGGGTAAGGGCACTGGTGGCTGTGCTGCCTTATCCCTCTTGCCCTCTATCTCCACATTATCGCCCACCATACGGTGGTCCAGTGGTCTCCTGCGGATTTCCTCTAGGTCGTCCTTTGGTGACAGTGCTGGGATCCGGTGCTAATGGAATACTCCGGAGTTTCAATAACCATATCTGGCGAACATTGGGACTTCCTTAAGTTGTCGGATTGCCACTTTGTTGATCCCCACCACGGGGGCAGAATCCCTACTTCTCCTCCTTCAGTAGGTGGTGTAGGGAGGTGTGATTCATCAGGCTGTTCCCCCTTTGTTTAGGAGTTTGGGTATTCATATTCGGCATCGAACCCTCGGTCATGTCGGGGTCTGTTTCGGACGGCCCTTTTCTTTTCTTTGAGGCCGTGGATGTGAGATTGGGGTATAGGGTGTATTCCGGTGTATCTGGTTCCTTGCCACGTTCTGGATTTTTCCCATCTCGTCCTCCATCCAAAATACATTTCCTTGTTGTCGATGATGATGATGATGATGATGATGATGATGATGATACAGCCCTTCCCATTTAGGTGCAAATTCCTTACAGAATTTGTCACTAGCTCGGCTCAAAGAATGGTTGTGACTACCGTCGGGTAAGTGGCATTCGACAGTTGCTTGTTCTGGGTATTACGCTGGATGCACCGTTGTTGGTTTTTCCAAGCTGCCCCTGTTCTCCGGATTGCCGCTCTTCTTATTTCTTCGGTGGGTGAAAAGTTCTGTAGGTTTGGTTTTCCATCGCCACTCCCTGGGTCGTGAAACGTTATATCCTAGTATCAGATGGCTGGGGGGAAGTTCCAATGGCATCATTGTGCCGTCATCGCAATGTATACNTATATCCTAGTATCAGATGGCTGGGGGGAAGTTCCAATGGCATCATTGTGCCGTCATCGCAATGTATACAGGATTTCTGGTAGCTGTGCATCCCATTGTTGCCCTTTCTTATGCAAATGCTCTTTTTGAGCTCTTGGTTTTGGTGTTCGGTAGGGTTGGCCTGTGGGTGGTAAGCTGGAGTCGTCCAATTTTCTGCCCCCCATGTCGCGCATGCTTTCGGCCACCTTACACCCGTAAACTGAGCTCCATTGTTGGTTAACACACATTTTGGATATCCCCATCGTGGGAAGACCTCTCGCTCCATCTTTCGGATAATCGTGGTTGCCTTTTGATTGGCTAACGGGAAAGCTTCCATCCATAGAGAAAACTGGTCCATGGCATTTTCGGACGGCGGGGTGTGTATTGTATCTTCAATATTGGGTAGGCTTTGTTTTCACAACACGTCTGGCATTGGGTGACGTATTCTCTGACATCTCCGTTGATTCCTTCCCACGTGTACCTGTTTGTCAGGGCCCTTAATGTCTCGTGGAATCCAGGATGTCCCGCGTGTGGGTGAACATGGTGGTGCTCACAAATCCTAGTTCGTAGCTTGTGTGGGACCCAGATTTCCACTGATCTGTTCGCATGTGCAGTTTCGCCCAAATTATGTCGTCTCTTATCTCGTACTGGTCAGGATATTTCCTCAGTAACTCCCATAACTCTGGGTCGTCCTGCTGTTGGTCTCTCAACAGATCCTTGTTTTCACAAAACTTAACTAGCTGCAGCTCTGTGTTATGTGGCAGTGGTAGTTTAGGGGGTGAAGGAGGCAGCATTCGCTCCCAGTCAGCTCCTCTCCCCTTGCTGGGAATCTGCGGTTGGCGGGATAATGCATCTGGCAACTTGTTGGTCCAGCCCTGCCAATGCTCGATCGTGAATGAAAATTCCATTACAAATAAGGCCCACCTACCCAATTTTGCCTTTTTGCTACTCATGATTTTTAGCCATGTAAGTGCATTATTGTCAATTCTGAGGATGAATGGTCGGTCCTCTAGGTAATAGCGGTATTTGTGGATCGCCCATAAGGGTGGCAACATCCTCTGCAAAATCTCGGAGTCAATTGCGGAGCTCCAGAAATCTCTTCAATTGTCTCCGGTTGGTTGGTACTCCAGCCTCCTCAATCTCTCGCACCTTCTCTGGCTTCGGATAATTCCCGTCCGAAGTAATTATATGCCCTAAGTATTCTATCCAAGTTTTCCCGAAGTGGCACTTCTCTAGTTGGCAGGTAAGTCCATGAAGTGTTCAAATCGTTCCAGGACTTTTCGCAAATGTACTTGGTGTTCCTCCCATGTTAGGGAATATACTATCACATCGTCCAGGCAAGCCAGGCAAAACTGGCCGCTATAGCCTGTGAAAATCACCGCTGACATCAATCGCTGGAAATTGGCTGGTGTGTTCTTCAACCAGAAGGGCATTATGCGAAACTGCAGTGTTTTGTCTTCTGGGGTGAAAACGCAGTATTTCCTGAACCTTGGGTGTACCGGGATTTGACAGTACCCACTGCGCATGTCTAGAGTGGAGAATATGCGAGTGTCTTCTAGGTCGCAGAGCATATTAGCCAGGTTTATAGTTGGGGGCACTATCAGATACGTGACATCATTCAAGGCCTGGTAGTTGACACAAAAGCGGAGCTTCCCATCCTTCTTCGGCACAAGCACCACTCTGGCANGACATCATTCAAGGCCTGGTAGTTGACACAAAAGCGGAGCTTCCCATCCTTCTTCGGCACAAGCACCACTCTGGCATTATACGGTGAGTCAGTCGGCTCCACTATTCCTTGTGCTTTCATCTCGGCTACGTGGTCTAATATTATCTGCCTGCGGTAGGTTGACNGTCAGTCGGCTCCACTATTCCTTGTGCTTTCATCTCGGCTACGTGGTCTAATATTATCTGCCTGCGGTAGGTTGACAGGTTGCCTGGTCGGCAGTATGGAATGAGGATCTTTTAACCATATTTCATGCTGGATGGCAGTGGTCTGATTTAATGTGCCTGTATGCTCGAATATAACCACATGGGTGTTGAGTATCTGTAATAGGATCCTAAGCTGGTTGGCTCCTAGTTGGTGGTTCACCTCCTCACTGCAGATTTCTTGTCATTTTGCAGGTTTTCTGGGGCTTCCCAATTTATGGCCATNGTCAGTCGGCTCCACTATTCCTTGTGCTTTCATCTCGGCTACGTGGTCTAATATTATCTGCCTGCGGTAGGTTGATAGGTTGCCTGGTCGGCAGTATGGAATGAGGATCTTTTAACCATATTTCATGCTGGATGGCGGTGGTCTGATTTAATCTGCCTGTATGCTCGAATATAACCACATGGGTGTTGAGTATCTGTAATAGGATCCTAAGCTAGTCATCTCCAANGTTGGCTCCTAGTTGGTGGTTCACCTCCTCACTGCAGATTTCTTGTCATTTTGCAGGTTTTCTGGGGCTTCCCAATTTATGGCCATTCTATCTTGCTTGCCTGAATATAATCGCTGTTGTCCGCAGTCGATTATACAGCTTTGGTTTGTTAGCCATGGTTGTCCAAGGATAACGTCTTCCCCTAAATGCGGTGCGCAAATGAATTCTGTTTCTACTGTTTCTATACTCGTGGACACTGGCAACGTGACAATTCCCTCTATGGCCAGTCGTGACTCAGACTGGGCCATTCGGATTATTCAGGAACTTTCCTTGATCCGGGTTTTCTGTTCATGTGTCAGCAGCTGGCTTTGAATGAAATTTATAGTTGCGACATTGTCCAGAACGGCCTTAAGATGGCGATTACTGATCCAGACCTGGATCAGAGGGGTGGGTGTTCTAGACCTCAGCTCACCTAAGGTTTGGATTGGTTCCACCCTATCGCTTATGCCGGGGGCAACGGGTGACTCAATGTCCCGGCAGCGGCATTTCCCGGCCCCTACTTCTCCTTCTGCTGGCTCGCCTTCCCTGTCGTAAGGGGGGCAACTAGGTTGGTCTCGCCCTTGGTGACTTTCTCCCTAGCAGCTGCGATGTGGGCTTTCACTGTGGGGCAGTCACAATGTAGGTGCCCCTCTGGGCAATACCAACACTTCGGCAAGGATCTCCCCAGAAGTGAAGACCTCCCAAACCTTAAGACACAGCAAGTGTGACTTTGAGGAGGGGGGGGGGGATCGACAGGCACGCCGGAGCATCTGCATTCTCCTACTCTTGATAATTGAGTTCGGCTTTGCTTGCTCTCTCTACTAGCTCCTCTATCCTGGTTGCCCACAGGTGTCGAAGGGCACTTCGTATGGCTGGTGTTGATAATTTCATAATGATATGCAAACCCTCTGCCACGGTTCCTTCAGAAGCATTTTGGGAATACATCTGCGCTTTTCTCACAATAAATATATCTGCTTTCTCCTGTTTTCGCTGTTTCTGCATGTAAAACTCTATATGTCGGGCGGTGAGTACATCTTTCCCAGTGAACTTGTTCAGGCGAGCAGCGTATTGGTCCCACGATGCACAAATTTGCAGTACCGATTTNGTACATCTTTCCCAGTGAACTTGTTCAGGCGAGCAGCGTATTGGTCCCACGATGCACAAATTTGCAGTACCGATTTTACCAGGTAAGGGCGGTGCCCTTAACTGGTCACGTGCCTTCAGCACCCATCACTTGTTGGGAACCTCGCCAGCCTTGAACTCGTGCTCACAAATATTTATATAAAACTCTGGGTCTTCATGGGGGCCTTCCTGAAAATTTGGACAGTACTATCAACTCACGTATTCTTTGTTCCTGTTCTGATCGACTATCGGGGGCTCGGTCCAGGTTCTAAGGGCGTTCCCATTCCACTCATCTTTGGCATACCTAGCAGTAGCCCCTTTGCTATTGGCATGGTCGGGCCATCCCAAACAAATATTGTGGAACGTCTGTGGACATGTCGCACATTGGCTTCGTCGTGTGTTGCGTCCCGGGCAATTGAGCAGGCCGCACCGCGTTCGCTNGTCTGTGGACATGTCGCACATTGGCTTCGTCGTGTGTTGCGTCCCGGGCAATTGAGCAGGCCGCACCGCGTTCGCTGTTACCGGCAACTAAGACAATGGTACTCTATCCCTTCCATTGGTATAAATGTGTCGGGTCAGCAAATACACTCGTAGCAATAGTGCTATGAACAGTGGCTACACGTGATCATATACAGTCCTGTTCTGCGAAAAAGGGGAGTGCTGCATTGCTCCAGCTGGTAACTTTCATACGGGATCTCTTCCACTCTTCCCTTGTTCCTCGTCCGGAGGTTATTTTGGCTCGTGTACCCTCGGTCCTCGCACAGCTCCTCCCATTCTATGGTACACATCTCATCCATACTGCTTGCCTGCCTTCTATCAAGATTCCTCGTTTGCAGGCCTAGCACAATTGACTTGTCTCAGACTAATAGGTGATTGGGTGCCACTGGGTTTTGTTTGAGACTCTTCGAAGTTTCATACATTCTGACTAGCTCGGCAGGAGCGAGACTCCTTCTCACGGGTATCCGGTAGTCTGGTAATGTTATTCTGCCTACACAAAATTCACTATGGCCCTACGTTGAGCGCCAAAAATAACTTGACGCTACTTGCTCTCTGCGATATACAGGCTGGTTCACAGGGCTCCTTTTTCTCTGCAGCCATAAGGGCGATGCATCGTCGGGGGGTAATCTTGGAGACTGATTATACTCTGTCTTACCAAGGTGGCTGTTGTCCTCTGCAGCGGAGGAGAGGTAGGGGGTGTTACTGTCCTTACCAGAGGACAGGTGGGTCTGCAAATTATGGCAGCTGCGATGAAGGTGCTATCTCGAGGTGGTGGTCCCTCCTGTTACAGTCACCAACGTGGTTAGAGGGGGGTGGGGAGGAAGCAATAAAGTGATCTACTAAACGGAGTTTACAAAGAAGTATGCCAGTCAAGTTGTGGGTTAGATAGCATGGTTTTATTCTGTGAAAAATAGACACACTGTCCAAGTCTGTACCCAGCAAGTTAGAGGCCATAAAGGCGGGATTAAATACCAATGTTATTAGATGCATAAACCCACTGACGATCCTGATAGTTAAGGACATTGGGCGTCAGGCACACATTACTCAAGACGTTCCTTGAGTGATGAACGTCGGCACTTAGCTGTTTGTGGCTCCTGCTGGGGTTGTTCCGGCGGCAGGTTGAGGTCAGGTCAGCTGGATGGCCCTTCACTGGATCTCGTCGGCATGGCGGTCTCGGCTGGCGTCTTCCTTCGGGATTGGATCTCTTCGGCTGCATGGTGGTCTCTGCTGGTGGCTTCCTTTGAGGCTGGAGTAAGAGTTCCAGTAGGCAACCTCTCCCTTGAGGTCTCCGGCGTCAACTGGTGTTTGGACGGTGCGTCGCCTCATATATATTTGTGTCAGGTTTGCGCGCCACCACTACGAGCGCAGAGTACAACCCCTTCCTTCCTCCGTTGCTGCATGGCAGTGTATACTCGCTGCCGGGCCGGCCGGCCTTGTGGCAATGAGCCTTGCAGGGCTAATATGTTGCGGCGGGTTGCATTCGTGCGCAAAACATATGAACTCTTGTGCTATTCTCTCGTCGGGAGTGCTAATTCAAGATGGCGGGGGTATGATAGCGGCATTTTAGAATAGAAGCAGTATGCAGCACGAGTCAAATTAACTAACTACCCTCCATTTTTCAACAATTTTCAACTCACCCATGTTGACATGTTATAACTTGTGCAATATTTAAAATTAAGAGTAGAACTTATTATTTTTCAGTTAAAAATTGTACCCCACCACATCTTGTGATTTATTTTTTTTCAAATACCGCACCATAGATTACGTAATTACGAAAGCAAACTGTTCCAAAGAGTTCTATTCACAAGAGCAAGACTGAACAAAACCAAGCCATTTTTCCTAATGTCTTCTTACAAAATTATAAATAATCTTTTTTTTTTCAATGTCATGGTTCTGAGAATTCCACTTTTTGTTTCTATGTTTTAACCCAGAGAATCGAATGTATATTACAAGTAGTAATTATTCCTACACTTTATTCTCACAGACACATGAGATAAAACAATCTAAAATTTCTGAGAACATACCTACAAGCACACACTACACTTATCTTAAAAGTATGTTCCAATTAAAATAAAACTAGGCATTTCTTAACTTCTTGGCGAATAACCAGTAGAGGCACGTTAGTCACAAACATTTTAGTAAATAACTACACGCATATTCAGTTGTATTGTAGGTACTATTATTCTAATAGTTAAAAGAAAGTTCAGAAACTACGTTTCAGAAAAGAAACAATTACATCACAATACTATTACACAAACTGTTCATCAGACATGACTTAATAAACATGAATCGTATTCCCAAACGCGTGCGAAAACCTACGCTGTTGGTTATTTACAAACCAGACACAAGATGGTTGATATTTAGATCACTTGTACAACTTCGGTTTGCCATTCGGCTAACACAGTGTCGTACGCAAGTCGTCTCGTTGCTTCCACGGCTCCCTATATATCCCACCCCGCGACACCTTACACCCTGGGTTCCATCGCCGCATTAGCCTTGTACAGTCGTGACACTAGACGCTCACATCAAGATTGCTTCCAAGCAAAGAACTTTGTGGGACACGAACAGCCGTTTATCGCACAGCCATCAGAAATTTCCTAGTGTTCTACGGTGAACCACTCCACTCCTGCTCAATGATAAACTAAAGATATTCAGCTGCGAACCTTCCATTGCTTCCATGGATGGTTCACCTCTGCAACTCGATACTTTGTGTGCATGCAGTTATGTTTCACTGCTATGAACTGTTTGTTATTTATTGTGCGTGCCGCACATACTGCACCGTGGCGAACTATAGTGTTTGAAGTGAAACTCAGTGTTTTTTTTTTTGCATTCTGTTCAGTCACATGTCACGCTGCAAAACTCGGTGAAAAATGGTTAACAAAAGAAAACCCAGAATTCTTCTCTTTTTTTTTCCACGTGGTTTTGGAATGATTGTAGGAAAAAACAGCACACATACACAAAATGTCTTTTATTAAATGAAATGTGATTCCTTTCTATAACATTAAAACAGGCAACTATACATGCAATACATTATTCACAAATATGCTAATAAAAGATTATATTGCATAAAACTACTTCTACTACAAACAAAGCTTAAGGAATCAATATTACACTGCCTGCTATGTTATAAAAGAAATAGAAATATCAATCTAATACAAATTTCATGTAGACAAAATGAATGTTTCTCTGGACAACACGTTAAATTTTTCAGTTTTCAGAATCTGTTTCCTGCAACAAAAATAAATACATAATTAATCAATGAAGAGTATTATACCACAAACAAATCACCTAACATTTTAAAGAAATAACATTAAACATTTAAAATTCATAAGTCACAAAATTTTTACTACAAAATATAAAAAAATATTAATAGTATAAAAAAAAAAGGCACACTTAAAAGGATTTGAAACCTACAAGTATTTTATCAATACCAATTCCTTGTAAATGCAACCAATTTTTCAGCATTACTTTAGGATTTGCAATTTAATTACAAGGGTTCAGCATAATCTGGAAGCTCACGTGAAATTCTGGTTCCAACCAGTTCACATATGTGAAATGACCATTCAAAGCACCTAGGTGCAATTGGTTCTTCATACACTTTACACACCGTAAATGCCACAAGATGACCTTTTCACT
Source organism: Clitarchus hookeri (assembly GCA_002778355.1). Classification (NCBI taxonomy): domain Eukaryota; kingdom Metazoa; phylum Arthropoda; class Insecta; order Phasmatodea; family Phasmatidae; genus Clitarchus; species Clitarchus hookeri. Next base: position 44,272 of record NQII01004866.1, read on the forward strand.
CATCACAGTTGTTTTGCAACACTTGCACCCTCTGATAACTAACTGTTCATGTATGTTCACAACACAGCTGACTAACAATAATGGAAAAATACAGGCCAGTTTTTACAACAAATACGTCTTCTACTCTTAGTCAGATAGATATCATATTTACTTGATTCCATGCCACCATTGAATCTAAGCTGTTCCTAGATTTTTGGGGAAATTCCTGGGAAACAACCATTTAAGTAAGAAATGTAATTTCTGTAGGAAGATTAATTCTGCTTTCAACAGAAATGGTTTTCCATCAAAACAAATATATTTCCCTTCGCCAAAAAAGAATATTGTGCTTTTGGAAGGAAATAATTTCATTGTGTGCTTCTCTCCAGCGGCCCAAGTTCAATTCATTCGTTTCAAATAGCTTTCCTGTTGTATTTCCATTATATTCTGCAAAATGACAGGTTGTCGTGGTCTCAGGAGTGGGGAGAAGTGAGGTTATATTTGTCGTAAGGTGTTATGGTACCTGCAAGGATGGGAAAAGGGCTCCAGAGCATGAGATACTCATCCAGGGATAGGCTGTTTTGCAAACATGGCTTCTCCTGAGCTCATCCGCGACGAGCCAACGTCGATATAGTTTTTTAAGTCCTTCCTATGCCTACCTACGAGGGTGTAGGCCCTGTCATACACCTCTAATTAACACGCGAGACAGTTAAGTGGCCATCTGTAACGCCAAAAACCAACATAAAACCCTGATCGAGGGTGCGGTGCACCAGTGGGTAGAAGACCTAAAGTTAGGTTATGATGCCGTTAAGCGACAGATAGTGAAATAAAAAAAGAGAGCACTTGCACTGATTTTACTCGCTATTTATTCCCTCCTGAGAGCCACTTACATTGGTCCAGCATTAAGGCGTGCAGGCAGCCGACACAGAACAAAGAGGCACGTGACTGATGAAAATAATTAAAGTGAATTACATCCCCGGCACATTTCAAGCTGACGGGGCTGAGAGTGGCACTGCCCCGGGGCTAAGCAAAGAAATTAAGTTAACTAAGTTTTATAAGTAAATAACTATTGATACACAAAAGACCGGTACAAGATGTTGAAGTGCCCGGGAGCGCATGGGGCGCATCCACTCTCTCAGTACGTGCAGAACCAAGTGGCAGAGCTTGGCGGGCCCGCTAGGGACCCCTGCTCAAAAGCGCGCCAAGTGTATTAAGAAAATACACTGGCACATTTACTGAGGAAACAAATACACAAAAATACAATTACATGTCACTACAATACAAGAACACTTTATATTATTAATTTGCGCGAGCAATTTGAGCATACAAAGAAATTTAATTGGTAATAAAAATTATACGCAACGTAATTTAAGTATGCCACGAGGCTGTTTCTCCCAGTCTGTTTCATGTACGTTAGGTTTGTTTACATTTAACCCTTTTATTTTAATTAATGCAAAAATCACTTTCACCCTTATTTATGTAAATTTGAGGGAGGCAACGGGTGGATCGCGGTGGGCGAGTCCACTCTGACCCCAGAAGGGATGTGGGTAGCCATGCTCGAGCACGTAATTTATAAAGCCCGTTTTTACTGTAGCACATAAACACAAGGCTTGTTTACGTNGTGTGGGTAGCCATGCTCGAACACGTAATTTATAAAGCCCGTTTTTACCGTAGCACATAAACACAAGGCTTGTTTACGTGGTATTGTAGCCCATAATTTACTGAACATTTCGCACACTCACACTACATGCACAACACACGCACGGGGACGTAAACAGCGAATGGAGGGGGTACACAAGGGGTTTTGTGAACACTGTAACCACTGTGTCCCCCTCGCTGCATTCATTTCCCCGGCGGTATTCTTACTGGTGAAGTGTCTTGGCAGTAATGGTCGGCCCGAATTATCACGCCCTCAAAAGATCTCTCTTGAGGACATGAAAGCGGGATGGTCACCTGACTCCGGCAGTACCCAGGTGGTAGCAGAGGGGTGGTGCACTCCAGTGCATGTCGCCGGCGTAGGAGTCGTGGAGGGGGTGACCGCAGCGTTCAGGCCAACTGCCCCCATTAGAGGGCACGTCGAAGCTGCGCTGGTGTAGCAGGACTAATGGGCTAAGGGAGGAGGGACGCAGCACGCGTTAAAAAATAATCACATTTGTTTTAAACAAACAAAATTATGTACATGCATTTCTGTCGCTATAAATGAAGCATTGTGTTTTAATCCCATTGTTCAACAAATACGGCACTATAAAAACACGCACAATCAATTGAAATGTCAATCATAGCCATAGTTTTTGTATTGAAAACTGAATTGCAGTTTAAACGACAACTATTTATTTTACAGTAACATCGACTGCATTTTTAACCAATACTCAGAAGGCAATTCCAATTTTTGAGCTACAGCACTCACGGTTTGTTTACACATCATCTTTAAAATAAATTAGAGACCCCACACCCCACTGTTTTCCAATGCCAACCTTCTCTCCCCCACACCCCTCCTTAACCAACGCCGCCAGCACTTCCCTTCCCCCTGCCGATGTGTGACCATCATTCCCATCAGCCAGCAAGATATCACTGTCCCCGGAGACAAAACTACCCCCTCCCCCTCCTCAACCATTGTGAATGCCATCTCACTGCTGCAAAAAAAGGAAGAGGACAGCTTGTTAGCCATAGAGTATCCCTGTTCTTTCACTAATGCTGCCTGCCTCAGACACACTCCACTGGCTGCTGCTTTAGACTATGTTCCTTGCACTCCCGATATTTAAAAAATGTAAAATAAAAAATAAAACCAAAGAGCCACACGAAAATTATTTGTTTGACCGGAAATTATGTAGCCCTCTTTCTTTCTTTTCTTCCAGAAACCTAAGTGTAAAGGTAGTGCTATAAAAAAAAAAAAGGGAAAGATAAATGATGCAGAAAAAAACAGACAGACAGAGGGAGTTCTTTATCTGTGGACTTGGGGGATTGCAGCTCAGTTGCTTTTACATACCGCCCGCCCGCGGCCTGCTACTGACATGTCTGTAGGCAAGGCGGCCGGCTGTTTGAGATACTCCCTTTGTTACACAAGAATTTAATTACTGCATCATATATAAATCATTTGAATTTTACATATACTTTGGGGAAACTTTACTTGGATTTACATATTCTGCAGAATTTCGAATACACCAAAAAGAAAAAATAAACTAATATTTGCACAAATCTTATATCAAATCAAACGAATCTAAGAATCCCTACAATTCAATGGATTAGGAAAATCTTAAATTTGGTTGCTTCATCTCTATTAACAAAACATTGTCTCATGAGAAAATACCTATTTCAAGAATATTTCAGCAACTTTTTTTGTGAAATTATTATTGTGAGTACAATAAATATTTGTTTATTTCAATAATATTGCCTATATGTGCATTTAAACATTTCAAACAGGCAAAACTATTATGGTGGGAGTTTATTAATTTGTATTTTATAACTTTCCAGGTTCGAAGCGGACAAAACGCAAAAAGTAATTATAAAAATACGTCATAGACTTTGTACACAAAACGGGTCACTGACCATTTTGTTAACAAAAAGTGCCAATTGGAACACTGCCTCGTTCTCCCCTCTTTCTTTATGACCGCCATAACCTCAACCTACTCAGCCAGCCTCGGTTCTGCTGCCATAGCACTCCTTGCATTTAGTTTATGCCCTTCTCTTTCTCACTTTCACCCCAAACACAGATGGAGGGGGGACCCTCCCCCAACCATTGTGAAAAACACGAACACGCAGCGAAAAACACAGCCCTTGGTAGTAAAAGTTTATTCTTTGTCTGAAACAAATTATACTATGAGTAGTTCTTGCTTTGATGATGGTCCACCTTTCACCCCCAACAGCCGCGTTGTATTGTATCAGGTTTGTACTGTATAATCTTGTTTAGTAGACGTCTGCCTATTGAAAAAAAATAATATTTCATTAATACATTGTCCAATTTCCCCTCAAGAAGCTACTGGAAATGCACTTCCCACATGTTAAAGTGACTCAGCACTTGAAGTTTAGTTATTTTTGGGACAAGGGGAGTTCGTGTACGCCCTCTGAGGTATACACGATTCGGAAGACGTCTATCAATTAAAAGAAATTAAAATTTCCTTTTAAAAACATGTTATTTTTGCGATTTGAGACAGTTAAAACTAAAAATGCTATTTTAATACAAATTTTGAGGTTATGGGGGGGGGGNNGGGGGGGGGGGGGGGTCAAAATTGGTGAAAACGATTTTGTGAGGTCAGTAATTCTTCGAGGTCATTCTCAGGTACTGTGACGCCTCGCAAATTCGGGTCTCTACTGTATTTTCAAGATGCTGTACGTATCATGAAATTCTACGATCTTCTACAATAACGTGATTGATGGCCACACTGTTTCGCCTGCATGTAGTTGCTGCGTGATCCGCAAGACAGCAGTACTGTTACTCTAAAGTACAGTTGCTACACTTGCCGCTAGATGATTGTGCTGTTACTCCACATGCAGTTGCTAGATTTCTCGCTAGATAGCTGCGCTGTTCTTTATAGGTAAAGATACAGCACGTCACCCTAGCTCCTGTTCCCGCAAAAACCACATCCAACCTATCGGCTACCACGGAAATTTTTGTTGTTTTAGATCAGTAGCAATTTCACAGCACAGCGGGACCCATTTTAAATTTCCCGTGATCCTGACTTGGTGAGCATTCGTCAATTGTCAAGGCTGTCTCAAGGGTTGGCAGTCTTGAGCTACAGGAAGAAGAGGGCAATGTTCGTGTAGACATTAGGGTGGTAAGTTGAGTCGTGTGCAGCTGTCGCATGTCCGTCGCTTTCTCGCTGAAATTCGTTGTACAGTCCACTAGTGGCAATATCAGTTTAGTAGTGTTAAATTTGCCACAACATTTTTGGTCCTCCGGGCTGGATATTTGCCAGCATCGTCGCTTTTAGTGCACATTTTTGTTGTTGTATTGCTCTGTGTGTTAGCGGTAAAACACGTGCATGCTACTGTGTTCTTGGTGTGCGTGGCTATAAAAAAATAAGTGTTTACTGTCAAGAAGAGACCTTGGGGATGCCACAGACAAAGTGAACAGTAAAGGCTCCTGGGGTATCTTTTTTATTTTCTGTTTTCCATGTTCCTTTGTGTGCACGTGTCTGCATTATCTCTCTCTTTGTTTTCCATTGTGTCCACACGCCCCGGCACTTGGGTTCTTTGTTCGTTCTAAACCCTTGTTCCTGCTTCTCGTTCTTGTCTGTCTGTCTTTCAGAAAATGTTAAAGTACACACTCGTTTTGAGTGGCAAATGTAACTAGCAAAAATAATTCACGACACACATTTTTTGGAAGTCGTTCACTTGACCTGGCCATTTTTTTATGTTTACAGTTAGTGCCGTCTGACTTTGTTCTCTGCCTTCTCGTGGAATGCTATTGACATCATTCACAATCATGTTTTGTTTCGTACCAAGTAGGGTTTTTATTGTTTGGTTTTAAGTTAGTGTAGTTACTTGGCTGCCGTCGAAAATTCCTCTTTCGTCTGATCCTTGTTTATGAGGTGTTGAATTATCATTGCCGCAAGATGTCTGAGGCACAGGAGGTGCTTTTACGTCTTCGTTTGGCAGAAAGTCTCCACAAGTGCGCTCACGATCTTACTCAGGTTATTATGAGTGATCCCGCCTTATGGAATTGTTTTTGCTACCACTCGGGACGTGCCTAAAGTCCGCGAGAATTTTGACGATTTTATCGCTGTACAATTGTGATAAGTTGCCTGATTTAGATGCTGCTGAGAATGCGGGGTGCATGGTAGAGTTTGAAGAAAAATATTTCTTCATAATGAAAATTGTAGACGCTCTCACAGATGAGTCTAAATGCCAGGTTCAAGGCACTGCCAGCACCAAGGCACACAGTTCAATTTGCCTAATTTTGATGGTGACCCCAGGCAATGGAGTAATTTTTCCAACTTGTTTGCCACTTTGGTGTCACATAACAGTGATGTGTCTCCTGTTGAGAAAGTAGCTTATTTGAAGGGTGCACTTAGTGGGGAACCTCTTGGTATGATCAAATCTTTGCCCATGTCTGGGGTTAATTTTGAGGGTGCTTGGAAATTGCTGGTGGACCGTTACGAGAACAAGCGACTTCTTGTTCGCATTACTTCAGACCCCTTCAGTTTCCTTTAAGACCCCTAACTCGGTGCGTGAGTGTCATCACTGAGAATGTGTCTCCACTTAATGCCCTTGATATCCCAATGGAAAGGTGGGACTTGGTGTTGTTACCAATAATGTGCAAGTGTTTAGATGTTCAGCTTTAAACACAGTGGGAGCTCACACTTGGTTGTGAATTACCCACACTGACTGAATTCATCTTGTTCCTTGAGAAGCAGTTATGCCCAGGAGACAGTGAGTGCAGCAGCCTACAAGACCTTTGGGGCACGCCCTGCGATGCCTGAACCCACACCTGCAGTGCCCTTCTAGCGACAGCCTCATAACCAGTCTAGCAATCAGTCGTCGAAATGCTTGGTGAGTTCTACCCAAGTAGTGTTGTTTGTGTAAAGGTGCTCACAAGCTTTACAAGTGCTCAGAGTTTGGTAGTCGTAACCCTAAGCAGCGGTTCTCGGTTGCTAAGGAACACAAATTATGTCTAAATTGTCTCTTGCCGTCACACCGCTCCAACGGTTGTCCATCATCCTCGTCGTGTCATCGCTGTGGTGCTCGCCACCACACTGCTACATTTTGACTCCAAGGAGGCTGAAGAGGGCAACTCATCTTCACAGGCTGAAGCAGGTTCCTCTCAGCCTACAGACTCGCAGCCCACAACTCTGCTGTTACACCAGTGCTTTCAACACCACCTTCTGTGGTGCTCCTGTACACAGTCCAGGTACACATCTTTGATGCAGCTGGAACACCTTATGTCGGCAGAGCCCTCCTGGACACAGCCAACCAGGCTAGCTTCATTTCTGAACACTGCTGCTAAAAGCTTGGTTTGGCTCGTAAGAAGACGTATCTTCTCACCCAAGGATTGTCTAATGCAGATGTCAATGTGGCCAAGTCATTTGTGTCCATTGTAGTAACCCCTTGTGGAACTCCTGACATGCAGTTTTCTCTCAATGTGTTTGTTCTCCCTCACATAACCAGTAAGCTCCCAAGTGTTCAGTTGTCCAGTGAGGTGTGCCTCTCAGTTGCCCATTTGAAGCTTGCTGATCCAGCTTTCGATGTTCCTCGATCTGTTGATTTACTTATAAGGGCAGATCTTGTTCCTCGGTTGCTTATTGGTGGTAAAATCAATGGCTTTCCCATGGCTCTAGATTCAATTTTCAGGCAAGGTAGAAGCAGAACCTCCTACTGTGTCTTCAGCATCCTATTGCATTTCATTGTTGATGTTGAGTCCCCTGGAGGATGTCATGAGGCGGTTTTCAGAGGTTAGTGGTGAGGACTTGTTTGTTGAGACCCACAGGCGTGATGCTACTGGTAGGTATGTGGTGTTTATGCCCTTTCGCTCGTCAATGCCAGAGCTGGGTGCATCTCGGCCGCAAGCAGTGAACCGGTTGCTTCGTCTGGAAAGGTGCTTCAAGGGGGATCCGCCATTGAAACAGATGTATTCTGACTTCATGAGAGACTACCTTGCAGAGGGGCATATGGAGAAGGTACCCATTTTAGAATTGTCGTCCTCGCCTACATATTATATTCCCCACCATTGTGTCATCAAACCCGAAAGCACAACCTCCAAACTTCATGTTGTGTTTGATGCATCCTCAAAGAGCTCAACAGGTGTGTCTTTAAATGATGTTCTCTTAACTGGACCTAGGTTGCAATGCGACATCATTGATGTGTTGTTGAAGGTCAGGCTGGATGTTATTATCTTTACAGCTGATATTAAGCAAATGTATAGACAGATAGCAGTATGTCCTGGCCATCAGGATCTTCAACGTATTGTTTGGCACTTTGATGACAGTGAATCAGTAGATGATTATCGTTTAAAGACTGTGACGTATGGTGTTTCCTCCGCTCCATACTTGGCTCGCACCTTGCAGCAGGTGGCTGAGGATGAGAAGGAACAATTTCCTGTTGCTGCAAATGTGCCGAAGTCAGACATATATGTTGATGACGTGGTCACCGGCTCTAATTCTGTTTGTTCTGCTTTGACCCTGTAAAGGGAGTTCATTTCATTGCTCGCTGTTGGTGGTTTTAAATTGCGAAAGTTTGTCAGTAACCATACTACCTTGCTTGACTGGGTCCCAGTGGAAGATGTTGAGACCCCAGAAGCCCTATCATTGTATCAAGACAGCCATGTTGTAAAGGTATTAGGGCTGCAATGGAATCCCAGCCTTGATTGCTTCTCATAGATACAGCCTACTTGCAAAGAGATCCCCAAGAAAAATATCTTGTCAGAAGTGGCAAGGATTTTTGATCCTCTTGAGTGGTTCTCTCCTCTCACCATGTTTTTGAAACACCTCATCCAGACTCGCTGGTTGGAGAAACTTGATTGGGATTCTAAGTCTCCAGGTAATATTGACGAGAAGTGGAGTCAGTTCAACAGTGAGCTACCACTGCTAGCATCAGTTTGCCAGATAAGTAATTGGCCCTGCAGGTTCCTTCTATGAAATGCATGGCTTCTCCGATAGCTCAGAGATTGGCTATGCTGCAGTGGTTTATTTACGCCTCACCTCGCCTACAGGAGTCACCACACAGTTAGTCGCTGGCAAATCTAAGGTAGCTCCAGTAAAGGTTCAGTCCATCCCAAGGTTGAAGCTTTCTGGGGCTTTATTGTTAGCTCGTCTATTTCATCATGTGGTAGAGTTATTCGCCACTGCCATCACCTTTTCGTCTATAAGTGCCTGGACAGACTCGCAGATTGTTCTTTATTGGGTGAACTCGTCTCCTCACAAACTGAAAACTTTTGTCGCCAACAGGGTGAGTGAGATCCAGGAGCTCACCAGGCCATCCTGGTGGAAGCATTTCCCATCAGAGTCCAATCCTGCAGATTGTGCATCTCGTGGGCTCTTGCCCTCTCAGCTAGTAGGGCATCCCCTGTGGTGAACTGGTCCAGCATGGCTACGGGAACCACCTGCTCAGTGGCCCACCTGTTCTGAAACTTTAGTCACTGACACAGTCCTGCTTGAGCAGAAGGTTCAGGTTCTGGGAACATTTGTTTCAGCTGACGAGATTGACAATCTGCTAACACATTTTAGTAGTTTGACAAAGCTGCTTCGAGCGATGTCATTGGTGCTGCGTTTTATTCACAATTGCCATAACTCTCGTGCAAATTGCCTCACTGGGCACTTTACCCCTAGTGAGTTAGACAAGTCCCTTCAGGTTCTATTGTTGCATGTGCAGTCTGTGGCGTTCCAAGAAAAGCTCGCTTCTGTGCAGACGGGTCAACGTCTTTCTCCCCGATTCGAAAACTTGTTCTCTTTGTTGATGATACAGGTCTGTTGAGGGTGGGCGGTAGACTCCAGCACTCTGACCTCCCCTTCGACCACAAGCATCCAGTGCTGCTCCCCAAGACCCATGAGCTGGCCGACCTCATCATTGGACACTACCATGAAAGGAACCAGCAACGTTTTGTTTCTCGTAGAGGAAGGTCTTCCGAGATCTACAGTGAATGTGGTACAAACATCGTCGGGGCCCATAACTACCTGAGAGAACTCCAGCAGCTTCTGACATCATCCTCTCACTAGAAAAGGGTTGTCGATGCATTCACACCCCTTGGAGTGACGTGGCACTTCAACCCACCTGCTGACCCTCACTATGGAGGCCAGGGTCAAGTCCTTCAAAACCCACTTGGTACGTGTCACTGGGGAACAAATCTTAACCTTTGAGGAGTTGTACACTGTCGTTGTGCAGGTGGAAGCGATGCTTAACTCCAGACCCCTGTACCCTCCAAGTTCTGAACCCAATGACTTTGTCGCCCTTACCCCAGGGCACTTCTTGACACTCGAGTCTCTTGTCGCTGTGCCAGAACCAAACCATGATGACATGACGTCAGCCTAAACAGGCTTCAATGCTGGCAGCTGATCGAGCGGCTACATCAAGACTTCTGGCAGTGTTGACACCGGGAGTATCTCCATACTCTCCAGCAACGCTCGAATTGGCAAAAGTCAGGCGACCGAATATATCCTCTGCAGTGGCGTCTTGCACGTGTGGAAGAATTTAATCCGGGAAGGGATGGTATTGCGCGAGTCGCTACAGTGCGCACTGCCAATGGAATTTTCAAGCGTTCAATTGTTAAATTGTGCCCATTACCCGAACAGTGCTAAGTGTATTGCAATCTCAGCATTTCAAGGTGGGCGATATGTTTGGACTTGTAACCTTTTAAATGTGGATTGGTTAGAATTTTAGATCAGTAGAAATTTCACGGCAGAACTTTGTGTAGTTTGTGTGCGGGACCCATTTTAAATTTCCCGCGATCCTGACTTTGTGTGCATTCGTCAATTGTCAATGCTGTGTCAAGGGTTGGCAGTCCTGAGCTACAGGAAGAACAGGGCATTGTTGGTGTTGGACATCAGGGCGGTAAGTTGAGTCGTGTGCAGCTGCCGCATGCCAATAGTTTTCTTGCTGAAATTCGTCGTACATTCCAGTAGTGGCAATTCAAATTTAGCAGTGTTAAATTCGCCACAACAAACGTTTTACATATTATTATTCCATCTGTAGAACAGGAGGGATGAACACAATTGCCGCACCAAGCTGACAGATAACCAAGTACTTACCGTTGGATCGCAATCTGCACAGTGCCACGAATATCCCCTCATCTTCGGGGACTTCTTCACGGGTGGGTCCAGACACGTAAAGTGGAAGCACTTCATACACTCGTCGCATCTGTGAGGAACAAACAAAACAAGATAAGAGAACGGAACGATGCACATATTCTCAATAAAACTTAGTGAAACACTATAACACAATCTAATTCCATTAAACTCTGCATCAAAACTGTATAACCATAGTACTGTTTGTTAGTAGCATAAAATCTGAACAACAGTCATTACCATCAGATGGATTAGACACCTACCCCTTCACGCTACAATTTGAAAACAGATTACACAGCACAGACTACACATACGTATTACATGTACAACTAACGCACTGTTAATATGACACATACTGGCAAATTCTGAGCCAGTAGTCTAGCAGACAGATCCATGTGCCCAAATCAAACAATAAAATGGGATCTAATCAAGGCAACGGAGTTGTAGGATCTAGTATGGATGATGTATTTGTAACGGGCTTCCAGCAATTTCCACCATTTATACAAGGCGATACCATGATAAAACACTGACCCGATTGCTCTGCTTTTCAAGCACTTGGACATGAACCATATTTATTTGTATGAAGAAAATATACGTACACTTATGAATTGTTAGTTCATACACAAGAGAGCTCACACAGTACATGTCAAAAGGTTTTGATGCTCATTTGGTTCCACTTCCAGTAATGTTTTGGCCATGAAATATGGTTAAGTTTTAGATAACATCATTTTATTTTTCACGTGACAAAAGTTTTCAGATGGCAAAAGTATTCAATCTATATCTTATGTATTTTCAGTTATGATTGTAGCACAATAAACGAGAAAACAATATAAGCTACCACTCCTCCATATTTAATTTATAATGCAATTACTTTTTCTGTTTAGCAATTTACACGGAATGAGCTGCAAAGTCCAGTATTTACTTGTGTGCCAACCAAAAATTTTTTTCTCAGAAACAAATCTGAAAAATTTGGGTGCGGGTCTTAGATGGACATTAAAGTTTTGGAGAAAATTACAGGACTGAAAATAGTCTGCTTCATCATAACACAGACTGCCATTACCTCCTGCAGAAGACAGCATGACTACGGTAGTGATAGTGTCATCAGCCATGTGATGTTTATCAAAAAAAGCAGATATTTGTTACACAAGGTGGAGTTGAAGCATGGCATTCACGCTGGTCCGCAAGCACGCGGCCGGCCCGGTGGGCAGGGAGACTAAATTTACAGTGTTTGTTAAAGCTGCTCCCATTTTCCATAAGATGAAGTTGACGTGCCATGATACAAGTGTCCTTTAGTATTAAAATATCTCGTCTTGTTTGCATCATGCTCAGACTATACCTGTTGACTGACACTTGCTGGTTATGTTATCTGGCTGCCTGGCTCACCCAGGAAGGCAGCAACGCGTGTTGCTGGGTGGCAAAACTGCCTAATTCACAAATATAATGCCAATCCTATTTCAGACAGACAATTTTTTTTTTTTATTGGGGGCACATATTTTGAGTAAATACAGTACAGCTTGTGCCATATTTAGTTTTGTAATATATGTACAGCTTGTGCAACACAGCTATGCACTAAAAAGCAATGTTTTTAACTAAATGTGTAAAAATATATTTTTCCTGAGAAGATATTCTAAATATGGTAGTTAAAGAAAACTGCAATGTTAAAATGTTGAAAGATATTCGCTCAACCTCTGTTAAGATGGAGTACTAGTTACAGTTTTGTTGGCCGATCTCGAAATGTCGTACACTGCTTTCTTAAGCTATTTTTATTGTGTATACCTGATTTTGTTCAATTTTTTTAAAAATTTTGTAGCACATTTAATAATCAATTTCATTAATCTGTGGCTTCATAATACGAGACCTGTTGAAAATATGTGTACGAGGTTTTGATCATGTGAACATACAACCTTCTGCTTTGATCTGATGAGCTTTGGTTTACGTAAGTAAAATATTTCTGTCATTAAATAAATTAATTTACATCTCTGCATAAGACCAATGTGCAGACTTCGGAGAAATTATCCACTATACATTACACAAAACTTGAAAGAGATAAAAATAGGATATAACACTTTCAAATCACTATGCTAGCATTGTATGGCTAGAAAACACCTTTACAACATCCGAAAAAGTCAAACTAATAATTTTAAAAAAGCGTCAAATTTTTGCTGGCGATGAGTGCAGGCTTGTAAAAAATTGCTTCCCTCTCCGCACATACACAGTGGACCAGGGTAATAACTACGGCATAACAACGAAAAAGAAACAATAACTATAATTTTTATTGCAGCCACACATCCATGCAGTGTCCAAAAACGCCGCTCTAACACTCAACAAAAGCATAAAATTGGACGTTTTAAAGACAATTCTGTTCAGATTACAGAACTGTCTTACAGTCTATGCAGTGCTGCTGGAAATGATGGTAGTGGCGAGTGGCGAAACTTCTTCCAGGCGAGTGGCCAACAGGTGGAAGGAATGGGAATTGCACTCAGCAGGCAGCTCGTTATCTCTTCTCCTGATCAGATTACTGTCTGGGAGTGAATGCTTCCCTGCCGGCTTGTGATTTCTGCGGCTTGAAGCCAGACTGACACACTGTGCTCTGCATACAATGACCAGTCTCGGCGCTCTGTTTTGCCAGACTTGGATGATTTACATGGGCTTGCAGCACGATTAAGTGTACAATATGGTGGATTCTCTATCAATAGTTTCTCAGGGGACTAACGAAAAATTTCAATACATGTGGACTTTCAATGAATGTGGTCTTGAAATGCAGATAAATAAAAAAAAAAAGGACCACAGAATATGTTCTATAGATGCAGGATTTCAATCCATCCGAGTTCAAGACATATTTGAAAAAGCTTAGGTATCTGTATTTTTGTTCAAAATATACAAACACAAACCCGTGTATACCGTCTTATTAGCATTTTTTCTGATATGAAAGCATAAATTTGGTAAAAGGACTCTCTCAACATTGAGTTTTACATCCCCTGGTTACGTGTCGTATAGGTTAGGTAAAAGTGGCAGAACATCTTGATTTTACTTATTTTAGCAAAGACCGAATCCCTTGATTACCAATTATTTGATAAAGTCAAGAGTCACCCTGGGAGTGGGTTCCCAGCCATCACTGGTTCAGCTTTCTCTAGATGTGAGCAAGCGTGGTCATACGAATGACCACAAAAATACTGTCTCAGGAGGATGAATGAAAAGAACAGTTAAAACGAATTCGCCCACAAAATTTTTTAGTTTACAAACATTTACAAGTACAATACATTCTTTTAAACATTTTATTTTAATCACAAAACTGATTATGGTTTCAAGCAATTGTCTAGTTCATATTTTAATCGTAATGAAACGTACGTTTTGATTAAACCAATGACTACGTGCATTGCAGATATATAACTTATGTAGCGATTAATATCAATTAAATATTTATCACTATTTATTAACTATTGAGGTGTTTTATATTAAAAGTGTGATAATATTTTATAGTTACAGGTATTGTATCTCATTATGGAAAGGTACCTTAATATTTGAATAATTTCTCTTGTACATATGCAAAATTAATCCTGGGATAGGCTATAAAAAAACAACTTTATGTGAATTGAGGAGGTCTTCTTCTACGCAAATGACGCCTTCTGCGCAAATGACGCCTTCTGCTGGCAGAAGTCTACGTACTAAAATCACCTTAAACAGATTATTTGAATAAGGAAAAAGGGCAACACCGTTCGTAAAAAAAAATAATAGAGATTTTTTTCCAAATGTAGAACTATGGAGCATGAATTTCTGTGGTAAGTGTATTAATTTGTATATTACTTATGGTGTTTGAATGCCAATAGTATGATAATAGGTGTAACTTCTGCAGTTATAATAATACAAAGCCAATAAGGCTGAATATCTCTCTGCTGAGGCACAGCAACTTTCAATAAAAAAAGGCAGTGGTTCGGCTATCAGTACGAATACACTGGAAGAGACATGCAATTTGTACAAACCGCCAAATGAAATATGAACATATGCGTGGGCATGTATGTATGCATATGCTTGAGTATATAACCTATATATGTATATAGACTATTTCACTAAACAATTTGAAACGTTATTAGGAATGACTTTGTGCATTGAAAGGAAGCATGAAAAACTAAAGTAATCAAGGTCTCATCACATAATAGATAGGTTTCATACAACAGAGTGAATATATATTGTAACGTTACGAGACGTGCCAGTTGTTGACAGAGTCGAATATCAGCTCGCTAACTCAGTCAGGTATGGACAACTGAGACACAAGTTTATAAAGGCGCTGAAATAATATAATCAGACGAGCCGGAAATATAGTTCAACTGGATTTAATTATACTTTGCCCTTCAGTTACAACAGCGGCACAGAAAATAATGCAGTTCAATTACAGCAGCTGCATGCATCACATACTTCACAGCAAACAAGCAGGAACGAGATACAAATAACAGCATTGATTATTCTGCAGTTGAAAATACCCAAATCGCGAAGCTATTGACGAAGGCAAGAGAGAAAATAAACACACGAGAAAACAAACTCTCTCCCGGCGCCATGAATGAATGACCCCGCACATCGGCGGAAATAATTTAGTAGGTTGAAGTTAGTCCAAAATATTATGAAAAAAAAAAAAAAAGATTGCGGGCACTGCCGGTGTGACTTGCAATCACAACTCATGTGTACTCTTCAAACATCCATCTTGAACTGGGCTGGCTAGCACTGGGTTACTATTGCGAGAACTGACACTACATTGCTGGAACTGACTAAAACTGGGGCACGAGGGAGGCCGTGCCTGCTATAAGTATCTTCTCAAAGCTTTATTGCACCACTGAAAACTGCTCAATTGAGGTGCCGCGTGATGCTGTCGTATCTAAAAAATAGCACACACGAGCGTGTATCACATCACGTCGCCACAGCGAGACCCTTGTCATCCTACCTATGTTGCACCATATTGCAACAGCCAACTATGTCCCGTTAGCTTCCTAGTAGTAAAAGAAAAAGTTGTTACATCATCTTACAAAGATTAATGCTACGGTAAAACGACTAGATGTGAAATTATAAACTTTGAAAATCGACAATATATAAATTAAATACAAATTGCTATTGAGTCAAAGTTCAAGCACTGAATAAATTACTTTATTTNATCACATCACGTCGCCACAGCGAGACCCTTGTCATCCTACCTATGTTGCACCATATTGCAACAGCCAACTATGTCGCGTTAGCTTCCTAGTAGTAAAAGAAAAAGTTGTTACATCATCTTACAAAGATTAATGCTACGGTAAAACGACTAGATGTGAAATTATAAACTTAGAAAATCGACAATATATAAATTAAATACAAATTGCTATTGAGTCAAAGTTCAAGCACTGAATAAATTACTTTATTTNGAAAATCGACAATATATAAATTAAATACAAATTGCTATTGAGTCAAAGTTCAAGCACTGAATAAATTACTTTATTTACTAAATGTAGAGGAAAATTAAATATTTCCTGCACACATCAATTAATATTACTTGCAACATTACAATATTATTTCTGCATTCCTTGATGTTTAGCATACTCTAAGAGTCCAAAGTCATCTAAAATTGTAGTTAGTTTACAAATTAATAAAGTTATCAGATCCTCAAATTCTGCAATTATGATTAATAATTCACGAATGATCCATAATTTGTGAACAAAGACAATTCAAGTTCATTACATCTGGCATTCTGCATTATTACTTAATGTTACAAATATTTATTTTCACAGATTTTGTTAGAATATGCAAGAAGCCGGGAACTTCCGACGGTTTATGTATTCCTATTTACATAAAGTTTTAAGAAATACAGAATTTTTTATAAGTGCTCTACACAGCCATGGTATTGTATTCGCAATGAGTGAGGTGTTGCAGTGGTGAAAAAATCAGACTCACTTTTAGGAGTACTCTGTTGTGATTTTCGGTTTGTCCATCCTGAGGCTTTCCGCTATCACTCCTAGCAAATGCTCGGCTGGTATATATGGCATTTATTTTGCTCTGAAGATATAAATAGTTCCCTGTCCCTACTTTTCTGAGCAACACGCTTCATTTCTGACAACCCTGCTGTCAATGCGACGTAAAGCTCTACCTACCTACTGTAACAAACTCGCAATAAATAAATTGCAACAAAAAGTAGGTAATATAGAAAAAATTAACATGCACGCACACGCCCCCCCCCCCNCATCGCTAATTTCCTTTGGTATGAAGCTAGATTTATTTACTTTAAACAAAACACGCTCAAAGAATGTGTATTTGCTATAAATAATGCAGTATTACCATTAACAAAAACATATAAACAAACATTCTTATAACAGGAAACCTGTATGTGTCCGTAACCCCCTCTTTGAATTTAATCTATATTGTATTGCAGAAAACCAAACAGACTCAAAGAAATGTTTTTATTTTCTATACAGAAAGCATTACATAGGTTTTTATAGTGCATTATTTTCATACTACTCGTTTATTGACAGCAGGATTATGTAAATCAGCCTCAATGGTAATAAATTCAATGATTTGCAGAGAAGAAAATGTTGTTAACTTACTGCAACATCAATAGCGTGCAGTAGTAGGAAATTTTATAGTCATACATGTGCCAAGTATATATATTTAGATTTCTCCAAATAATCACAGTTAATAACAATTCATCTATAATTAATTGGAATTTAGACTATCTACTTTAAAGCCATTTTAAAAAAACACGGTATTACAAACTGTACTGTTCAAATGCCGCCAAGTCATATCTGGTCATGCGCGTACCTATACTTAATTACATTCTTAATAGCGGTTAGAAAGACTCTTAAATTTTGAACGAACATTAATTTGGAATACAATAGTGTGTGGGTAAATAATAAAACTGAATATTAAATAATATTTGCAAATATGTTGCTTTCACGATAAAGGAATATTCTGGAGAATCGAGTAGTTGTGCTAAGAGTATCGAAGACCATCAAATTATATTATCTTTCACAGTCCTGTATGTAACTGTATGATTTAGAAATGGAAAAAAATACATACCAGGAATTACCTTATTCGTCCGCCATTACATGCTAAATAACTAACTACATTTTCAGTATCTAGTTGAGAAGTTCAATTAAATCAATATGGCAGTAATCCTTCCCTTTTCTGTATTAACAAACGGAATGACATTTTCAGTTTGTCACAGCAGATTAGACTGCCTATTTTCCCATTGTTTAAAATTAAACATTTTTTTAGTACAGTTAAAAAAGCACTGGGAATATATGTCTTATCAGTGCGCCGCCCGCCCCAAATCCCATTTGAAATTGTAATAAATTTGCAATATTGAAAGAGAGTATTTATTGTTCTTTTAGAATTAGCAACAATCACCAAGTATGAGTTTGTATCGCTACGCGAGTCTTGTTGATGTACTGGTCTGTTATCTGTCATCTGACCACACTCAGCAATGAGCTTTGTCGAGGGATCAGTGGAGAGNCCCCCCCACATGTGCATGTTCACATCGAGAGCCAACTGTGCGTTTATGACACCTGCAAACAAACTGCTTTGACGCAGCTGTTACCTAGCGGCAGATAGCTGAACTACTTGCAGCTAGATCTGGACATTTGTCGGTATCTCTCCCTGGTCCTAACTAGCATTCAACCTTAAGGCCAAAGTCTTATTTTGGTCTTGTGAACATTACAACATACATTTTCATTTTATAAAGAGTAAAAGTAAAATGTCATATTCACACAATCCTGCTCGACATTCAGAGTTGTATGGCTCTATAACGGTGAGACTACAGTAACACACACCTGACGAGGTTCTGGCTGGTCCCCGGGTCACCGCACACATCGCACTTGGTCATGGCTTCAGAGTCGCGGGACTTCTTGGGACCACTGGACAGACGACTGCTACTCATGCGCAGCTGCACGGCCGAGGGTGACTGAGGGGCGCTGTTTGTCTCTGTGCTGGATGTCGCAACAAACATCTGTGGCCCGCTTGGTGACGAGCCCTCGCCCACTGGCATCGGGATTTGCTTGATCTACCACACACACATTTGGACACAGTACAGCAACAACTCGTTAATAAATACCTCTTTAACACAAAGTTTGTCTTCTTTCCTCTTGGAGTGAGATAGGGACATTAATGTTAACATAAATGCTCAATAAAAATTATTTAAATTTGTATTACCACAGCCTGAAAAGGGAAATGTATGCAAAGTACAAATCACGCCGCAAAAGCAAGCCAGAGCACCCGACGTCAAGCCTAGCCGAGTGGCCGCAGTTTTGTGGGCTAAAGGTGGTCCTACACCGTATTAGGTAGATGGTCATAATGTAATGGCTCATTAGTGTAAACTGTATGTATACAGTAGAACCACACTATAACAACTGACTATGGGGAGATAAATTATTGCATTACTGTACATCATAATTTCCTGTAGTGATATAGTACACTCACATCATTGGCACCCAGTGTTTTCAAATGCCATTACATGCACGGAAGCTGACAGCTAGAAACAATGCAACACTTCTGGCAGCATTTTGCGAGTAGCCATTATTCCCATAAAAATGATTAAAAAAGAAGTGATAATCACCAATACACAAATGGGAAAAACATTTTTTTTTCTTTGNGTAGAACCACGCAGTTTCTAATAAACTGCTTAGACTTCTTAGAGTAAAATTCATTTTTTTTCCATTGCTATTTCTCCTCTGTCTCACTTCCATTCACCC
The DNA here is from genome assembly GCA_002778355.1 of Clitarchus hookeri. Taxonomy (NCBI): domain Eukaryota; kingdom Metazoa; phylum Arthropoda; class Insecta; order Phasmatodea; family Phasmatidae; genus Clitarchus; species Clitarchus hookeri. Next base: position 63,662 of record NQII01004866.1, read on the forward strand.
TTGCTTCTTGTTCAATACCTACACTCTTCTAACTGCTCCTGCAATCAGATCAATACTTTTTGCTGACCCCTCTTTGTTTCCTTGAATGCCTGAAAACTTGTGAATAGCAAACCACTCAAGCGGGGGTGTGAATGTATTGAAGAAGAAGAAGGAAGGGATCAAATGTGCTCATTCTCTATCCCTTTCTTTTTATATACAAGGAAAGGAAACAAAATTTACATTCTTTTGACTTCTCTGGCCCTACCTGTTTGTAGATAAAAAATTAAAACATATACACGAACGAGCAATCAAATGTGCGCACAGACATACGAAGACGACGAAGATAATGGAAACAGCATTCCTGTAGCAACTGTTTACACAGGAAATTTAATACATGTCTGATGGAGAAAATGGCAGGACCAGAACACTTACACGTTTTATTTGGGAAAACGTGTTACAGTGCATGAAAACGTCTTAAATGAGTTTTAAGGTTTTAAAAAAATAATAACTAATACAATATTTAGTTCGGGGGCCAGTCTGACAAGTCTGAAGGGCCATTAATTTAATAACCCTTTTTTATAGTGAGGTACATAAGGTACCTTGATCTTGATGCGGGGCGTCTCCAGCTGGTTCGGGTTCTCCAAGTCCTGGCTCTTGCGCTTGTGCTTGCGCTTGTGCTCCCGCAACGGAACAACGCCGTCATCATCGGGCGAGTAGCGGTGGTGCTTTTCACGTCGCCGCTTCTTCCCAGAGCGCGATGGGCCGTCCTCGTGCGACGTACTGGCCATCGGTGCCAGCGACGACGATAACGTCGCTGTGTTGATCGGAGCAGACGGCATTGACACTGCGAATGTCTTCGGCATCGATGGAGTGGACGGGGGAATGGCTTTGATGGTTACCTGATAACACCGTCTTTATGAATGTACAACATGTAAACAAATACGAAACACAACTAATGAGCAAACATATGAATGAGCATAAATAAAATATTAGCACTCTTAAAAATATTACCACTTACAATCTTTATCAACAATAACATGACGCATGGAGTTTCCTACCACTTCTGTATTTTTTTTCGATTTCGCCTCATTCACGTGCGTCATGTGCCCTGGAACAAGGTCAACTCAGTCTAGCCATCTCTTAGGCCAGGCTATCATCAGCCCTCGGGAAACGCCCGATACAGAGGGGCCCAGATATGGTAAAGGAAGTTACGTCACCGCCCCCGCCCATTACAAACCCACAGAGAAGAAGCCAGCTGGCATGCAAGCATTTGCCCCTGCCCGAGAAGCCAAACAACCCTGCTGCTACACCGCTTGAGAGATGGCAGCAGTCGCCACCTGACCCGAACCCAAAGGAACACCCCAGTTTGGGGTATATGTGGGCTGACGCCCTGCAGAAACACCGGTTGTTCGACTAGCTCACCTTAGCAGAAGTTGTGCTAACGCTCTCTACCCTTCAGCCACAGACGTCCTTAGGACTCTCCCAAGACCTTCTTGAGTTCTACAGCATCAAGCCCAGACGCCTGCAATCCCAGTGTAGCCGAAGAATCGTCGACACCCCTGATACTTACCGTCAAAGTTCACCACATTAAACAAGTACACCAACGTGGTGCCCCAAGTCCCTTCTGCAGTGTGACGTGTGACGTGTTTTGGAATAGAAACCTCGCTGACGCCCTTTGCGAGCGCCTCTCAGTCGGCACGTGCCACGAGGCAGGTGGCGGATCGCAGTT
>NQII01004866.1:65503-86323 GCA_002778355.1 Clitarchus hookeri
GATAATGGTGCCGAGAACACCCCCTCCCCCCTTAGCTAACCACAGGACAATGTGGAAACGCAACAGGAAATAGCTGACAGAGCAAGCTAGGAGCAAGGTGCTACCTCCCCGCCCCCCAACCTTCAGGAACCACGGCACGTGTTTTGAAAGGCATTGTTCTGCTTTCCACCATCTCACCCCCTCCCCTAATAATAGAGACATGTGCCAACACTTAAGGAGAGAGGCTGGCGTGCATAAAAACCCCTTTACAAGAGAAGTGGGAATGTCAGTTGATTATTACAGCTCAGAGTAGTCAGTCAGTTGATTATTACCACCCNGAGGCTGGCGTGCATAAAAACCCCTTTACGAGAGAAGTGGGAATGTCAGTTGATTATTACAGCTCAGAGTAGTCAGTCAGTTGATTATTACCACCCAGAGTACTCGGTCAGTTGATTATTACCGCCCAGGGTACTCGGTCAGTTGATTACTGCAGAGCCGAGAGGTTAGTCGAGTCAGTTGATTATTGCAGAGCCGAGAGGTTAGTCGAGTCAGTTGATTATTACCGCCCAGAGTAGTCAGTCAGTTGATTATTACAGCCCAGAGTAGTCAGTCAGTTGAAGATCGCCGAGCAGAGAGTTAGGCCAGCCGCGCCAGTGCGGCCGGGGAGGAGGTTCGGACCCCTGGCCACGTCAGTAGAACAGCAGTCCAGTGAGACGGCAGCACCTGCAGGCCTTGCCAAGGCCGCCCATCGCTGGAGCTCACCCTCCACAGCTGACATCATACCAGCAAGAGTTAAGTATACAATCATCGTCGCGCAGAGAAGCCCCCCCACTCAACCACGAAGTCGGAAACAGTTCATACGAGTAGTCAAATTAGGTACCACACCTCGGAAGTGCTGCTGTATTTTATTTGTGTTAAATTCAAGACAATATATTTGTCCTTCAAAATAAAACAGTAAAAGACTACATTATTGCAATCCCCTTAACCTTCAGGCATCATATAGTCTATGCCGAGAGGACATAACTACGACGCTACAAGNAAAACAGTAAAATACTACATTATTGCAATCCCCTTAACCTTCAGGCATCATATAGTCTATGCCGAGAGGACATAACTACGACGCTACAAGTCACCCTGTCTTCCACAGTGGCGTAGCGTCAAGTGTTGTCACCTTTTTCCCATTGAAAAATTCCCTGACATTTCCCTGATTTCCAGACAAAAATAATCTTTATTCCCCAACCTTTTGCTAATATTTTTTTTCTGTAAGGGTTGACACCTTTGCATTATAACACACTTTTACAACAAAATACTTTTCCGATCTCACAAAATTGAAAAAAAAAAAATGCCTAGGCATTTTGTCTAGAATTTTTCAAAACAACTTTATACAATTCTGGTAGCGGTGCACGATTGATGATAGAACTGCCAAGTATAGAATGCATATCACAAAATTCCCTGATATTTAGCTAACTTATTTGAAATTCACTGACATTTCCCTGATTTCCCAGACAGTTTTCGAATTCCCTGACATTTCCCTGTTTTCCAGATGAGTGACAACCCTACTTTAGGGTTAAAAAGTCGCAGTTATGGTTTAGTTGTTTTCACTGCTACCTAGTTGTCACTCTCGTCCACTCCAAGCCAGGCTCTTCCAGCCGACAGGCCCCTTCACCTGTCTTGCCCTCCAAACCATTCCGTTGATTACCCGGTGTGTGTTTAGGAGAAGAGATAGTAAAACCGTATTCGAGCTTACTTCTGTTTCCTTGCTTTTGAGTGAACGTATATCCGTTCCCCATCTTGGTGTCATCCCTTAAGGGAGCGGCAGGGAACCGCATAATTTGGCAACTTTTTCACTGACCTAGGAAGGGTCTGCTGGCAGCCCCTAACCAGGACTGCACGTACATCGCACACACTACAGATTCGACAGCCACCTATACTGCGAGGTACCCCGGTGTTTGGGATGATCAGCCTAGTTCCGGCCAGCGCATCAGCTCACCGGCGTAGGGATCCACCCCAGCCAACCAGCTCCTGCAGAAGCCCGCCAAAAGACTACAGTCCGAGCAGAGCCCATGACTGCCCCGGGGAGAACGTAATTTTGGTAAGCCAGCATCAGCCCTTACCCTAGACCCCCAAGAGACGAAAACTCGCAACCACAGACTTTGTGCCCAGCTGGCAGCCTAGTAGACCAACCCTCTTTAAGGGACCAGTGAGGGGTCGTTGACCTATTATACAGACACCTCCTCAGTAGAGTTTTTCCCAAGCCTGTGCGCCTGACTTTGCGCAAACCAAAAAACCCTCTTGGTGTGACGTCCCGCTTCCCTGGCCGTTACATGTCAAATTTAACAAATATGGTGAATGAATAATGCTGCACTTATTCTTGCAACAACTAGAATCTCTTTCAACGGCAAATGACAATAAACTGAAATAAAATATTTTGGAGTAGTGTACAAGTTCACAAACCTCTCAATTGTAGAAAATTTTCCTTCACAATGTTTGGTAGTTCATTGTTTAACACTCAAGGCATTTCACTCATGTGGCATGACAACACTCGACTAGGTAAATAGAGATATCCTTCAGACCATCAGACGTTGTGGCTGTGGCTTGCTATTGCACATTCCTTATTAGAGATGCATTTGTTACTTTCTGATGCAGAACAAAATTTTTTCTTACTTTTTAATGGATAACTGTGTTCCTAATTTTACTAGAAAAATGTCAAAACTAGCTTAGAAGCCCCAATAGACAAAAAATATCAAAATTAAGACAAAATTTATTTCAAATAATATATAATAAATAGTTATTAATATATAATAAATAATAAATAGTTCCAGTAGGGGCGTAATCACATTGTCTCCACGTAATACCTTGATGCCTCGAGGTTTGGAGTAGCCCATGTCTGGGTGTGAAAATGGAATCAAACCACGAACTACTGCAGGCATACCCTTAATTCACGTGTGTTGACTTCCTGACACTCACAATGGTCTTGGCTCTCGTCTATTTGCGAGTGGCTGGGTTTCGCTTGGCGCAAGTGTTTGGCAGTTTCTCTACTGGCACTATCATTATCCAGGGATTGTGTTTCCCAGGAGTTTCTGTAGGCGGGGGGAATAGAGACATTGTAGGCTTTAGTGACACTGCCACAAGCAGCCTTCTCTCTCACTTGGTCTTCAACCAAAGGATGTTTTGTTCTCAGGCTCACAGGATGTGTGACCTAGGCAATCAAAATTCGTCTATACGACCAAAGTCTTGTTGGGTGGGTACGAACCCTGGTGTCCACCTAAACTGCTTGCAAAGCTAGCTGCCAAATTTTTTACTGGAAACGTCAAGAAATGTTGTGTGGGCCATGCTGGTTTGGCGTTTGTCCGCAGGCATGTCTGAAGGGCTCAATCCCACTCATTGTCACGGATCAATACTTTGGGCGGGTCTATTTCGTGAGAGTGCTGAGGCACTGGTTTGTTTTTGCTGCCTTGATATGTTCTTCCTCTCGATGGGAATAAGGTCTAAGATAGACAATGCAGTCGGTTAGGGGTGAGGTGGTAGGTAGGGTGGTAGAGGTTACCAACACTCTTGTACGCAGTTTTATGTAAGCTCCCTCTTGTGTAAGATCAAGGTTAGTATGATACTTTCATCCTTGCCCCAATTCTCTGTCCCCGGCAGATCAAAATTCATTGGAAGAACAGAAACTGGTGAGCAGAGTCAGATATTATCCCCAGACTCAGTCTGTGCCAAAAGTCTTGGGCCAGGAGCTCTCATCCTCCAATTCTTGGTTATTCTCGGCAGATCAAGATGTGGTGGTATGAACAGAGATTGGTGAGTAGAGACACCTAACTCCTGGTTCTCCTTTAGTGTCTCCCGCCACTCACTGTCTTGTGACCCTAATCAGGTTCCCTCTCAGGCCCCTTATAAGGTACCTCTTGGTATAGATGGCTGCAGTAGCAGTAAGGTACGTTAGTGATTGAGTGGACAAATGGTGGTATATTAACTGGTAAACAAAATGGTTAGAGCTAAAAATCTGGTACAAACGTGCACGAATGTCTATTAGTGTGCAACAGTCTCTCAACCCTGCTTCTATTGCTAACTCAACGACACCGACAAAGTGCATCGACTGGGACGGCGCAGCGTGCACGGTGGCCAAGGACTACAAAGGAGTGCGGGCTTGCTCAGCTTAGGTACAGTTCCTAGTCCAGGTGCTTCCTTCCAGACTCCTCAAATGGAAAGAGGAGTTCTGGAGGTGATCATCGCTGATGAACAACTGGAATTTCTCTGCTGTGCAACTCTGTATATAGGTGTTGTGATGGGCCGGGGTGCATGGGTATCTTGGCATGGTCAGTCATCCCCACTCCGCTGGAGCTGTGCAGACAGGCTGCACATGCAGCGGGTGGATTTCCAGCCAGTCCTGCATGCACCAGAGGGAAGTAGGCTAGCGTAATTGCTATTGGCTCTCAGATATGGGCAACACTTTCTTGCCTTACCTTCCCACGTCAGCTGCACTGACGTTTAGTTTACTGATGTTTGTAAACGATGTGACCTTAGCAGCAGGCTAAAAATGTCATGGGTGTAATACGCATCAACCATACTAAAAGGACATGACATTAAAAAATCACAGCATAGTGTTTAAAGAGACACGTCACTGAATTTTTATCATGACACTAGGGTTGTGTAAATATGCAATATATGGAAACTAAAAATTAAAAAAATTACAACTTTCATTTTAGTTTTATAAAGAAATTTATTTAACAAAAGTAGTAACAAAACAAAAATTCTCAATTTCGATGAATATTTAGGTGTTTAAAGAATGTTAATTTAGTGCATAAACAAGGAAATTTTTGTCTCTAAATCTTNTGCATAAACAAGGAAATTTTTGTCTCTAAATCTTCTTGTTTGTTTTCATTAGCTCATTACTAAAATAACTAAAATCCATTCACGGTATCTTCGATACTTTTGAAAAGAACCTTTGAAAAATCACCCTAGCCGTTAGCCACATGNTTTAACAAAAGTAGTAACAAAACAAAAATTCTCAATTTCGATGAATATTTAGGTGTTTAAAGAATGTTAATTTAGCGCATAAACAAGGAAATTTTTGTCTGTAAATCTTCTTGTTTGTTTTCATTAGCTCATTACTAAAATAACTATATAAAATGTAAATTCAAAAATAGAAAAGAATTCTTGTGGTAAATAGACCATATCTTTCATTTTTTGTTTGGTTTTGCAATGAATTTATTGTAGTTGCTAAAATATTATGAAATTCATTAAATTTTTGTCAAGACAGAGCTCTTTATGAAATTATTTTTCATTCTGTTTCAGTTTCATGGAAGTTCATAGTATATTTTTCATTTTCGTTTCATGATAAAAGAGCCTCATTTGCACTACCCTACATTACACTGTTAATAATGAAATTAGATTAGTAAATAATGAACATTTTTCCTTTTTGTGATTAGTGTTAATGGACATTTACGCAATCGTATCTCCTGTGCTGCCATCATAGTGGCAACACATGATGTGGCGCAGCATTGCAAGTGCTGGTGACCTGGACTTCCAGCAGGAAATCAGTAGGTCATGAAGCAACGTGGCAGCGAGTTGGGGTACTGGGCAAGCTTGCTGCCAACCAGTGCTTTAGTTGTGCATCATTGTTAAATTTATAGAATGTAAGAGAATAATTAAATACTTTCATTGAGTGATAATGGTTGTAGAACCCCTTTTTCACATTTTTCTAGAAAAAAATGTAAAGTGGTGTAAATGGGTGGAAAGTATAAATGAAGGTGACACTTGTTTGATATTTTAAGATGCCAAATTGTATACTGTATCTCATAAGGTTTGGGCAATACTTGCCATTTAGGTAAGTTTTTTTGTAGAAACACAAAAATATTTAACAAACTTTTAAGGACAGGTTTTTCACTGCTGTCTGTAAGCAGTAGCTGGTAACCTTTGTTATTTCTCCAGTGAAATTTTAACTTTCATTTGCAGTATTTAATCTTGTACAGCCCTCCGTGTGTAGCTTCTCCCAATTTATAAGTGGAAAATTCACAAAAAATTAATACTCGAGCAACGACTCCAAGTACTAGATGACAACTAGGCCACGCAAATTTAATATGTTTACAAGTTAGATGTCTTACGTTCCGCACACCCACCAGCTGTGCACTGGCCTTGAACACAGCACAGCTGAGTAGACAAGCTGCATCGTTATTGATCGCGTGAACACTGTTACCATTGTACGAGCGGGCGCTGTTGCCACCTTGTAGCTGCGTGGTGTAGAGCGTACTGTAGTTTCTGTGTTGTTGCCTTGCCACGTGGATGTACCAAAATTACAGTTATACCTAAGTCTGTGTTACTGGTACACATGGCGCGACAATGGGGAAAAACCGTTGCAGATTCACAGCTAAATTTACGATAAAAGTAGGTTTTAACGACATTACAAAAAAAGTGCACTGTAAGAACAGTCAAATAAATTTTAAAGTTGTGTTGTATTAGTGAATATTAATTTAATGTTTAGTGTAAGTGTGTTATCAGATATGCTTACATCGTTCAAGGTATTCTGAAAAGTAAACTTCCTCTGTGCATGTTTACCTTTACATGTTTGCGTGTACGTATGTGTGAGAGAAAAAGAAGAGCATCATACAAAAATGGCTAGATACGGTACTGTACATCAAATGGACATTGTTTTGTGTACAACCTCCCCTTCCTGACCAAACACAAAAATATTCTTAAGATAAGGGGGAGCTGTTCACGAGTAAATTTGTATAACTAANCCTCCCCTTCCTGACCAAACACAAAAATATTCTTAAGATAAGGGGGAGCTGTTCACGAGTAAATTTGTATAACTAAATTACAGAACAACAAATTTATCTCCATTTAAGTTACCCTTTGGTCTCTAATCCTTCTGCACATCTGATAAAATATTTTTTCCCAATGTTAATAATTTTTAAGGGTGAGACTTTTACTTTCCAATAAATTCGCATTGTATGCACATTACTGCACTCTAAGTATCTATGTGAATGTGTTATGTAAAAAAGACTGCAATGTATGAATTTCCAAAATTTTGTGGAGCCGCGGTGCCTGAGCGGTTAGACTGCTTGCCTCCTGCCAAAGTGAACCAGGTTCGAACCTCAGCCGGGTCACCCCGGATTTTCGCAAGTGGGAATCGTTCTGAACGATGCTGCTGGTCAGCGGGTTTTCTTGGGGATCTCCAGTTTCCCCTACGCTTGCATTCTGGAACTACTCCATTATCACCTGATTTCACCCTCATTGGCTTTTGAAACCTCGTTGTTAAGAGCCGCCCAAATCTTTCTTCAACACAACTCCAAAATTTGTTAAGGGGGATCAGTCCCCGTAATTTTGTATTTTCAATATTTTTGCAATAAGTTCCATTTAAGAATGTTATTTTTCACACGACCTGGCATAAGTAATATCTTCTATAACTTTATCAAACTATTGCAGCATCTCTATTGACTTTATTAATTTTTGACTAGTGACTGCAGGCGACAAATAAGTAATTTTTTCTTGCAGGCGGATATAGAAATCATACTAGCAAGAGTAGTCAAGCAATACACATTTTAGAACATGTGCAAAGCAATGTCCTATGCCTTGTCGATGCCCAAAATAAAATATAAATTATGTGATGAAAGTTACGGCGAAAATTCGGCGAAAATTCCGTAAATTCAAGATGGCAGGGACTGATCTCTTTACCACATGTATTGAAAAAAAAAGTGTAAATAAAGGGAAACCCTACTGAATTGCAGTGTAAATGGCAGCAACGCAAAAACATTGTAAACATAGTGAAAATGGTGGGACCTGAATAAATTCATGTAATAAAGAGAAAAATTGATTTGAGGGGAACGTAAAATCAAATTTTTACCGTAGTATCTATATTATGTCATGATAATGTTGGCCTTTGTGCCTGCAGTGGGCTGGGGAACATAGGATTAGACTTATTGCTCATAAAGAGAGTTATGTTGGGGGCCGGGCTGGGACGACATGGACGGCCACAGAGGGAGCTCACCTTGGGTGCAGATTGCTGCTCGGGGAACACCTTCTCCTGCTCCTTGTTATGACGTAGCTTGCGCGGGGCCTCCGTGTCCACGCACTCTGCGTCCGTGCCCGACGACTCCTTGTCGCACTCCGAGCATTGCCTGCATGCAAACACTGCACCTGTACTTTGTGCCACATAAAGGAGCTTCCCTATCTGTCATATGGGTATCACTATACGCTTGTGTCTATAATAATAATAATAAAAAAACTATGCAATATTTAAATTTAAATATTTTTTCCATGACAGAGATGAAAGTCAATATTGTTGCAAACTCATCAATTTGGTTATTATAAATTAATTTGGTCGTTAAAAAGTGTCAAAGTCAGCAAAAATCTCTGTAAATAGCACTTTGGTTAGAATTATCTAAAACAATATTCTAAACTATAGCAACAATGCTGTATCTTTTGTGAACAGATCGCTGTATTAAAAGCCTGTAGTCACTGCCTAAAATTCTGAGGAAACAACACACGCGAAGCTTTTTATGCAATTTTTCTTCACAGCCGTAGTGTTTTCTTACAATTGGACGTAACCTTGACGCATTAAANTGTGCCACATAAAGGAGCTTCCCTATCTGTCATATGGGTATCACTATACGCTTGTGTCTATAATAATAATAATAATAATAAAATTTGCAATATTTCAATTTAAATATGTTTTCCATGACAGAGATGAAAGTCAATATTGTTGCAAACTCATCAATTTGGTTATTATAAATTAATTTGGTCGTTAAAAAGTGTCAAAGTCAGCAAAAATCTCTGTAAATAGCACTTTCGTTAGAATTATCTAAAACAATATTCTAAACTATAGCAACAATGCTGTATCTTTTGTGAACAGATCGCTGTATTAAAAGCCTGTAGTCACTGCCTAAAATTCTGAGGAAACAAAACCCGCGAAGCTTTTTATGCAATTTTTCTTCACAGCCGTAGTGTTTTCTTACAATTGGACGTAACCTTGACGCATTAAANCGCGAAGCTTTTTATGCAATTTTTCTTCACAGCCGTAGTGTTTTCTTACAATTGGACGTAACCTTGACGCATTAAAAAATTTTTATTAGGGAGACTCTTTAACCCTTATATAATAGAACTCCATTTTACGAGTGTCCACAGTTCCCAAGAATACCATCGTATGATAGCTGTTGTCGCAAAAACAAAAAATAACAAAATTTGGACCCATTAAAAAATTATGTTTGAAGTGTGTTCATTGCTTAAAGTTTGTGTTTTATTATCAATGGTGAAAGACAAACATGTCTTTTAATTGAAATATTGATTAAATTTAATAGGTAGGCATCTTATGAATAAAATGATACCCCTTGTCATCACAAATGTTAGAAAACACTGAGCGGCGTGAAGTTTTACCGAGCGGATTACAACCATATTTAATCATCTCCGGCATGAAAACTTAAATTAAATTATGGATGAATTTAATTAAAAATGTAGACATTTTAAGAGTGAAATGATGCCCCAGAAGTATAAATAACCTCTCTNATTATGGATGAATTTAATTAAAAATGTAGACATTTTAAGAGTGAAATGATGCCCCAGAAGTATAAATAACCTCTCATCACTGGAAAAAAAAAAAAAAGTTTAAATAGAGCACTACATAACTTCTAGTAAGCACTGCGTTCATTTTCAATCGGTTCTCGCAAAAAACCAGAAGATCTATTAAAAATATATAAATATTATTTTAATATTCAGACTTTTAAGTACAAAATCATATCGCAGAAATATAAATACGTTTCATTGACACAAAAAGAAAGTAGAGTGCCATGTACTTTTTAGAAAGNATTATGGATGAATTTAATTAAAAATGTAGACATTTTAAGAGTGAAATGATGCCCCAGAAGTATAAATAACCTCTCTCATCACTGGAAAAAAAAAAAAGTTTAAATAGAGCACTACATAACTTCTAGTAAGCACTGCGTTCATTTTCAATCGGTTCTCGCAAAAAACCAGAAGATCTATCAAAAATATATAAATATTATTTTAATATTCAGACTTTTAAGTAGANAAATATTATTTTAATATTCAGACTTTTAAGTAGAAAATCATATCGCAGAAATATAAATACGTTTCATTGACACAAAAAGAAAGTAGAGTGCCATGTACTTTTTAGAAAGCAGTGATCAGTTTCAGGAGCATGGTATACTGTCATTTTAAGTATGCATTAATCCATTTTCAGTGTCTTATTGGGTGAAAACAAGAGTAGTTATTACTTAATTATTATTTTAATTAAATGCTACATTAATTTGATGCAATATATTTCAAACCTGAGTCATTTTGAGCCAGTACGAGATGAAAAAATTACTTTAAGAAGGACGTGGTATATACTTTTGTGATACAGTAGCTGAATAGGTGACTGTGCTGCCATCTGTTGGCTAGCACGCACAACTCACTTCGGAAGCCACGCCCCCATGAAGACACTCATTTTTCACATGTAAAATAAAAATATACAAACAAATTCCCAAAGTTTTATATTTTTGTGAGCTCTAATTTTACATATATTTAACTAACATATTTACGTGTGCAGAGATTCTGCTTGCTAATAATTTCGATCAAGCATGTAATCACCAAGTTTTTGTGAAGTCGGCTCGCCATTTCGTTTCTCGTACGTCCCCTCCCACTCCAGCTACAAGGTGAAAATAAATGTTATTAATTTATTAAAACCATGCATAGTTTTGCGATGAAGTCATTTTTGTGGAAAATAATATTTATGTTAATGTGATACATTGTCATCCAGGCGCACTCGGTACCGCAGTTAATTTGTAAATAGCATTGTTGCTTGTACAAACTACGTATTAACTACCCGATCTTGCCTTTATGATGAGATGACGCCACTTTTAATCTTAATTTTTTTTTTATTATTATGAATGAAAATGTGCTGGCAAACAAATTTCCCAGAATTNTGACGCCACTTTTAATCTTAATTTTTTTTTTATTATTATGAATGAAAATGTGCTGGCAAACAAATTTCCCAGAATTCCTAATACTTCCAGTATAACAAATAGGCTGTAACGTTCAAACTGCTACTGCAGAAGAACCAAAATTAACATTTTATTAAAAACAAACCAAAATTCGCAGTCTATAATAATTGATACTCCACAGTTTTATGTCTTGCTTTTAAGTACACATCTAGCCAAACAACTCTAGTTGTAGATGCATTCGGCAAAATGGATGTGAGAGTTGCAAATGCAAGTTCAGTCTCTTGATTAAAATACAATTTCAAGTGTTTGTGATATTAAATTACGATGCAGATAATGTTTCAAATATATTCTGACCATATGAATGGATCTGGCAGAAAAATTGCAGTAGTATTACGAACATATTACGCTCGCAAATCAAACTAAGATCATAATACAGTTAATTTTCCATCAGCATTATGAGGTATTATTTATGTTTGCTGGGCAAGAAAGCTACAACTTTTCAAACATTTTCAAGTGAACTAACTAATCAACTTATGTCTGTTGCAATAACACAAAATTCTACAGCAAAATCAATAATTTTCTCATTATCTATGCATGAGCAGCTTGGTGATATATTTTGATGGGCTTAACGTCTCATCGATGTCCGCACTGAAAACCGAAAATGTAAATAAAATCGCAATCCAATAACATTGCACACATAGGTTGTCAATAATCAATCTCGTTAGTTCCATNCCGAAAATGTAAATAAAATCGCAATCCAATAACATTGCACACATAGGTTGTCAATAATCAATCTCGTTAGTTCCATACGCAACCCAAAGTCAAAACCCAAAAAGTAAAGCCAAAAACAGTCGTTAAAATAGTACTATTACAAGGTGTTATATAAAAAATCAAACATGGCACAAACAAGTTAAAATGACTGGTTCACAAAGACTGCAAGTGTGGAACAGAGGAACTTGTGAGACATGAAACTTGCCCTACTATTGTCTGTCCTTGTTGCTAATCACAAACTTCGATCTAGCTCTAGCGTGGGGCAGTATAGGCTTAGCTTGAACTGGCTTAAGCTTTTGAACTTAGACTCATCTATAGTGCAAAGTACTCACCAGCCCATGAGCTTGGTCTTCTTGGGCATGCGCGTGAGGGGCGGGGTGAGGCAGCCCAGGTGGTAGTGGTGATGGCAGGTGTCGCACTTGGCTAGCAGGTGCGGGTCCTTGCTCTGACGGCAGATACCACACTCGTTCAGGAACGTCCCCGAGTCTGCAAACAGCCGCCAGCCTCCACTTCGGGTAGTGGTCTCACTACTCACCTCCCACTGAGATTAACTGGGTTTGATTCATGGCAGCGCAGCTCCCAAAATTTTTGTTGTGGGGATCGTGCCGGACGATACAGTTGGTCGACAGGTTGTCTCAGGGATCTCCTGTTTCCCCTTTCCTTGCATTCCATTGCTGCTCGATACTCACCTCGCTTCACCCTCGTCGGCTTTCAAGACCCCGATGTTAAGAGTCGCCCAAACCTCTCCACTTCACTTCAACCTCCTAGCACCAACACCGTACATCACTGCATACGCTGTATACTGCAAACTGAGCACTTTTGAAAGCCCTGATTAAGATCTACTTGTATTGTTTAGGTTTGTGTAGTTCGGTGTATGTTCTTGGATTAAAATTTAGCGCCAACTGTTGCGAGTACCATGGTTGGCGGCCATCTATGAAGAGGAAAACAGTTAAGTTACTGTTACTCCGTTTTGCTGGACGACACACAGCTGGAATGTGTTACAAACGATATTGTGTGGAAACGTTTTATGGTCCTTCGGATCAGATATGCGTTATTCGAGCCACTTAACAGAGTTTAATTGATAATTACCGTAAACAGTGGACATGTTTTCTGTATTCCTTTGTGTGCAGAATCGAGCTTTGTGTGGTACTGAACTACTACGTAGTGCGCAATTGCGGTTTTTTTTAAAACAGAAATACCACTGTATTTAATTACTAGACTTCTGTTATGCAATAAGTGTCGTCTTTATCAATTTTGCGATTCGCTGTAAATGAGAGCATTTTTTATGTTAGCCGCGCGGTGTACCAACAATAACCGTAATTGTTCACGTTTTCGCCCAGCCAGCATTTTTTGAACAGCGGCATAAAATTGTTAAAATGTCTCAACACCAATTGAAGACACGTTTGCGCCTCATGAAGTTGACAACAATCCGAGTCGGGCAGGATTTTTCAAGGCAACATGCTGAAATTTGCAGCAGCTGAAAACAGACTTTGAGGTAGGCCATATGCAACTTGCTGTTCAAGCATCGGAAACTGCATCAGTTACAGTGTCTGAAGTTAGCGAGAGGGAGCTTGAGGAGTTCGACGAGGCCTACTACAGAATACAGGAAGTTTTTAACAAACTTGTTGTGATCCAAGAAGTAGGAAAATAAGAGCAATGTCATCTCGTCGGACCCTCATCCATTGTAAAGTTACCAAAATTGCAGTTGCCTACCTATAAGGGGTTGCTTACAGACTGGCCTACATTTTACGATTTGTTGACCTCGCTCGTGCATAACAACAAGGACCTCGCTGCGGTGGAGAAGCATCAGTATCTCCATCACCTTATGTCAGTTTCAGGTGAACCATACAACCTTATTAAAGCACTCCCACAGTCTGAGCAAAATTATAACCTAGCATGGCAAACATTCATTGAAAGGTACCAGAATGTCAGAGCAATAGCCACAATGCACTGGGAAAATATAATGCAACTCCCTCGCTTAGCAGCTGTCTCTCCTGAAAAATTGCAGAATATGGTAGATATTCTTAAGGAGAACTCGGCTGCCACGAGAATTCTAAAACTGCCAGTGACTGAACGGAGATTTGTGTTGTTGAACCTTATGTTACCAAAGCTTGATCCAGATACAAAAGCCCCGTTTGAAATACTTCATAAGACCATTCAAATGCCCACATTTGATCAACTTTTCCAATTTCTGGAATCACATTGTAAGACATTGATGATTGGTAACTATTCATCATCAGGATCCACTTTTGCACAGTCAACAACCAAGAAGTTTGTAACTTCAGGTACAAACATCAAAGCTTCATTCTTGGTAACTGCGGAACAAAATATTTACATAATCTGTGAGGGTACGCACCAAGTTCACTAGAGTCTTACGTTCAATGGTCAGTCAGTTGACAAGAGGATAAAGTTGGTGCGACGAAGGATGTTGTGTCTCAACTGTTTGCAGAGCCACAGAGTGAAGGATTGCAAGTCGAAGAGAAACTGTATGTATTGTAGTAGGAGACACCATTCCCTTCTTCATACTACTGTTTCCCACATCAAATGCAACAAACTCCAGATATTTCTACCCAATAAGAAGCAATCATTTCCATTCCCATTGAGGATACTGCAGCTGTAGTCTCACTTACCTCTTCCACTGATGTGTCGGCAACTGTTCTCTTAGGTACAGCAGTCAGAGTACAAGATGCAAGTGGCAAGATGCAGAAGGTTCGAGTGTTGCTTGACTCAGGATCTCAGAGCTCTCTCATATCTGAAGAGTGTGTACGCAAGCTAGGGTTAAAACACCAAAGGACTCAAGTTTCTGTTTTGGGGCAGGCTGCTCAGTCTATTGTTCTTGCTAACAATGTGTATGTTACTTGTGTTCTGACATCTGCGATAAGTGAAGGGCCTCACACCAATACACTAGTCTTGAAGGATATAGCTTCAAAATAACCCAGAATCTCACTTCCTCACCACATGAGGGATGTGTATTGTCATTTGGAATTAGCTGACCCATCATTTGATACCCCAGGGACAATCAATCTTCTTTTGGGTGCTGATGTTAGTGATGGCCCGATAGCTGATAACCGATAACCAATATCGGATATCGGTATTATCGGTACATTTACCATTATCTGAGATCGGCACTAAAATATCGGCACATCAGTAATGGCCATTCTAACCTCAAGTATTTTCTCTCCTCTGCTGCACACTAAATTTTCTCAACTCTTAACATCAGACTGCAGCAATGCGACTAAAAATAACATTATTAATTTGAAATGTAGACATAAAATAATAATAATAAAAAAAATAATGATGATATTGATGACGATGATAATGATGATGATGATAAAGAATTTGAGATGGCCATAGCAATTTTGCTGGCAAAAACAATAATTCCTTACGATAAAAACGAATTAGAATATACATGCCCATCACTATTTTTCACTTAATGATCGTGGCTTGTTAGCTTAGTTTTCATTCCTATCCTATTACATATTTTTTGTAGACTACCAACCGACTTGTAACCTTAACTTAGTTTTGTAATATGTTGTAGTGAGCTATAATTTTGTATAATATTAAACTTTTTTCTTTCTTTCTTNAACCTTAACTTAGTTTTGTAATATGTTGTAGTGAGCTATAATTTTGTATAATATTAAACTTTTTTCTTTCTTTCTTTCTTTCTGCTTTGATGTACTGGGCATAAAGTAAATCTCACTTAACAGCAACAACTATTCCAGGCAGCAGTTTTCTCTCATCCACTTTAGTGACAAATGTCTGCTTCCAATATGATACATGAAAATATCGGTTTACAGGTATCGGATCGGTAAAATCCTAAATATCAGAACCTTCATCGGTATCGGATTTTTTCAGTATCGGGCCATCATTAACTGATGTATACTCAGATGTTTGACAGTGGATGGTACCAACCACCACGTGGGTTCTCCATTGCTCTTCAGTGGTGGTGTTTCACTGTTTGTGCTTTCTGAAGCTTCCCTAACAGGCACCATTTGCAGGTTTTGGGAGAGCAAGGAAGTGCCTTCTGTTCAACATTGTAGCCCAGAAGATATTGAATGTGATAATCACTTTGTTGAAACCCATTTGCGAGAACCAAAGGGTAGATATGACCTGAGACTACCTAACAAGGAAAAGGAACCAGAGTTAGGAGATTCATGCAGTTATGCTGTCAAACAGTAGCATCAACTGAAACACAGATTGCATTGTCAGCCAGAAAACCAAAGGGAGTATTCCAATATTTTGCATGAGTATGAAGAACTTGGACACATGGATCTGCGTGAGAATGGAGTTGGGCACACTCCTCGTTATTACATCCCACATCACTATGTGTTGAAGGAATCCAGTTCAACAACCAAGTTAAGAGTGGTGTTTGATGCTTCAGCGGCCTCCACTTCTGGAAGGTCTCTTACTGATGTTCTTCTGACAGGACCTAAACTTCAGAATGACATAGTGGATATTATTACACATTTCGTCTTCATCCTGTTGTAGTGGCACCACAGACGTTTGTAAAATGTATCGAATTATCAAATAATTCTGTGGTGTGAGTCCCCTGATCNCTGTTGTAGTGGCACCACAGACGTTTGTAAAATGTATCGAATTATCAAATAATTCTGTGGTGTGAGTCCCCTGATTAGCCAATACGTGCATTCCAACTTGACACTGTCACTTACGGGTTATCAGCAGCTCCTGTCATGGTTATGAGAGCCTTACAACAGCTTGCAGTTGAAGAAGGTGGCATGTATCCCAGGACGGCTAAGGTTGTGATGGAAGACGTACTTGTGGACAATGTCNCTGTTGTAGTGGCACCACAGACGTTTGTAAAATGTATCGAATTATCAAATAATTCTGTGGTGTGAGTCCCCTGATCAGCCAATACGTGCATTCCAACTTGACACTGTCACTTACGGATTATCAGCAGCTCCTGTCATGGTTATGAGAGCCTTACAACCGCTTGCAGTTGAAGAAGGTGGCATGTATCCCAGGACGGCTAAGGTTGTGATGGAAGACGTACTTGTGGACAATGTCNGCTTGCAGTTGAAGAAGGTGGCATGTATCCCAGGACGGCTAAGGTTGTGATGGAAGACGTACTTGTGGACAATGTCGTGACAGGTGCAGCATCAAGTTGCAGGAGCCCTCAAGTTGCCGCAGGAACTGATAAATCTCCTAAAACAACGGGGGTTTTGAATTAAGAAAATGGTCCAGTAATAGCCAAGCTGTTTTAGATGCAGTTCCAGAGAACCACCAAGAGAGTCCACTGAGTTTTCAAGATAATAGTGAAGTGATCAAGGTGCTTGGTATCCAGTGGACTTAAGGTTGGATGTGTTTTCATATAATATTCAATCATCCAGCAGAACAGTCGCCAAAGAGCTATTCGTTCAGACATTACTAGGTTGCATGACCNTTCATATAATATTCAATCATCCAGCAGAACAGTCACCAAAGAGCTATTCGTTCAGACATTACTAGGTTGCATGACTCACTAGGGAGGCTTACTTCAGTTGTCATTCGAGCTGAGATTTTCCTCCAAACACTCTGGCTGTTGGGTGTGTTATANCACTAGGGAGGCTTACTTCAGTTGTCATTCGAGCTGAGATTTTCCTCCAAACACTCTGGCTGTTGGGTGTGTTATAGGATGAAGTTCCACCTCGAGATGTGCTGGAGGACTGGCAGGCTTTCATCTGCCAACTGGGTATTCTCAGCATACTGTCCATCCATACCTCATCTTGTGTCAGCACCACAAACAGAATATCAGCTTCATGGCTTTAGCAATGCATCCGATAAAGGTTAAGCAGCTGTAAGTACTGCTCATCAAGGTGAGGTGAAGAGACACCTGCTTCTGGCCAAATCCCATGTTGCACCACTAAAAACAGTCACACTTCCTCAACCTGAAATACAAGCTGCACATTTACTCATTAAGTTACTTGAATCAGTAAAGTCTACCCTTTCAGAACGTATCCACATTAGCTGTATTACTGCATGGTGTGATTCCACAGTGGTCCTCGCCTGGATTAGGATTCCTCCTCTTTGTCTGAAAACTTTTGTGGCAAACAGTCACTCGCATTCAAGAGAGTAAGATTACGGTCCAGTGGAGACATGTGCCTTCTGTTGACAATGCTGCAGGCTGTGCTTCCAGAGGACTCTTGCCCCAAGAATTAGACACACACACACTTTGGTGGACTGGGTCTTGTTGGTTAATATCTGAGAAGGAAACATGCCCATGTGGAGGAGTCACGACCAGTATTCATGAAGGTGAAGAAGAGCTAAAGTGTCCCAAGGTAGTTTCATTGGTTCGACATTGTGAGCCAAACTTCATAGCATGCCTCTCAAGGTTCTCTTCCTGGTCACAACTTCAGTGTGCTTGTTTATGTATTAAGATTAATTTCAATCCTGAAGGTGTCACTAAGGTGTTGACGCACTGGTCCCCTTACCGTCGTAGAACTTGATGCTGCTAAGAGATGCTTGAAGCAGGTTCAATGAGAATGTTTCAGCTCGGAGATTGAATGTTTGATTTCAGAGGATAAATGCCCCCTCTGATATTGGATTATAAAGTTGAATCAATTCTTGAATCCCGATGGCATTCTGCGTGTGGGTGGACGTTTACAAAATTCACACCTAACTTGCAANACCTAACTTACAAAGCAAAACATCAAATCTTGCTACCCACAAGGAATTTTGTAAAAAAAAAATCTGATAATTGATTATCATCATCTCAAGCACCTACATGCTGGTTCCAATGCCATACATGCAGTAATTTGTTGCGAGTACTGGATTGTGGCAGGGAAGGGATATGTCAAAGCCAGGATACACAGTTGTATAAAGTGCTACAGGTTCAGGGTTACCAATAAGCAGTCATTGATGGGAAATCTTCCACCAAGTAGGGTTCAACAAGAAAGGCCATTTCTAAACGTTGGTGTTGACTACGAGGGTCCGTACCAAATCAAACGGTTGCGTGTTCGGAACAGTCGTGTGTCAAAGGCTTATTTGTGCCTATTCGTTTGCTAATTGACAAAGGCAGTACAGCAGAGCACCCCTCAACCGGAATCGTCAGGGGAAGGGCTATTCTGGTTGAGGGAAAATTCCGGTTATGGGAAATGAGGGTGAGATGGTGTGAAAAATAACACATTTTTAGTCTGAACTCGTGTATATGTGGCACATAATTTTAACTTAAGAAATCGATGAGTGTAAATTATTAGTTTTATCCTTAAAGTTACAAAACCATTAAAAAAAAAACACTACTTACTGATTATGAAATGTGAGTCATAAAACTCCTGGTGCTGTGTTAATGACCTTCATTCTCAACTATGTTGAAGTGCATCTGATAAAACTTCCCGAAGTATAGTATTTCAGGGTGTATATATAGGCTGCACATTTTTACAAAAAACAAATGACAAAAAGTGGGGTGCCCCTTTTTTACGAGATATTGGCATAAAATTATTTTTCCCTCTAAACCATTTTCAGAAATTTGTCAACGGACAATATGATCTAATGTTTTAACTTAGTTTCTAAGGAAGTAAAAATAATAATAATAATAAATGAATAGCTCATCACGTGTGTTTAAACGTGTATGGGTAGCAGCATACTTTAGCCTGCCTGTCCTCGACTGTTCTGGTGGCGCACTTCTTTTCTCTTTTTTCTTTCACCCTCTCGCTTGGCGTCCTTCCTTTCCACCACCACCCCCATCCCTCGGCAACAACAGCCATCCAGCACCAAGCAAACTTGCTCGGACCCTTTCTTTTCTTTCTCCCTCCTTTCACCTTGTTTTTGTCTCTCTCTCTCTCCTCCTCCTCCCCCTCTCACTGGTTGAATGAGTCAGCCAGCAGCAGCTCTGTGTGTGTGTGACGCTACACGCACACATGCACCATATCATTGCCAGCTCGGCTACAGCCGGCCGAGCTGGCAGGCTACGCACGACGGCGCACGTGTTCTGCAATTTAAACGCAGTGTTGAGGCATTTTGACATAAATACAAAAGTTTTATTTATGCGGAATACTGCGCTGCTGCTACTTTTCAGCAGGCAGAGGCCAGGCGGCATGGCAACGATAACATTCAATGACAAATTTATTAGTTTGACGTTGCCATAGTTTGCTGTTGCCGCACTAGCACGATGAGGCCCGGCAATATTTACGGAAATACAAAAATTCAGTGCGGCCTATACTTGAAATATTAATTATCCCTAATTTTTCATCAAAAACTTCTGGTGCTGTCTATATACGCCAAAATACAGTACATTTGAACTAACACGTTAGAAACTAAATTCTGAAAGTTGATGCCCCACAGTTGTGCGCCAAGTTAACTTGACGCTACGCCACCTGTCAGAACGCCAATTTAACTTGACGGGGTTGGGCTCCACGTTGGGGAAGCCAATTTAACTTGACGCTACACAGTTGGGAAGCCAATTTAACTGACGCGGGCGTATCTAGGCCCCACGTTGGGCATGACCATTCAACTTGAACCCACACCACTGTGGAATACAGTGTGGCTTATAGGGTCGTAGTTAATTCCTCCAGGCATAGACTATAACGTGCCTAGAAGGTTGAGGGTATTTCAATAAGGTAGTCTTTTGACGTTTCACTTAACTGGATAAATATATTGTCTCGAGTTATAAAAAAAAACATACAGAAACACTTCCGAGGTGCGGTACTCTCATTTAGCTACTCGTATTAACTGGGGGTCACGTCGTGGTAGAGGGGGCTTCTCTGGACGACGACTTGATACTTAACTCTGCTGTTGACGCTGGTATGTGTCTGCGGTGGGTGAGCTCCGGCGATGTGGGCGGGCTTGGCAAAGGCCCGCATTTGCTGCCGTCTCACTGGACTGCTGTTCTACTGACGTTCTCATGTACTGAGGTACTGTTGTCGCCAGGGAGGTCCAATGTTCCCCGGCCGCACTGGCGCGGCTGACCTCTCTCTGCGCGGCGATATTCAACTGACTGCTTGATGGTCTACTGATTACTCCTCTGACCCTCGAACTAACCTCTCGGCTCGGTAATAAAGAACTGTTATCCCACCTTCCATCAAAGAGGCTTATATGCTCTCTATCCTCCCTCCCTAATTGTCGGCATGTGTCGCCTTGTTGGGGGAGGGGGTGAGTTGGTAGGAGGCAGAACAATGCAGCACTTCAAAAACGTGCCATGGTT